>JARVGQ010000474.1:15393933-15405275 GCA_031762355.1 Hypsolebias martinsi | reverse complement strand
TTTGGTCCAGTTAATAAAAATGCCAACACCGAGCCTCTTCCAGCAAAGGAGGATAAGGATGATGACGATGATAAGGGAGGTGAAGGAGGTCCCAGGCCCATGCCTCCCTATAGCTCCATGTTCATCCTTTCCACCACTAATCCGTAAGAGATACATAAACACATACTGAGATAAACAATGGGTAAGGTAACGAACAGTGCAACATTTGTCTCATGCTGCATTCACCTTTGGATTCAGAACCTGTTTGATTTTTTTGAAGTGGTAAAAGCAATTCATACACTTAAAACCTGCACTCAGACTCAAAGTTAACAGACATCATGTTCAAGGCTACAAGCTTTAGATAAATAAGGGTTAAACATTGCTTTAACTCTTCATAACATAGGCTCATTGTGGTTGTGGTGGTGAACTGGTCTATAATCAATACTACACCCTTTTTATTCAGAGACTTAGCTAGCAGCCTATGTTACACCTTTATTATTCACACTCACCTAACGTCATCAGATTGTGCCACCCCAGTGAGTGCTTTGAAATAGCATTTTGGTTTTACAGAATTAGGCCATGCTCAGTGCAACAATGCGAGGCTGCCGTCTCAACGGCCCAACAACTTTGTCTCCAGGTTTCATCTTTGTACAATACAATAAAAATCAAAGCAGCAGGAGAACCAAATGTACCGCTGGTCTTTTGTAGGTTCTGTATAAATTAGTTGACTTCCAACAGCAATATTTTCAATGAGACAACCCAAGGGATGGAGTTAGATATGACATTAACAAAACTGAATGCAGGAAGTAACAACACCATATATACAGTAACTTTAACCTAAATACGTTCTAAATGGCAAAACTAATCAAACCCTGTTTCTAATTGTATTTAGACGTTTGCTTATAAGTTACAGTTTAAGTGCTTGTAGAACCTGTAAACAGAATACCTACAACAGGAATGCGGGGAACTGACGCAACAATAAATAATCTATGAAAAATTAGAAACTGAACTCCAGTTCTGTTGATTATACTGCACCTGCAAAGGGGGTACGTTTTAAGCATATCACTTGTGTTTAAAAAATGTACTTGTGTGCTTCTAGCTTTCGGCGGGCATGTCACTACGTTTGCACTCTACGTTATTTTGAAATGTGCATCCTACTGGTCATTGCCATGAGCAGCATAGCCTTGGCTGCTGAGGATCCCGTCTGGCCTGATTCCCCTCGAAACAATGTAAGAAAGCCAACTTAATTTCTTTTTTTCCTGCAGGAGTCAGACATTTTATCAATCAAAGTTTTTTCTTGTCAGATGTAGCAGTGAATCATTATCATCTTTATATCTGTGCAGGTACTTCGCTATTTTGACTATGTCTTCACAGGAGTGTTTACATTTGAAATGCTGATAAAGGTGAAGGCAAACTAACAAATTAACTATCACTCTATCTGAGATGCCATTAGCTCTTTATTAAGCTCTTCAATTGGCTGACTTCTATCTTTGTTTCAGATGGTGGATCTAGGGTTGGTTTTGCACCAGGGCTCTTATTTCCGGGACTTGTGGAACATCCTTGACTTTATAGTGGTTAGTGGTGCTCTGGTGGCCTTTGCCTTCACGTAAGTGTCCCTCCTTTCCCTATCATGTCCTTGCTCCTGCAATTATTTCAGCTTAACCATTCCCTTGAAATCCTGCCTCCACTGTTCCTCTTCTTTATCACATGTCACATTTTGGGTCATACACTTCCTTCCTGTTAGTTCTTCATTTTGTTTTTCTTACTATACAATTCATCTCTGCTCATACTTTTAGCAAATATCTTTTTCTTGTCACCTATCACCTTGTTAGTTGTCTGCTGTTGTTATACAAACGGCAAGTCCTCTTATTTAGCCATTTCCCCTTATTTTTGTTTGTTTCACGGTCATCTTTGGTCCTGTAGTCTTTCCCTTTCTGAACTCCTCCACCTTTAAAGCCCTCCCCCATCTGCTTTATACCCCTGCAACTAAAATAAAAAATAGCGTCCCAGCTTCTCCCTCCTATCTACCTTCTCTCCCCTGTGTGAGAGGTGAGGACCACCCTGTGCACCTTTAACCCTTTAGCGCCCAGGGCATTCTAGAGTTAAACGGCCCAATGCAAAGCCAGGCCAGGTCTTGCTGAACTTGGTTCGAATAATCTTCACACCCTTCCTCCTCGACAAAACAGGTACTTTAAAATCTGATTAATCTGCATGAGAGTTTGAAGATAAAAAAAATAGTTTGTGAGTTATGGTGGACATTAGGTGCTTCTATACTGTGGACAAAAACAGAACTTAATGATTTAATGTGTAAAAGCGGCAAATTGGTGAATTAACACCTGTTTTTCCTTTTTTGCTTTTTTGCTACTCTGGATGTTGGAAGATGTGTCATTACTACTTTTTTACGGTCACTTCAATATATGAGCAGAAATTTTACAATTGTAGTGTTATATGAACATAATTTTCTATGACAGATCTGTTTAAAAAAGCTTTAAACTGCCCTCACTTTGGAGAAACAGAGTTAAACTCTGACTTAATTGATGAGCTAATGGCTATAGGGCCAAAATGGATTGCTGCCATCTTAAAAAGCAAAGTAAAAAAATAACACAACTGTTTCATGTGAATGCCAATTAATACCCCTATACTGTCACATTTGGCTGGTGCTGGTGAACCCATTGGTACAGGCAGGCCGACAAGGACTCAGGATAGATATGTATAAAATAAAGAATTTATTGACAGAACAAAAAGAGCTGACAGGACAGCAAAGCAAAAGTAAAATGAATAGGGGAGTACTCATGATACAGACAGGTCATCACCAGTGAACAGATATCAATGCCAGAACAAGGACTAACACAGAGACACAGACTTGTATACAGGAAACACCAATTAGACCAAGTGAAGACACCTGTGAGTAATCACAGATGCCAAAGAAAACGACAGAGGAAGCAAGACATGAACATGACACAAGATGGGGCTATAGAAACAAAAATCCTATAAAGATAGAAACAGACAATCAGTGGAACTGCAGACATAAACACGGCACCAGGGACAAAACCACAATTCCTACATATGCATGACAATCCAACAGCATTATTTATGAAGTTTTATGGTTACAGTATTTGATTGTGCATGTAGTGGTTGTAGTGCTTCTAGCACAGCATGGGCACTGTAAATTGAATGTCCCTATCAAGCAAAGCAGATGACCATGTAAAGTTTATCTTGTAATTCTTCTAAAAAACAGCTACTACTCTTCCACCACATCCAGTAGGTTTCTCTGTGTTAAAATAAGTAATTCTACTTGGATTTATGTGGGGGGGGAATGTCCTCCCATCACCTGAGTAATATGCCTCTCGATCCCCTGCCAGATGACAAATTGCCGTTTTGATGTGGGCTGCCCTGCTGCCTGAATCAGACTCTAGTCTGGGCTTGGCTACCCACTAAACTCTCCTCCACATGTACGTGACTGCCTGCATCTCAAAGAGCGAGGTCCCGGTTTGCTTTGAGGGCTGAACAAGGGTTGACGGATGAGCTGAGCTTGGAGGTTTGGTGTGACGGGGAGTATGCTGGTGACTCACAGTTTGGACTCAAACTAGTGTTGTGCAATAGTCTTGCCACAACTTAAGAATAATATTTACACCATCAACTATGAGTATGCTTAATACATGTATCTGTAGCCTATGCACAGCTAATTACCACCCATCAGGCTGTAAAATACAGTCAGTGTTCACTAAATTTGGTTTCCGTCACAGCTCATGCATAGTATCTGAATCATTTTTCTAAGTGAGTGTTTTTCATTAATGTTCTCCCTCCATATCTTGTTTTTCTTTGTGTAAGCTTGATTAGATATGTGCACAGCTATCTATAACTTTGTGTTCTTCGACATTGTTGCATTTTATGTGTTTATGTACAGTATGTGGGTCAGTTTAGCATTGGGATCTCTTCTGTTGCAGATTAATTACTTGTCATAGAAGTATTAAGGCTAAATTAAAGTATGCACAATCATACTGTGATTATATTAAAGGTAAACCATTTATTAATAATTTAACAAAGAAACCTGTTTTAATCACAATCAAGCATTACAACACCAATGGCTAATGGGTAGAGGTGAACCACTCAGACCAGATTCATTTGCATCAAGATAGCGCCTTAATTCAATTGCTGAAAATCAAACAGCGCTCTAGAAAGGATCAGTAGTCTTGTTGGAGATGTTTATCACTCCTTTAATCCAATCAGTCCAGTCTGAGAGCTCCACTGTCTTTTGTCATTTTTGCTGCCGTCCTGCTTATTTCTGCAGTTTAGTTCTTGTCCAGACTGGATTCTGATCCTACAGGGATTCCTCAGCACTCATCCCTTCGCTTTATTCTACTGTATGTTTAAAGAGGTTTTCTAAGCAGGCATGTTAACCTAATAGTTTACTCCTGTGCTTTAAAGGAACTGCTAATGTATACATATATGTATTCTGTGATATTTTGCCTGTTGGTATGTGCATCTATCTAGTAAGGTTGCAGTGGTCTTTTAGTTTTAAGATTAATCTGACAGCAAGATATTGTTTTTCCTTTTACTCTTACTCTGTCTCTCATATGGATGTTTTACCTCCTTTCTTTGTGTCCCATTCTGTGTTTTTCTCCCACTTTTTGTCTTTGGTCTACTCCCTTCCTTGCTGTCTTTCATTCTTTTCTCACCTCTTCGTTTGGATCCCCAACAGCGGCGGCGGGTAAAGTTCTCTGTTCTTCCTTGTCTTTCTCCTCCTCATTTCCTTCTGCGCTCTTCACATCTGTTCTTCTGATCACCGTCCTGTTCTCTTTTCATCCATCCAGCATAACAGCTGAAAATTGTCCTTATCCATTGTTCACCATGGAACTACTCTGCTTTAAATGCAACTAAACTCGTATTAACATGCATCATATCTCAGCTGAATCACACGGAGGCTAAATGACTTTCTGCGCTGATGGAATGCCTACCACAACTTATTATGAATGACGTAAATGTGGATTAAAATTTTTCAAGAAATACAGAATCTTATGATAAAATACCTTGAAAAGGATGAAAATAGGACAAGAAACTGAATGCTTTACATAGATGCCACCATGCACACTGAGTCTCATGCTTGTAAGTAACCACCAGCAGTCTACCATCTGGTGTGACATCTGGAAGATCCAGGCAGCTGTGAATCCAGCTGCTGTTTCCTGAAAGGACCATTTTAGCAACCTTTGAACTTAACATCCTTACATCTTTTTTTAAAAAGTGATTAACACGTGCACAGTGCATATTATTTGTTTTAAAGTATCATTGTATATCTAACCATTCAAATATAGGCTTGTGATTTTCACCAAAGGTTTAACTGGCAGCACACCAGGAAATACTGTACAGTCCCCTTGTCTTGGTTAAAAGCTCTTCAAGACAAGATTCCATGTTGTTTGAACAATGCTGCAAAGCAGCTAATACTAGTTGTATTTTAGAGCTTCTAGAGATGTTGACTCATATAAAGAGAGGGTTTGGCTTTTGATTAAAATGTTTACCTCCTTGAAAAACTGTGATGCTACTCAGATGTGACTCACAATAGACAAGAAACCTTTTCTGTAAGTTCAGTTTTCAAGGGGGAAGTTTTCTTTTCATTGTATGAAGTCAAGTCTGATGCAACAGCTAAAACCCTCTCTAAAAGTCTCCATCACTCAGACTGCTGCTAAAAAGAAGGACTATTGCAGCATGGAAAGCAAGGTTTCAATGCAGCATGAGTGTATGTCATCATTGGCTGGGCATGTTCAAGCCAAGGCTTAAGCCACATGTGGAAAGCATTGAAATATTTTGCAAAATTTTTTAGCAAATATAGCTACAAAACAGCGTCCCCATAGGGATTTCTCTATGTTAGCAATGTACTGTCGTTTTAAAGTATCATTGAAATGTAGCATGTAGCTACAGTGCTGATGCCACACTTAGAAATAAGACTGACGTGCAATATGATAGCAACGCTGCATGTGTTGCTATGTATTTAACTCAGACGCAGTTACTCACTTTGAGTTAACGCGAACCATCAAAAAATGGCGGCCCACGGCCATTTTGGAATCAAAAGGGCTAAGGTTGTTACGTATATCTGAACCTGCTGATGCTGAATTTATGTGTGTGTACATGCTCACATGTAGGGGGAGCAGTAAGGGAAAAGACATCAGTACTATCAAGTCTTTGAGGGTTCTGCGAGTGCTACGTCCTTTGAAGACTATTAAACGTCTTCCCAAACTCAAGGTATGTTCGCCTACGTGTTGTTTCTCCTCAGGTATAACAAAACATTTCTTGAGTGGGAGGTTTGTTGAGATGTTACCAAGGACCAAAACAAATAATCTCATGTATATTTATTTATTTATTCTGTAACCAATTTCTTTGCCTCTGTTTTTGTCTTTTTTTTTTCACCCTCAGGCCGTGTTTGATTGCGTGGTGAACTCTCTGAAGAATGTGCTGAACATCTTGATTGTCTACCTACTCTTCATGTTCATTTTTGCGGTGGTGGCTGTGCAGCTTTTCAAGGGGCGCTTTTTTTACTGCACTGATGAATCCAAAGAGTTTGAGCGTGACTGCAGGTCAGGAGGAGCAAGTTATAAGCATCTGTGTCCTGAAATGTTGAAATTTGATCTCCCTTCATACATTTTCACTGCACTATACTGCATTGTTTTTTTTTTTTTGTAGCAATGTGCTATCTTTAGCATCTGCTCAAAAAGCCAATATATGAAAGCTGTTTACTCAAACTGATGATTTTTCAGAGGCGAGTATCTGGTGTATGAGCGTGATAACGAAGTGAGGGCGCAGAAGCGGGAGTGGAAGAAATACGATTTCCACTATGATAACGTGGCTTGGGCCCTTCTTACCCTCTTCACTGTTTCCACTGGAGAGGGGTGGCCGCAGTGAGTATACAGTAACAAGCACAGTCTCCTACAACACATTCATCCTTTCTGGCTCCCTATAACCTTCTTGTGTCTCTGTCTCCACTTGTGCAGGGTGCTAAAACATTCAGTAGATGCGACCTACGAGAATCAGGGCCCAAGCCCGGGATACCGGATGGAGATGTCCATCTTTTACGTGGTGTACTTCGTGGTCTTCCCCTTCTTCTTCGTCAACATTTTCGTAGCTCTCATTATCATCACCTTCCAAGAACAGGGAGACAAGATGATGGAGGACTATAGTTTAGAAAAGAATGAGGTGAGGAACGAAACATGAACGTGATAAAAGAGTTAGAGGAAAACCAAAATTGAGATTAGACTCACACTTTTTTCCTTTTTGTTGGACAGAGAGCCTGTATAGACTTTGCCATCAACGCCAAGCCTCTGACACGTCACATGCCTCAGAACAAGTTGAGCTTTCAGTATCGAATGTGGGAGTTTGTGGTGTCACCACCTTTTGAATATACTATCATGGCTATGATTGCGCTCAACACGATAGTGCTGATGATGAAGGTAACGCTTTACAAGCTACAAACATTAAGATAACTTTTAGTTAGTTGTTGAGACCTGGCACTAGCATGTACCCTGGTTAATCTGAACACAAGTGAACAGATCTAAGTTTGATTTTTCACACCGGGCAGTAAAATGCATCCTGAGTTAAGCATTGTGATCAGATTACCTTCTTTATGATTAAACAAACTCTTAAGCCTGTTTCCCCAAAACATTTCCAATCCAGGCCTGAGACACTTTCTCGTTTTAGTGTAGTGTATGTAAAGACCAAGACTGTATGAGAGGGTTGAAGTCAACCAGCTGCTGTCATGCCTGTGAGCCATCTAGTGAGGTGGTAAAAAGGCAGAAAAGATCAAATTATGTAAGAATCAGGAACTGACGTTGTGAAAGCATGCAGCTAAAAAGTCAGCAGTTTTCATGGAGGCATAAGTAGTAGGTGGTTCTTCAATGTAGTCCAGAACAGGTTTGATTTAGGCTATTAAACAAATGTGGATACAACAATAAAAGACTGATTCTGAATGTATTCAGGGGGATCAGAGCTAAAAAATAAGTCCACCGTCAGTCCCAAGTCTCATTTAGAGCTGTTTACTTGTGAAAGGATTGTCTTTGATGCAAGTTAGTGCCAAGTCTGAGTGAGGCCTTAGATTTTTGGGCTGTTTCTGCGTTCCTTTATATGAGAACATACTGACGGAGTCCAACAATGCCTTTTGATTCTAAATGTGTTGGAATATATCACGTTATCCTAATTTTTGCCCGTGTTTAAATTATTGCACATTTGTCTGTTTTTATGGCATGAATTAATGCCCTCTCTGTGTGTACGTGTGCGTTTGTTTATAGTATGACGAAGCTTCTCCCACCTACGAAGCCGTGTTAGCCAACCTGAACATAGTGTTTACCTCCCTCTTCTCCTTGGAGTGTGTACTCAAGATCATTGCCTTCGGAGCTTTGGTGAGTGGAGTTATTTGTGTGGGCCTGTGTTTTGAGAGGGTAAACTGCTCTACTGTAACTTTGTAGAACTGCTGAAATTATAATTAGATATTGTTAACAGATTTTGTTGATCGAATATGTATATGATCAGCAACAAATTGTGTTCAGCAGAGGGCCACAGGAAAGTAACTGGCAAGAAATGAATAAAATAAATGAATGTGGGAGGAGATCAAGGACAGAGGGGGAGCTGTAAGAAAGTAATTAGCGGAATGGGAGTGAATGACAAATTTGTAGCAAAAAATAGAATCAAGGATTACTCAGAGGGTGGCGATTAAGAGAGCAGCAACAAATACTGTAATACTGTCCCTCAGGAATGTCTGTCTTTGTGTGTATGATGTATTTTTTAGATAGCCACCTCTCTTGCCCTCATCTCGTGCCTCCACATGTCTAATGCACAGTTTGGCCACAGGCAGAAAGATGGAAAGCAAATGGAGTGCTTGTATATCATCATTTTGTCCTTACCGTCCCACAGTCGTTCTCTTTGAGTCTCTCTAATTTATGACAAATCACACATGGCAAAACTTGATCATGCTTTTAGATTTGCGCATGAATAGAAGATGTAGGGTAATGTATACATTGTGTGAGGTAATGTTGGCTGTTTTCATTGTCTGATGCAGCAGAATTTGTCCTTAGTCTGTCTGCTGGCATCCATCCAATAGGCCTTCACTGATGGTCTGTCTTATCTAATTTCTTCTTGTTCCTATCCAATTCTGACATGTCTTTTTTCACTTTCTCTCTCTCGCCCTCTCTTTCTTTTTTCTCTCCAATGCTCATTTTGTCTTACTCCTCTTTTTTTTCTGCATTTTTTTTCCCATTTTAATATAACCTCATTCATGAAACATTCGTTCCCTTATTATTTCAATATGATCTGCCATATGATACGATCTTATGGTTTCTGTCAATGTTTATATCCTTTGTTCTTTTCTATCTTTCTGCTTCTCGGCCATGTTCGTATTTTTCTGCCGTTTTTGTCCCCTTGCTGCATTTCACCTATATTTTTCCCTTTCTACCCACATTTTATTTCTCTTACCATTCTCTTGTTATTGTGTATTTTTTTTCTTCATATTTTTAATCTGATCACAGAATTATTTCAAAGATGCCTGGAATATTTTTGACTGTGTGACAGTTCTGGGCAGCATCACTGACATCCTGGTTACGGAGCTCGGGGTAAGTAGTACAATTTTAGATATTTGTTTGCATGTGTTTGTTTTAAACAGAAGAACAGTAATGGCTGTAAACACACATGATAATAAATTAAGGAGGGTTCCAGGAGTGCAAACTATTCGGCGTGCTGCAGCGTGAACTTTCCCATCCGTCACATATACAAGAGAAGGCAGGGAGTAACGGGAGAACATCAGTTAGACGCCACCGTTGACTCTAGCGTTGCTCAGTCATGCATGTCCACGTCTTGAAAGGCTTATATAATTGTCCCAGTTGGTGGGATGGAAATCCAGCTAGCCAAGTCTGAGCAGCTATCAGCGATGCAAGAAGAGTTGATGCCAGGGAGCCAGTGAACAGCTTGTTGAAGCAGCCAATCATGTCATCAGCTTGTGTCAGACGTTTAACGAGCACTGCAACTAACATTGTGAAGTTTCCTCAAAATCATTACTTTGCAGCATATTCATAATTATAATAATGGGAATAAAAAAATACAAATCTGTTTTTCCTATTCAAATGTCTGTTCAGAACAAACTGAAATGCCCAACAAAATAACAGGAACTAAGAACCTGTGTGTAAGTGCATGTGTCCCATTTGTCGTGTATAGTTGAGGTGAGTGTCATTATTAAGAAAGTGCTTTGATTTGTTCAACTGTAAAACTGTGCTCAGGCTGTGCCTTTTGTGCTCAGATGCAACAGAGTTGTGCACAGTTATGAGTAGGTGTGTGGATAGAAGGTTTTCTTAGCTGGTGCAAATTAATGTCATGAGGTTACAGCAGGAGCTAGAAAGCACATTTATCGTTTGACCTAAGAAATCACTGAGTAAATCTATGTTAAAAAACAAAAAAATAATGGATGCACATGTGTAGACTCATCAGTTTGGACTAAATTCGACTTAGCAATGGTCAAAAAATGGGCTGGAGAATAAAAATTTATTTGTACCACCTAAACAAATTAAAACAAAATGTTTTTTTTCTGTGTTGCTAGTGGTTTACTTAGTAACAGTTAGTATCTTACCTGCTGTAGACAGTAGTCAATGATAGTTGAATATGTTGATTTGACTCACAACTTGCAAGCTGTCATTTTCATACGTCATTTTCAATGTTCCCAATAGTTTTCAGAAATAGTTTTGTGTTTTCCAAAGATATTTTAAAAACAACATATAAAAGAATTGTCTTAGAAAAACTGCATTTCCTTGTGAACAAGGCCTTAAGCAATCTGAATTTAAAAAAAAAGTTTCTTATTTTTACACTGTTTCAAATTGTGTATCAGACTGTTGTATTTTCAGTCATAAAACATTGGTATTGCTAATTGTACAGAGACTGCTAAGTGTAATAATCCATTCATCAGATGTGACTAATTATTGCACCAGTTTAATCTCTTATTTGGGAAGATAGGAGAAAACCTCTATAAGACATCAGTGGGATCATTTAATCACAAGTGTAGCAAGACCAGTTTTGTTGGGTTGAGAAACAAATGTCCCATGCATAAGTGGTAAGGTGTCACATGGTGACTATACAATACTAAAGCTGAAACTAAGGACCATTTTGTAGCCGTTAGCTCATCTCACCCATGAAAATCCTTCCTGAATCTTCAAATCGAGCTAACTTGGTCTGCTGTCTAAAACAAATAAGATATTAGCCAGGGGTGAAACAGTGCACAAAAATCATAATTTAGTATGCTGTGTTTTTGTAATTTACTCTTCGACATCTAAAAAAGCTAAGTCTGGTCCTCTGGACATTCAAAAAACAAAACAAAACAAAGCAAAAAAATTGTAGAAACG
>JARVGQ010000474.1:15370292-15386400 GCA_031762355.1 Hypsolebias martinsi | reverse complement strand
CCTTGTACTGCACAGCTTTGAGAAGACTGCCTTGCAGAGAAAACACAACAGGAAACAAAGACTGAACATGTAGTTAAGAGGGCGGGCATCTCACAAGCAGCTATTAAGCAATTACCAAGCACAGGCTTTTCCTGTGTGTTTGCTCCTAATTCCTAATTCTCTTGTTAAATAAATTGGGCTTGGGTTGAATAAAGGAAAGGGGTGTCAAACTAAGGAAGAGGCAGAGCATCAAAATAGATCCGATTTAGGAAAGATGTGGACTGGCAGAACTAAGGGACACGTTTTCCAGTGAAGTGATGTGTTTACAATGTTTATTCTGTCTTGAGTCCATTTGTTGAAGTATTTCCAAATACAGTGTTCTTCTTGTGCTCCTGCTACCAATGTCCTCTCTTCTCTTTAAATGTTTCGTTTCTTTTTTTCGTTTATTTCCTGTTTGTGTGCATTTTTAACTCCCCTGTACTGTATTCTTCTTGCAGTGGGCGCATACATTATAAGGACATGTACAGTTTATTACGAGTTATCGACCCGCCTCTTGGCTTAGGCAAGAAATGCCCTCATAGGGTGGCCTGCAAGGTTTGACTTCAATTCAAATGAAACCTCTCAACCACACTTGCTAGCCACAGCATCCAGGAATGGAGTGAATGCTGCTTTGTTTTTGTTTTATTATAAATATATATATTTTTTTTTCTAGTTCTTTTTCATTTCAACCAACAACTTCTTTTCCACCATTATCAATTTTGCATTCTGGACTGCTGAGAGAATGTGCGGGACAATGCAGACGCCCAGAAAAGCATGTGAAATGCACAAATCTGAAAACGCATTAGGATGTTTTGTCGCATTGTAAAAATAGATTTGTTTGTTTGTTTGTTTTGATTATATATATATAGTTTTTCCTTTTGCTCGCTGTGGGGCCATGGCTTTAATGTAGCAAGCTACGGTTGCCCACTGTAGTGTTGCATTGTTCTTGGTATTTGGGGGTTGGGGGAAAAGACAGAAACTGCATTGACACCCCTTCCTCTTCCTCCCCTCCCACAGTGGAGTAGGTGCAGCTTGCTGCCTGCTGTCCAAGCTCTGCCCTGCTCTCCTGTAAAAAAAAAAAAAACACACACCGTAACAAACAGCCTGAATGCACAGAAGCATGCAGAAGTTTGGGTTAGACTGGTCAAAAAATGTTACTACTGTTACTGTTTAGGTGAGAGTTGATCTTCAAAAAGTACGGGCACATTTAAACAAAAATTATTTTTTGGAGAATTGGTGATTTTTAAAAAATTTTATTTAATATTTTGTTTTTGGTTTAGACTTTTGAATCAACCCATTCCACTAAATTAAAAGCTGCTTTTGTAACATTTTGGCACCTGGTGGCCAATTGAACCATATTTCACACATTTTAGGATGTTTCAAGGAGTACAAATGTGACTCTTTAGACTTTCATCCACCTCTTGCTGTCCAACTGCTTCCGTGGATTATGGAGAACCTTCTCCACACTGCTGATTCGAACCCGTTTATTGAGAACTAGACACACAATCTGGAGATTGATGCCAAAACAGGAAGTGCACCCTCTGTAGGCTAACTGCGCTACAAGTTTAAGTTTGTGCAAAAAAATGAGGCTAAAACACACACACTTATAATAAAATTATAATTTTAAGGGTATTGATTTATGTTCATTTTCAAAATACATCAAAATGTGGGTGGGATTTGTGAAGCACCCACACCAGTCTCCACCCTCATTTGCCCCACTCTGGGCCTTTGAGCAAGGCCCTTAACCGCCACCATCTGCTCCCCCGGGTGTCCTAGACAGCAGCTCCCTGCTCCACACAGAGGGCTGTGGTAGCTCGGCAGTTTGTGAGTGTGTCAGGAAGGTCATCCAGCATAAAAATACAGTAACTGCCCAGTCTTCGTGCGGCTTTGTTTGCTGTGGCGACCCCTGACGAAGGGAGCAACCGAAAGAAGAAGAAAAATGTTCATTTTCATTGTTCTTATCTTGCAGTTGTGTTTTCAAATATTCATTTTCCCAACACGTAGTTCAGGTAGTTATTTTAGGCATAAAAAATATGATCATGTGTGTGGGGGAATAAATAAATGGTAAATGGACTGTACTTATTTTATATAGCCCCTTTCTATCTAATCAAGATACTCAAAGCACTTTACAACACAATCTGTGCCCTCATTTACCCATTCATACAGCACTCTACTAGATCTCTACAAAGATTAATCTGTGTTGTATTACTTTCATACACCGAAGGGACACACATTGGAGACAGTGGGGGGGCTCAGTGTCTTGCCCAGGGACACTTCAGCATGCGATTGCTGGTGGAATCGAACCCCAAACTGTTGCACTGGAGGATGCTCTAACCACTCAGCCACAGCCGCCCCATCAAGTGGCGATTCTAGCCCCACATCCCAACTGTGCAGACTATGACAAAAAAAATACCAGATGTACACATAAACTCAAATACTTGGCTTCAACTTTGATTGACAGGAAGTGGCAAAGACAATTTGTTGATGTTTGAAACAAACATCTGGTGTAGCCATTCTTGCTTTGCTTTGGTCTAGAGTGCGTTAGAAGATCTTGAGATGAAACCACCTGTAATATGTTCTTCATAACAGACCGTGATGTTTATACTGCAATGGTTTGGTATGAACACAGGTACCATAACACCTACATTTTATTACTTTAATTTTGTAAAGGGTGTTTCCAGAAATAGCTACCTTGGGTTATGCATGTTAAAATGTTAGCATAACTTATTTACAAAAAGAAGGGTCATGGGTTTGTCCAAACAAGGCTGTTGGGTTTTAGAAATGAGTTTGTCAAGTCAAGTCAAATTTATTTATATAGCACTTTTTTTATTTATTTATTTATTCATTTCAGATTTACACACAAAAAAAAAAAAAAACAATTTACAAAACCACATGAGAAAACAAACGATACATAAAATGAAAGGTAGCAGAAGAAGGGAAAAAAATTTATCATATCTGCCCCTTCTTTAAAACAAAATTAATTCAAACAATCAATTCAAATAACAATCATCTATAATAATATAACATAATAAATAACTCATCACAATTTTCCATATATAGTATCTTTGATATAAACTATTTTATATGTATTTTTTCAAAAATTTAGTCAGTCATTTTCTTGAACATAGGCATTGACTTAATTATTTTAACATCATTTTCCAAACCGTTCCACAGACCTAATCCCTGAATTAAAGTAGCCTGACCCTTTAAACTAGTTCTGTGCTGTGGCTTTACAAAAATGTCTATTCCCTTAAGATTATAAGTACTTTTCCTTTTTACAAAATGCATTTGAATGTTTGACATTTAAAACCGCAACTCACCAAAGTGTTTATGAACTAATGAAGTTGAACAGTTTTCATTTACATGTATTTATTTGGGGGGTGGGGTGAACAGGTTAATAACTATTTAACTGGATCTGCGAACTAAAATGTATATGTTTTAATTCATTTAGTAGTTTATATTTGTAGTCATCAAAGTTTAAAATGCTTCCCAATAAAGAAACTTTTAGGAAAAATGGGTGCAACTCTCTCAAAAGGAACATTACTATTTTTTTTTTTTTTGTTATGTTAAAATTGTTAAAAAATATACATAAATATGAAACATTTTGAAGAAATAACTTGAATTTTTATATATATACTGACTTATACCTCACTTTACCGTTCAATTATTGCGATGACTGTTTTTGGCCAAAAATTACCCCAACTTTCTGCATTCTTCTGTGCAAAGGTTTGCACTTATTTATGTGCAAATCCTAAAACAAACACGATCAGGTTTCAATGCGCAACTTTTTCTTGTCACCCTCATTTTCTACCTCTCTTTTCTGTCATTAAAAAAATAAAAAAATAAAATATATTGCACCTCAGAAAGTAGCCCCACTCGTTCAGAATCTTCAAATCAACAACATTGTTGTTCTGCCTTTTTTTTATTTATTTTGATGTTTGTTTCTTTCTTTCACTTGAATCCTTCTAATCGAATCTCTACGTTAACAACTTCTACCTCTGTCTCTCTGTTTGACCTTGGTAACTGGGTGATGGTGCAGTGGCAGGATCAGTTGCAGGGAAATGTATGACATGCTGAGGCACATGAGTCCTCCTCTGGGCCTCGGGAAGAGGTGTCCAGCACGGGTGGCCTACAAGGTCAGAAAGGCCCCCATCTTTATCTCAGCCTTCGATGGGGTGTCGTTGGGGATTTGGGTGGAGAGGGCGGGGCTAACGTGGGAGGGACAAGCAATCTAAGCCCTCAACGTGGTGTAAACTTTAGTGTATCTGTTTATTTGGTTCTGTTTCTTTTTTTTTTTTTTTTGTGAAAAGTTGGGGTGGGGCTGGTCGGTGTTGTGGCCTTGTGTGGTGGTGTGGATTTGGCGGGCGGAGGTAGCAAGACACTTAGATTGAAGGGTTCACAGAGGGCGGGCGGGCGGGGTTGTGTATCCACAGGAGGGGGCGAAGACGAGGGACCTTCTCAGCTCGTTTGCACTGGATACACGAGCCCACAACACGTAGAGGCCCCACATGTCACCATGAACATTTCTGCGTGCCGTCATCAGAGGGACACCAATGCGTGGCTAGACTGTCGCAGTTAACTGCCGAGCAAATGCACTCTCATGCAACCGCATGCACGTGCAACAGGGCTTGGAAGGTCCACCAGACTTATGTCCTCCGACTCGTTCCTTCCTGTGGATGAGGCAGACACACAGACGCACATGCAAACACACGAAAACACAAAGAATCAGGTCACGTCAACCCACACTGTAGATATCTGTTATTCCTCATGGTAGAGAGAGCAGAAGGGCTTGTGTCAGTGATGTGTTTCCTTCAGAGAGCCTTTGGGTGCCATGCAGAGGCAGTTCTTTTTCTGTCACCCTTCATGAAGCAGCTCCAAGCCCCCGGGCAGCCTGTTCTATCTGCAAGTCCAATCTTCTCTTTGTCCTTTGGTTCTGTCGTCAATGCAGTTCTATTCTGTTTCCAGCCCCCTTCATCTCTGCATATTGCTGCTCCCCATCCCCCACACATTTCCACGCTCCTTCACCTGCCTCTCTGCATGGCCGATGACCACCACCACCTCCTCCTCTTCCCTCTCTGCACCCGCCCCTGTCTGTCAAACACCACACAGGCACAAAGAATCTCACATATGTGCTAAATAAACATGAAGAAAAGGATAATTACATTTATGAAAGTGAACACTCCCATTACTCCTCCAGTGATCAGCTCTCATGAGAAAATCATTGGCAGATCACTTTAACCTTTGGGGGAGGGGGGGGGGGGCAGCCAAACAGCCTGTAGGCATGAGAGACCATTTCATTCCATCCCTTTATCCAACACCCCCTCCCCCCTTTCCCTCTCTAACACACTCGGGGAAAATAGTAATGATGCTGCTCGAACAATCAGTTCTAAATTCACTTCTTTTTCAAAGATTTTGATGTAAACGTCATTTCTATCACTTATGAGCTAATTAGACAAAAAAAGTAAAGATTACAGTCTGAACCAAATAGTTTCAAAGTGGGGTTCTGCAGTAAGGAAAATAATAGTTTTGAAATAATGTAAAATTTTATGAACACAGTTCTTTACAAAGAATTCTGGTAAGCTGAAATAGTAGCGACAGAGGTGAGATGTACCGTATTTTCCAGCCTGTAAGTCAGTTTTTTGCATAATTTACATGCCCTGTGACTTATATCAAAGCAACTTACTTACGTCCCCCCCCCCCCCCATATTTATAAACCAATTTTTGGCTGAGATATGAAATTTTTCATTCAGTCTGACATCGAAAATATTGAACACTACCATTTTCAGCCACTAGATGGCACTTGAGTAGTACAGCATGCCATTGTGTCATGTAATAGGTAAAGAATGTATATTGATGACACAATTGGCTTACATAGTGGCCACCTTCGTCATGCTTGGAGCAACCGTCAAATCAGCTTCATTTCGCTACACCACCCCAGTGAAAGGCACATCTTCATTATAATGTCGAGCAAACAAATAATTGTTTTAGGTGTTTATCTTGTTAAATTTTGAAGAAATGCACAGCGTTCCTCCTTCCTGATTTCCTCCCTCCGTGCACTCCTGGAGATCAGAGGCAGTGAATACTTTTAAAATACAGCTGATTTGACCATTAAAGTGCATTTGTTTAAGTAACAGTTCAACTTAGACACACCTTTACTATAAAGTCGAGCAAACAAATTATTGTATTTAGGTGTTTATCTTGTTAAATTTCAAAGAAATGGCAGCGAGTCGTTTGAGCACTCCCAATTCCACAAAATCGTCTTTTGAAATGCATCTGATTTGACCAGACTGAGACACACCTTTACTATAAATTTGAACAAACAAATAATTATTTTTAAGTGTTAATTTAGTTAAATTCTTGTTAAAGTCCTCCTGTGCATGCTACCGCAGCCGGTATTTGGCAGTCAATCAATTTTTGGCACAACACAGGCCCACATTTCTGGGTTGTCAGCGGTGATGTGTAACAAACTTGATGTGTCCGCATTAAAGCATAATAGATGCGACTTATACAGCGGTGTGACATGTACGGTGAAAAATACGGTACCATTTCTGGTGCAACCTGGCATACTTCCTGCAAGCGTATCATAATAGTTCGGCAAGAATACTTGTGTAATGCAAAACTGTGGTGTAAAGTTTTTATAAAAGCTGTTGCCATGAGCCCCTGCAGAGTTTTTAAGATTTGAGTTGTTTTAAGATGGCAGCAATCTAATTTGGTCTTGGCCAGTATCTTATCATTATGGTCTGTTTATGGCTAGTTTGAGCAGAACCGAGACCAAAGTACCATTTTAAAGAAATCCCATCTCCGAACTTTAATAATGATTCATGCAAATGCTATTTGGCAAACATTTACATCACTGTCAAATCCACACTTACTCTGACCAAACAGGGGTGTCCAAACGTTTTCTTGTGTGGGACAAAACTATCCAGATAAAAGGACTCATAGGCCATAAAAAAAATGTAAATTTAATGCTCAACAATGTGAACAATATTTTGGAGAAAGGACTAAATTTGACTAATTTTGCTGGAGAAAGAGTTATAATTGTTGTAGATCCAAAACATTAAAAGCCTCAAAAACACAAAATATTTTTTATTAATTTTTTTTTTTTTTTTTTTGATTTGCTGGATCTATGTTTGTTGTTTTCTTGTGTTTGTAAAGTTAATTTTAGTCTGTTCTCAGCAACAAAAGCGTAATTTCAGTATGTGTCCTTTCAAAAAGGGGGCCTATCTGCCTTTTGGACCATGCACGGCCCAAAAGGATGATCGATGTTCTGAAAAGTCATCCAACTGTCAGTCACTACAACAGATTCTTAGGTTTGATAAAGTCGATCATCTCATATGTAGATTATACCATGTTATATTAATTGAAAATGTCCAATTTCCCTCTACTATTTATTATATAAATTGTAATTAGTTATATTTAGCCAAGTTTTATGAATAATTATCCAAAAGTCTCCGTTTTGATAGAAGTCTGTAAAGGTTTAGGGTGCTTTGTACCACGAGGTGAAAACAAAAGATTCATTATAGCCAAAGGTTTGTATTTTACTTAATATTGCTCATTTTTTAGAATATATATTTTTCATATGTTTTGCTGTTAAACTTAAACATTATATAAAAAGGATTACCAACTAATTTGCAGAAAGTCGTCATTAACCTCTAAAGTCTGCTGGCCAAAATAATACCATTCTTAAACTGTAGTTGTGAGCCACTCAGAATCACTTCAAGGGCCGCAAATGGCCCCCGGGCCACACTTTGGACACTCCCAGTGTAGATCATGAGTTTAATCTTGATTTTTCTAAACTGAGGCCTTTTAAACACCTTAAGACACTATAATACTTGTTCATAATATTACATCAGACCCCACTTTGAAATATTTACGCTATAAGCTCTTTCTACATCTATTCCCCATTTTATTGTGACTTACTTTGAACACCACCCTCTGATATACATCCTTCCATCCTTCTCCTCTTTTCCTTCCAGTTTTTTCCTTTGAACCTGTAAGCTTCCTTCCTGAAACTAAGAAAATAAGTAAACCTTATGTTCTCACACTCCTCCATGTAACATGCTGTTCATGCATGGTTTTAACAAAGTCATACGTCCCTCGATTGTTATTACTGGGGGGGGGGGGGGGATCCCGAAAGCCTCCATTGGTTGTGTATGTGACCACCCCTTCTAAAGAGAGCTATCCCAACCTTACCTTTCCCCTCCAGTCCAGAGAACAATGACCAACCCAGCTCTGCTGCTTCTGACTCTTGATCATCTCTGTCCTGAAGAGAGACAGCAGAGCCTTCAGGCAGGACTGCTTTTACACAGCCAGCTAAGAATGGTGATCTTTCTGTCACTTTCAGTTCCCTTTTTTTATATTTTGCTTGGTTTTCTTTTATTTATCTGTTTCTTTTTGGTCACTTCTACGTTGCTTTGACTCAGCGTGTTGGTTTTTATTTTGCTATCTACTCTCTCTCCTCTTAAGCTTTCCATTGCATTTCTTGTATTTTCACCACACCATTTTTTTTTTAACGTGATATGTTTGCGTTACATTCACCTGATAAGCTACGCGCCTTAACACCAAAATAACGCTGCCATGGTGAGCTTTTATTTTGTTTCCTTCTCTTTTTCTATTTCCACAAAACACTGCTCTCTCTCACCTATTAACCCTCCAAACCTGTACCCATTTTTTTTTTTTTCAGACATTAGACCTCGAAAAACTAGCGGCGCAGCAAATTGCGCCGCCATTTCAGCATAGCCACATCAGAGTTTCTTATTGCTCACAATAATAACCACGATAAACCAAGTCGCAAACTCATTTCAGTGTCGCCAGCAGAGAATACGTTCTGTGTACAGCTGCACAGCTGCTCGTCCTGTGAGACATTTCGTGTGTGCGCTGCATGCTGCATGGGGACAGAATGTGCACGAGGGACTTGTGAAAGATGGATTAATTGGAATGGAGGGAGGGAGGTGCACGACACGCTGCATGTGAAGGGTATTCGCCGGTTCTGCTTGTCGTCTTGTCACCAAACACATGCCAGCATCACGCCGTGAGTTGGTGCGCCCCTACGTTTTATTTTTACTACTTGTCAACAGGACCTATAAAAGATCAAACCAATAAATGAAAACCATGGCGGAAAAAAAGTGTTTTGCTTTTTTTCCCAACAGTTCCTTCAGTTTGTTTTTGGTTTGTTGGTTTATCGTCAGGTCTCTGTTGCTTTTTACTGTGAACCTCCAAACCTCAAGTAGGAGCTGTGGATGACTGGAGCCACATCAGTCTGTCTTGCTGTTTCTTTATTATAAAAGTGGAGTTCAGATCTTCTGAAAGGGGGATTCATGCAAAAAGTTTATTGAGAATGAATATCTGCAGCCTCAATTTGGAGAAAATGAGTTTAATTCTGACCAGACGATAACTGCTAATACAAGCCGAGCCAGAAACAAAGTGGTTTGCTGACATTAAAACCACTCTCAGTAAATTCATAGCAGTTCTTGTGAATGTTTATGTGTTACCTTCATTTTCACATACTACAATTATTTATAAAGAATTCTGCTATCCAGTTGGGTCATGGCCCCACTCAAACTAGCCATTATCCTGTTAATCTGGTCAGAATTAACCATTTCTCCAAACTGAGGTCGTTCAAATAGCTATCTGCACCAAGTAAGATACTATTTGTTCATTTGATTTCCACAGAACCCCATGTCAGAAGAGCTGAACTATTTAAGTGTTGTTTTAGGCCCATCTGGACGATACTTGGATTTCAATTAATTAATAATCGAAAGGTTAAAAAGAGAGTTGTACGCCAACCAAATGCAACATGTAAACAACTGGTAGGATATTTGAAATAAACCTGAACCTTTCCTGGCAGACAGACAGTGGCTGTGGCTGCTGTTATGTTCCGTGCACTCCTTCAGTCCCAGACCCTTCCCCTCGCCCACCTCCCCTTCCCACAACAAATCTGGCTCCCCACACCCCCACCCCACCCCCGTAACCTGGAGGTTCCACAAACACTCTTCTTGCTTCCCAACTTTCTCACTGCTCACCTTGGCTGGCTCTCTCACAGAGGTTGCTTCGTATGGATCTCCCCGTGGCCGATGACAGCTCAGTCCACTTCAACTCCACTCTCATGGCTTTGATCCGGACGGCGTTGGATATCAAGATCGCCAAGGGTACGAACGTTTTAAAACCCTCTTACTTCTTCCGATCGGGTTATACTCACATGCTTTCTTGCTTTTTACTTTTAGTGCAGTCGGGTTTCTTTGGCAAACACAATTCTCCAGTTGCTCACAGCTTCTCTCCCCCTGCAGCTCATGTTTAGCACGTTTCCTGTAGAGTACACAAAACGTGCAGTATTTGTACAGATCTCTGAAAAAAGTTGGGCTGTTGTGTAAAATGTAAATTAAAACAGAATGCAATGATTGCCATTTTTTTTTTGTTTCATTATGTGCTGAATGTTTTCAGCTGGTGGAAGGTCTGGACTGCAGGCACGACTTTTCCACAGTGAAGACGAACTGTTGTAACGGATTCAGTGTGAGGTTTAGAACCATCGTGCTGAAACGTGCAAAGCCTTCCCTGAAAATTGTGTTGTCTGGATGGGAGTATATATTGTTTTAAAACCTGTAATTCTTTTTTTGCTATAATGGTGATTTTCTAGATGTCTCTGCACCCCTATACCATCAGAGAGGCAAGCTTTTGAACTGTGTGCTATTAAAATGCCACATGGTCTCTCTCCTCTTTAATGTGGAGGACTTGGACCTGTACTTTCCACATTCTAAATGTTGATTTGTCAGACCACAGAACAGTTTTCCATTTTAAACCAGCTTTGGAGCTTTAAAGATGATTGTGTTTCTGGATGGCTTCTTCCTTGCATGATGGAGCTTTAACCGGCGTTTGTGGATGGCGTCAAGCTTTGTTTACAAAAAGTAATTTGTGGAGGTGTTCTCGAGCTCATGTAGTGATCAGGCCTGTTTCGAATGCAGTGCTGCCTGAGGGCCTGGATATCACAGATTTGAACTTTAACCTTTTCTTAGTGATTTTTTTTCCCAGATTTTCAAAGGTTACAATGAAATTATGAATTGTGGATGATGGGATATTCAAAGTCATCCCACTTTGTTGTGTAGAAACATAAATCAATATAACCTCTGCCCATTTTTACTTCTAAAGCTGGTAATTATTTTTTTGGTTTAAACATTTGATGTGTTGACTTTGTTCCAATGTGAACCAAGTCTAATACGTATAAGATTAGCAGGTTATTGAATTCTGTTTTCATTTACATTTTACACAACGTCCCACCTTTCTAAGAATTGGAGTACTGTATTTTGCTTTTGTGTATGACGTTGAATAAGATCTTAAGGATGAAGGTACTGTCACAAAGTGAAATGCTGAAAATTATGAACGTCACTAATTAAAAGTATTCTTTTTTCTTGTTTGTATCGTTTCATGTCCTTCTTACTCACATGAATGACGTGCGTGGATTTTACATCACATTTGGCGTGTTTGTTTTCTTGTGACCATGCACTTTCGCACTCACGTGCATATATCTGTGGATGCATCTGCATGGGCGCTGCATGCACTATAAATACACCTATAGGTGGTATCGACAAGCACCAGATGGACGCGGAGCTGAGGAAAGAGATGATGGCGATCTGGCCCAACCTCTCCCAGAAAGCGCTGGATTTGCTGGTTACGCCTCATAAAGGTGAGTTTTAGGGGATGGACGTGGGCCCTACGCTCTAGCCTGGCTGAACCACCTTGTGCCGCCTGGTGCACCCACTGAAACAGTTAGCACGTGCATTTTATAAAAACGAAACAAACCCTGATACGAAACATGAGGACACATATGCTCCTTTATGTTTCAGATGACACCACAGATTCACCACTTAGCGTTAATGATTTCCCAGTGTCTGTGTGTTAACTTTTTAGTCACCCCAGTTCAAGATGGCCACCACAGCTAAGTCTCCCTGCAACACAAAAATGGCGGTAACTTTGTCAAAGCTGGCATAAAAGGCTGTGGGCTATTCCTTCAAGGAATGCAGGGCCTTAAATTATAGATCACTTTTCACTTCTCGTTTTGAAAAATTAACATGACTTGAACACATTTGCACAACTGCCCAATTGCCTAGTTCATTTTATATTTTGCTCATATGACTGCTAGTGTTGCATTCAAACTGTCTTTGCAAGCAAGTTTAATCGTGTCACAAAGACTGCATCCATCTCTCAGTTGGACTACTTGCTCCATCGTTTGTGTGTTTGAAGGTGAGCCATCTCAATCCCAAAGAGTCTAAACCTGCAGGGTAACTTGTCATTCTCTTGGCAGCGACGGACCTGACCGTGGGGAAGATCTACGCTGCCATGATGATCATGGAGTACTACCGGCAGAGCAAGATCAAACGGTCGCAGGCTCTTCGTGATGAGCAGGTACTGCAGTAATGTCCCGCCTGCGTCTGACCCCCACTTGAAATAAAAGGCAGACTGACGTGCTGAAATAAAGGCCACAGGTCTGTAGATTGATTTCTAACAGCTCGGGCTGTGACAGCCTCAGGTTCAACTGCCTGCAAAGCAATAACGCTTGTGATTTCAGGTTCACAATCAAATGGCAGCAACGTGAACAGCAAACACAGGTGCTGCTATCTAGTGGACAAAGTTTGTTGCAGTAGTTTTCCTATTGGTTTTAAGGATGGCACCTTTTCAGAACCAAAGATTTTACAAAAATTTACAACATAGAAGGTTAAATGTATTTTTTTATTGTCTCTACCGTTGTCACAGCCCCAAAAGAGTTGATACCTGAACATCGTGGGAATCCACAATATCTTCCCTTATTGACTGCCTGCAAAACTCAAACATCACTGCATCTGCTAACCTTCCTCAACCCATGCTTGTAACCTTGGACTGTTTGCACTGCAGTTTAGCACCCATACTTACATTTAAAGGGATACAGCTGATATTTTAAAGATGGCTTGAATAAAAAGTTATGGACAAACAATATCTTACCTGTTGTAGATAGCCATTATAGCAAACTCAGCTGCTAGCAAATTACTATAACATAACAATCTTGCATATTCCCAATATTGTTAGTTTTTTTTTTTTTTTTTAACTAGCATTAACACGAATTACTACTGAATTCAATGATCCCCTATAATCTTTTCCTCACTCAGCTGTTATAATGTCATTCTGGTCAGTTGAGCTTTATTTGTCCACAATGACATTGTCCAAATAACAACCTACAACAGGTATGACATTTATTGTTTGTACCTACTAAGAATGTATCTTATCAAAGTTAAAGAGTTAAGTTTTTTTGCAGGTCTTTGCACTTGTTAGCATGCTCCTCATGCTCGGTGCATGTGTTGCTTTGCCTTTTACAATGTCCCTAGATTTTTTTTTTTTTACCTGTACATTACTCTACACACTCACTCTTTTTTAATTACTACAAAGTCATTCATTCTCTCTCACAACACAGATTATCATCCTCTCTACGTCGTGCAGTTCTCAGTCCTGCTGGTTCCTTTAATCCCTTTAGAAGCTGGACTTTGTTAATATGGTAGCCCACACACATTGAGGTCATTTCTGCAGAGTTTTATGCTTAAATTCAAAAGTTTACTTTGTGCTTTATACATTCTTGTTAGTATTGTATTTCTTGGACACGGATAAGGGGACAAGACAATAATATTTTAAAAAGCACTAAAATGTGGAGTTTTGGGGATGACGTTTGCTATTTCCCCTGCTTTCCCCCCCATGTAACAGTTTAATTGACACATTTAGACAGATGATGTATGGTTTGAAGTCAGCACAGTTCCATCTGCTCCAACATTCTTTGGACAGGCCTTTTTTTTAATTTGCCTCTGGTTTTATTTATTACATTTCTACTTCTGCAACATGTTCTGCATGTTTTCATCAGTCAGATCAGAGAAAACCTAAGATTATTCTCTTTGTCCAGCTCTGGTTTAAATGAAAAATTATTTTCCTCTTTTTTGTATCTAACTTTTTTTTTTTACTTTTGCGGGGATGTGGCATCACTTGCAAAAAAGTTTCTTCTTTTCTTTCTGTCCCTTGAAATGATCTGCTTGGCTCGGCTTGAGACGAAAGCCTCCTTTGTTCCTGCCCTGCTCTTTTCCCTGCATTACCCTGTCAGTCTGCCTGATAGTTGGCAACGGCCATGTTGTATATCTCAAACAGAATCGAACGCCATTACTGTTTCAGCGCGTGGAGCCGCCTACCCCCTCTCAGGACGGGGGTCCGGGACTTAACAACGCCCTTTCTCCACCTGAAACAATGGGTACTGGCAACAGCCTGTGAGTTCCACCTCATCAGTACGTTTTCTCTCGACGCTCTATGATTTGATTAAAGAAAAGTGAAGTGAGGTCATCTTTGTGCGTCACAGGCCAGTGCAGGGTGGGATCCCGGAGAGCCATTCATGGGTGACGGATCGCGCTAAGGAGATGTCCCAAAAGGTTGGCAGCTGGAGCCCTGAAGGCCTCTCTGAGGAAGGCCTGGGAAGAATGACCAACTCCCAGGTAGACAGCTCAGGAACACACACTCATAACACACCGTTCCTTGTCGTGTGTCAATTCATTTGTGTCGGATTCACTGTTGCGTTGTTTCTATTCAGTGAACTCCTGAAGGACAGTGGAGGACAGCTGTACTGTGAAGGACACATTTATTCACAAGTTTACATTTTCATTTCCACAGCCTGCAGCGACTTGTTGGTTGTGAATGAGTATGAAGTAGACATATTATAACCTGTTGTTCACTTTGACTCTTTGTTTTGTTTGTCTTCTAGTTTTCAGTCCCAAAACTCCAAACTATAATTTATTCTCCCACTGCATAAACACAAACCACCATGGCACCAAATCACAGGTTCTGAGCTCAGCTTGTACTGTCCTTACTCTCTTCTGGTCTTCACTATCATTGCCTGCAGTCTCTTACTTTATTTCTTTAATGTTCATTAAGAACTCAGACCATCTGTTTCATTTCTCTTTCCAAACCCTCCCTGAACACATTGACACACGTCTACCTTGCTTCTGTCTTGAAAGAGACTCGTGTCTATGCCGCTGTATACCGTTGACCCTCTCAGTCCTTCATCTTCAACATGTCAATCAACAGAAATCTGAACACTTTAATCTCACACCACTACTAAGTTAAGATCCTAACGGCGTACTATTAGATTCAGGTATACTCTAAACTTGGTGGAATTTTGCCAGTTTTAATTAATACATTTGCAAGGCAATGACAAAAACACCTTGTTGGACTGGTATAAACTGCAGGGTGGGCAAGCTAAACTTCCTAAGCAGCTGTCAGTTTTACTTAACCTCGTTTGGCGCCTGCAGTGTATCATTATTTGAGCACACTAGGGCAGAGTTAGCTGATTAATTAGTGATTTTTGCCTTTTTCTTTTCTTTAATAATCTGCATCCACCACCCCTGAGCATTTTAAGCCGATTAAAAGTCAGGCACATCTGTGGGCAGCAAAGTGTTGTTACAGTTGACATTATGCTCTATTCTTAATGAGTTTCCAGCAAAGGGGCTTTCTTTTCACAGCAGGGTTGCTTTTTTAGTACAACACCGTGAGACCGCGAAAGAATCTGACTCTGCCTGAATCTGATGCAAACATTTCAAAGACCAATGTTATTTTACAAGAACAAAACAGAAAGATATTAATTTGTATCTTTCAAAGCCATATGTATTGAAGTAGTTTGACAGGAAATGTTGCTTTTAGAAAGAAAAGATGAAGAACTTTATGCACAAAACTGCCTTCAAGAAACAGTAACCCAGATAAGAACTGATAAACATAGAAACTTAAGGCTCAATTTATAAATCCCTTTTTTTATTTAAGAAAATTTAGTTTGTAATTTGCATGATTCATAAACTGTTGTATTGATAAAATAAAATTTTATGTATTGTCTTCATAAAATAGTTGTCCACTTCATTGACTGTAGCTCAACTAATGACTTGAAATGCTAAGAAAATGTGAGATTTTGTTCATGGTAGATGTGGGCAACATATAGCTCGAGGGCCAAAAGTGGCTCTTCACAATCTCCATCTGGCCCCCAATATCTTTAATTGAAGAAAGAAAAAAAAAAAGAAAAGTTTTTAAATTAATTGATAAAAATCTGAAT
>JARVGQ010000474.1:15333872-15345275 GCA_031762355.1 Hypsolebias martinsi | reverse complement strand
GGTATATATATATATTTTTTTTTAATTTACTTTAGCTACATTTCTTTAGAATGTGTTGTACTTAAGGTAAACAAACATGAGGTTTGTTGTGGTGTGTTTCATGATAACATGGACGTTTGGATTTCTGGGCTCCCATTGGTCACTAACTGGAACACCCCCCACTAAGAGCTTGGAGGCAGGTCACCAAGACCTAACACAGCTACTACTGATATGATGAGTGAATATTGACATGACTAAAATCCTGTTTATTTGACTGATCATTATACCTGCACCTGACAAATCAGTTGAGAACATTGATCTGATTTATCTCTGTAAACACATTGATTCAGTGTCTACGTGCAAAAGAAGGAATGCATGTTGCCCGCCACCTTGTGCCGAGAAACGCATGCCTTTTCTCGGCATAACACCTTTCATGACGAGTTTTAGACCAAGATCATCTGAATGAAGTTTGTGTGCTTGTGGGTGAGAGAGTGGTGTCAGAAGCATGACCAGACGGATCAGGACATGTGTACACATGCTGCTCCGGTTTCAAATGGAAGAATTCGTTCTCAGTTGGAGCCTCGTGGGGTGTACACAGACACCCCCCTTCCCCCTCCCATTTTATAACCCACTACCCCCAAAACAAACACAGCTTTTGGAGAATCCCTTTGATTGCAGAACTGAGGGCATCAAGTTTGATTTTTATCTTGTGTTAATTTAATTTGTTAATTTTATGTGTTAAAGGATGTAACAGGTTTAATCAGTGAGACGTATCCTAACTGGGGTTTTGTCACATCAGCAAACAAATTCAGGTCTCTCTTATAAATGAGTCCTCGAGGCTCAATGGGATTAACCTGTGTACATAAATCCATTCCAAATCTGAAGACATTCACGTCAAATGAGACAAACCAACTTTAAACCGAGGAGGAGGTCTCAGATTTCAACTTTACCTTGACCTGCCATATGTGTTCCTCTCAAAGCCAGCCGGTTGAAGCAGATGGCTGCTTGTCCTGAGCCTGGTTCTGCTAAAGGTTTCCTCCTCATGAGGGAGTTTTTCCTTTCCACTGTCGCCTTCATGCTTGCTCAAGACGAGAGTTCTGTGATGGAGTTAAAATTCAAAGCAGTCTGCTCCTCAGACAAATAAGGTTACATTATAATTTTATATATGAATGTTTCTATTCAATGCCCTGAGACGACTTCTGTTGTGACTTGGCGTTATATAAACTGAATTGAGCTTTCTTACAATGCAGCAGCTCCACTCACACCTTCATGCATGTTACCAAACATCTCACATAGCACGGCAGTCTAACAAGCCTCCATTGTGCCGAGCAAGTATTCCCTGTCTAACCTGCAGTTCTATAGTTAAACCTACACACATTCCAGACATTTAAAAACTGATAAAACCTCCTGGATGGGAAGTGAAACATCTTCAGCTCCAGAATACAAGTCCAGTTGTTTATATTTTATTTTTAATTGATCATAACCTGAATGAGAATGTCCACTAGCATATTCTCATGTAAAAGATCTCAAGAGTATGTATTGGGGATCAGTCTCAGCTACTACCACAGCAAACGTCAGTTCAATATCTGTCAAACTGACTATTTTTGTAAATGAAATTATTCATGATGGCAGCCTTGTTTACTTAGACTGACTTCAAATGTTAAATCCTGAATTTTGAAAAGTTTTCGTTAAAGTCTGCTCAGTTTTCATTTGATTTTTTTTTGCTAACACATAATTTGTAAGTGGGGGATTGTACTCAGCCACTTCAGCAAATGTTAGAACAAAACTGAATTACATGTATAACTATTTTTTTTTCTTAAATCTGTTCACTGGAGCAGCTATTTAGCTTAAAACTAATCAGTTGTAGCTGTACGTACGATACCTTGCTCATAAAAATTAAATCCACAACCATTGGGGAGCAACAAGACCCCCATTGTCCTCAGTGTCAGTCTGGCTTTATAGCATCCTCCCCCACTCCCCATCCTTTGGACCACAAATGGCCCCTTGCTTTTTTTGTGCAAATCATAGTGGGGGAAGGATGAAAACTTCCCCAATCAAGTTTCCAGACATTCAAACTACTTTCCCACGGACTCTTTCCAAATATTTTAAGGGCAAAACAAATGAAGTTTCAATAAAAAAAAAAAAAATACTTCAGGTTCAAATCAAGTAAAAAAAAGTTTAATAAATACTGAGGTAGTTGTATCACCAAATGCTTTACATTTAAATCAGTATCAACACAAGTTTGCATTTGTTGCCTGAAGCAACCCTACAGCTTATATACATGAGTAAAATGTCCGTAAAAGGCAACGCAGGGCCTCGTAAATCCTGCTTCTTCCAGCTGAAGTCACCGTGACTGAACAGTTTCCGAGAACAAATCCAGGTGGGACTCCTGGGCCTCCAAGACCCGGAGCAACGCATGAGGCGTTCAAGTGTCCCTTCGGGAAGTCTGAAAGCTGAAGTCTCCGAAAGGTTTCAACAAGCAGCTATGGCGGTCTGTAGGGGGATGGGGGCAGGGGAAGTTCCCAGCTCGCTGCCACAGCTCACATAGTCCAAAACGGAAGGAACAAGCAGCTGCTGGGAGCATTTATACTCGAGTTTGGCTTTCTTACACGGTAGAAAGTCTGGCTCTGCTGTCGCCTTGCCTCGCCGTTTCCGTGTGTGCTGCTGCGTCGAGCCGAAGTGACACGTATTCTCCTTGTTGTCCTCGCCGCCTTGAGCGGCAGCCTCGCCGGGCAGGTGAGGTGAAGTCCCGGCCTGCCCCGCCGGAAGAGAGGCGGCGGGAGCCCGGAGTTGTTGAACGTCTCTCGGCTCCTCCGTGTCGGTCTCAGCCGCTGCGTGCTGTTGCTCCAACCCAGCCGCCACGTTTTCGCCCGTGGTCTGGGCAGCGTGGTAAATGTCCCGGGCTGATTTCATCACCAGAGTCAGCAGGAGGCTCCGGTGGAGACGGAGACCGCCTCGCTGTGTGCGCGAGCTGTACAGTTTCCCCAGAGCCACCACCATGATCCTCTTGGCCTCAGCGCTGACCTCCATGTCACAGCGGGTTTTAGGAGCTAGTCCGAAAAACGTAAAAACATTCACGACGACGTCAGGACGCAGCTCCTAGCTCGTGACTTTTCACGCGGGCACAAAAAATAAACTTCGGCGGGACAACTACTTATAACCTCGTTGACGTCACACGTGAAGCGTCATTCGGCAGGAGCCCCGCCCATCGCTCCTCTGTAGAAACTCGTAATTACAAACAGCTGCTTTTGTGGGAACAATATTAACTTTTAAATTCAGTGGCAATTCAGATTTAAGATCGAAAAAAAAAAATACATTAACTATATTTTAAAGTTTAAAAAAATCAATCACAAAACGTTTGAAATCTGTAATCTTGTTGGATGGAAACGTACCTAACTCTAAACCATAGCACACAAATTATGTTGATATTAAAGTCATCATTTATTTACATATTCTCTACATTTTTTCTTGTTATTACTGCAAACAGCCAAAACTTGAGAGTGAGGCAATGATCTGCGTTTAAAGCTGTAAATAACTATTAAAAGCAACTCTTTCTGTCTGTTAGCAAAATATCTCATGAACCACAGGAAAGATTTTAATGGAATTCTCAAAAACGCAATCAATTGATGAATATCTATAGATGATTAGTTTTTGAAGTCAATCCTACTCAACATGACAACCACAGCCAACTGCCCTTAGAAAACAAAAAACGGCAGCCAGTTTTACAGATAATGAGCTAAAATTGGGTGTGTTAGTAGCTGAACATCATCCCAACACATAGTGCAACATGTCAAGTAATATTGTTACTTAAAACATTAGTTTTGTCTGTTTGCAAAATATCTCACTGACAACTGCACAGATTTTAATGAAAATCTAAGAAAGATTTTATTAGATGTACATCTACAACTGATTAACTTTTGGAGACAGTCCCACTCAAAATGGTCGCTACAACCACTCAACCTTAGCTTACATAAAAGCAACTACTGTATAGTGATTTTCAAAGATATTGAGCTAAGCTATAGTTTGATGGTCGCTGGCAATCATTCACAAAAAAAAAAAAAAAAATTAAAAAATAAAACTTTAAGCTCTATCAGATCATGCAAGATCTTGTGAGATATTCTGGGCATTTGGACCTAAACAGCTGTATTTCTGTTATTTCTCCACTCATACGATGATCTAAAAGTCTAGCTTGAACAGTAGCAGACAATATGCATTATATCAAGAAAAGCAGTATCTTTAACTTTAACTCTTATATTTTGCTTGCTACACCATTTAAAAGCATGAACGCATGAAGAACCCTTCTGGAGTTGGGACGTGGTGCCATCAGTCTTTGTGCCAGTTTGACCTGCAGCTTTCTAAACACATTCCTCCTCACTTAGGTTTGAATAAATTTTATGTCTGGCTGCTCCTGCACTCACTTTTATTATCATAACTGCACTTTTAAAGCCCTTTGCTTTCTTATATCTATTAACACAAGTCCATGTAACTTAACGTTAACTAAACAATAGAAACTGCCCAGAGGACCTGACTTTTTTAGATAAACAATAAGAAGTTTGTGAAGTAGCAATTTTTTTCTTAAATAGTAAAATAATTGTAATATGCCTAATTTAACAAATGTGCACGTGCCTGTCATTTTTGAAGCAGAAATAGATTGTTTTGTAGAAATATTTGTATATTTTTAGCCCTTCTCACACAGGAATGAACGGTATTTTCACTCTTGCAGCTTCCCTCTGATCTCACCCTTCCCCCATAAGAGCTGCTTCCTTTTGCAGGAAGCACAAAACAGTGGGGGAGGAGGGGACGTGAGCAAACACATGCCCATATAAAGCACTTCCGACTTCTGTGAGGCCTCGCTCAGGAAAACCCATGACGCGCCTGGGAGCCCTTGCTTCCTGGAGCCATTTAAAGTAACAGTGTCAAGGATTGCGTCAGGGTTTGCGACTTCCTTCAGACCATATTTGGGCAAAGAAGTCTATTTACAGCAACCTTGCATGGGGATTCAGAAACTGAACAGGCCTTCATATTCCATTGGAATGTAAAGCATTTATTGTTTTAAAATGATGACCTCATTAAAGGTTAAACAGATTCTTAGTTTAGAGGTATGCTGTTAGCTGAAGTAAGCAGCTCTTAATGTCAGTCTGAATTCAAGTATTACTTTAAGATTGTTTATTTGGTGCACTGGTATACTTTAAATTTGAAAGGACTGAGTTAAAGATAAAGTTATAAGAATTAACTTTTTTAAAGTGTAAATGATGCTATCTGAACTCAAAAGACTCAATAATGTTTTTCATTTTTGACCCATGAATGGAATAGAAAAAGAATTTGAAATTGTTTTTGACAGTTTTTTGTGTATCAACTCTAATTAATAAAACAGACAGTTCTGCATTCAAACCATTAATTAAACTTTGATCGTTTAACCAGCTAATAACTACTGCTGGGGTCATGTCATTTCTACAGCCTGGCTTGGCCCACACACACACACACACACACAAACAAACCCATGCACATGCAAACAAATACAGCGTATACACACACAAATACACATACACAGCTTCTCTGATGGTGAAAAGAGCTGCGATCAGCAGGATCCGCCCAGGAAACAGGGGTGAGTTTAAATTTAAATGTGTCTGCTGCAAACACATTACCTGCTGAAGGCTTGAGTCTGGACTGCCCTGTTATAGCAGGTATACCCATCTGATGATTGGCTGAGAGGTCAAAGTTGTGTATGAGAGGGAGGAGCCATTGGCACACCACACACGCAGCCTCCTCAACTGCTGAGGGTTTTCAGGAAAAATGCTGCAACACAAAAACACTGTTAGATCTCTGAGACTGTTTAAAGAAAAGATGAGGACTTTTTTTTTTTTTCATTAAGTTCATCTAAACTCCTCCCAATCATACCTCTACATCAGTCAGGTTTCAGGAAACAACACAGCACAACAACTGCTTCGCTGAAGGTTTTTAATGACATTGCTGAAGCATTGGATGCTAAAGATTATTGTGCGGCACTTTTCTTAGACCTGTCTAAAGCTTTTGACACTGTGGACCATGAAATGTTGTGTCATAAGCTCTCCGAAATTGGTTTCTCAGATCACACCATTGGTTGGTTCTCTAACTATCTTTCAGATTGGAGGCATTATGTTCAACATAATGGTACCTCCTCCTGTTATTTACCAGTCAACAATGGTGTACCACAAGGCTATGTCTTAGGACCCATGCTCTTCACAATCTACATGGGTAATACAGTATAGGTCAGATCATTCCAGATGCATCCTTACATTTCTATGCTGATGACACAGTTGTTTACTGTTGAGCTAAAACGGTTGCTAAGGTTTTTCATCTCTTACAGTCTGCATTCGACATCAGCCAGTCAGATTTGTTCTGTCTCAAACTTGTACTAAATGCTAACAAAACAAAACCAAAGGCATGCTGTTTTCAAACAGGAAGTCGGTCCCAGCAGTTCTTCCTTTGATTTTATCTTCGAGTGGTGCTCCTATTGAGTTTGTCGACTGCTACAAATATTTGGTTATCTTGATCTATTTGCATCTCTCTTTTAAGCTTCACATAGAAAATTTAGTAAAAAACTGAAAGTTAAACTGGGGTTCTTTTCAGAAACAGATCCTGTCTAACTCTGAATGCTAGGAAACGCCTTGTAACTGCAAATTTCCTTCCCTCCATTGACTACGGTGATATTATCTACATGAACGCGCCTACAACCACCCTGCATATACAGGATGCTATCACGGTGCGCTAAGATTCATAAGTGGCTGTAACTGCTGTACCCACCACTGCACCTTGTATTCACTGGTTTACTGGACATCAATAACTTCACGCAGACTTTCTAACTGGTACATTTTCATCTTTAAATCACTTCTTGGTCTGTTGCCTTCATACATCTCCTCCTACATGTCTCTATGTCCCTGCGTGAGTGCAGCTACAGCGTGAGCTCTCAGGACATTATTACATGCAGTGTCCCCTCTGTAAGAACTAAACTAGGCGAAGGGGCCTTCTCCTCCTCTGCTCCTGTTTCCTGGAATATCTTGCAAAAAGATCTGAAGCTCCCAACCTTGACCTCGATAAGTGGCTTAAGTTTCTGGCAAATCCAGTGCAGACATGTTCCTGTTTTTACACCGCTTTACAATCTAGCAGTTTTTTTTTATTACATTTTCTTTTAAACACCAGTTTATTTTAATTTGAAAAAAAAAAAAAAAAACTCAACTTATAATCATCCTTTATGATTGTCTGTTGACTTTGTTGTCTACGGTTATCATCACTCTTTTTTAACACCAAGTCTCTCTTGTCAATGAGTTCCCGAGGCACAATGGGATTATTAACCTGTATAAATAAAGGTTGAATGAATGAATGAAAAATCTGTAATATAATCTGAATACATGCTATGCTCCACAGAAATCTCTTTTTACAATCAGTACTTGTGGGAGCTGTCCTCCTCTGTCTCTCTTGTCTTTTCTTGCCCTAAAAACAAAAACATTCATCTTTCCTTCTGATAGACTCTCTGCGGGCACTCTGCTTCATCAGCATCAGGTGTGTCATGTGCCATGTTTGAACAGAGTGCACATATATTGTCTCTGGTGGACCGGTCAGAGAGTTGCTGCTCACTGAGTCGCCGTTGCACTTGGGCCTCTTCATAATATTTGGCCTGCTGTTCCTTTGATGACTTTCCGGGAGGCTCTATGTTGATGACAGTGATCCTGAAGATGGAGAGACTTCCTGCAAATCAGGGTGTGTTGGAAAATGTGTACAACCTCACTTTTTTCACTGTTGAACTGTGGATGTTTACTTTGCAAGAGGTTAGATTAAGCTTCACTGTAAGATTTTTATGTACAGTGGATATTTACTTTGCTCAAAATAAGATACGACTTCAGGAGAACTTTGTGTATAATGTTAAATATTACTTTCCCTTTTTCTACCGCACTTTTATTAATTTATCACATTTTTATAAATCTGGCACAAAATTTCCATTTGACATGTATGATTATTATTATTTTGTCTTTTGTTTCTTTTACTTTCAGGCCACTGACATCACCAGAGACCAGCCGTGTTCTCAGACTAGAGAGTTTAGAGATGGGACTGGGACTCCCATCTCTAAACTGGAGGTGAAACTTTCTTCAAATTTTTTTACATAGAAGTTTTAAAACTTTTGTGCAAACATCCCAACAAATTTGCAGCCAAAAGTATACAAAGGAAGGAAGAGGACAGAGCACTGTGTTTCCAAGAGAAGCACCCTATATGAATGAGAGGTGTGTGGGTCAGAAGCACCCACTCATTGTACATTTTCTTTTGACAACAGTCATCGAATCTAAAGTAAATCCAGGCAGCCTATGTATAATTATTTTCACAAGAGGTTTAAAGGTACTGAGAGGTCTGCTGATAGTCTCCTGACACAGAACACAAGAGACAAATATATTTAAATTTAAGCCAGGAAGTGAAAAGTTAATTTGTGTTGCAGATATTTCTGGAGACACAACACTTCATTATTCCTACACAAAAAAAAAAAAAAACACAAGTGGGACGAGGATGCCGGTCAGACCTGGCAGGGCCAAATGTACTTGATGGTCTGCTGGGAATGTCTGGCAGAGTCTCCCGTGAGACAGAGCTTTAACTCCCACCTCCGGGAGAGCTTCAAACACATTCCAGGGGAGGTGGGGGATATTGAGTCCGAGTAGGCCACGTTCTGTGCCTCTATTGTTGAGGCGGCTTATAGGAGCTGTGGCTGCAAGGTTGTCGGTGCCTGTTGCAGCAGTAACCCTCAAACCCGGTGGTGGACACCGGTGGTGAGGGATGCTGTCAGGCTGAATTAGGAGTCCTATCTGGCCTTTTTGGCCTGTGGAACCCCGGAAGCAGCTGATGGGTATTGGTAGTCCAAGCAGCATGTGGCTCGGGTGGTCGCTGAGACAACACCTTGGGTATGGGAGGAGTTTGGAGAGGCCATGGAGAATGACTTCCATACGGCTTCGAGGCAATTCTGGTCCACCATTCGGCGTCTCAGTGAGGGAATGTGGTACACCACCAACACTGTTTATAGCGTCGGGGGGAAGTGGTACACCACCAATACTGTTTATAGTGGGGGTTGTGTGCTGCTGACCCTAAGTCGGCATGTTGTGGGTCGGTGGGCAGAATACTTCGAAGACCTTCTCAGTCCCACCAGCACATCTTTGAGGAAGCAGAGCCTGGGGACTTTGAGTTGGGCTCGCCAATCTTTGGTGCTGAAGTCATCAAGGTGGTTAAAAAGCTCCTCAATGGCAGGGCCCCGGGGGGTAGATGAGATTCACCCGGAGTTCCTTAGGGCTCTGGATAATGTGGGGTTGAGTTGGCTTGCACGACTTTGCAATATTGCGTGGACATTGGGTGCAGTTCCCCTGGATTGGCAGACTGGGGTGGTGGACCCCCAATTCAAAAAGGGGGACCGTAGTGTGTGTTCCAACTACAGAGGGATCATGCCCTAAAGTCTCCCTGGTAAGGCCTATTTGGGGGTTCTGGAGAGGAGGGTATGGGGTACCAGGCCCTTTGATACGGGCTGTTAGGTCCCTGTGTGACCGGTGTAAGCGCTTGCTCCGCATTGCCGGCAGTAAGTCAGGCTCGTTCCCAGTGAGAGTTGGACACCGCCAAGGTTGCCCTTTGTCACAGATTTTGTTCATAACTTTTTTGGACAGAATTTCTAGGTGCAGCCAAGGTGTTGAGGTGATCCGTTCTGGTGACCTTAGGATCGCTGCTCTGTTTTTTTGCAGATGATGTGGTCCTATTGGCTTCATCAGGTCGTGCTCTACAGCTTTCACTGCTGCGGTTTGCAGCAGAGTGTGACGTGGCCAGGATGAGGATCAGTTCCTTCAAATCTGAGGTCATGGTCTTTAGCCAGAAAAGGGTAGAGTGCCCTCTCCAGGCCAGGGAGGAGGTCCTGTCCCAAGTGGAGCGGTTTAAGTATCTCGAGGTCTGGTTCACGAATGAGGGAAAAATGGAGTGGGAGATTGATAGGTGGACAGGTGCAGCATCTGCAGTGAAGCAAGCACTGTACCAGTCTGTCATGGTGAAGAGAAAGCTGAGTCAAAAGGCGAAACTATAAATTTACCGGTCAATCTACATTCTTACCCTCAGCTATAGTCATGAGTTTTGAGTTGTGACCAAAAGAACGAGATTTCGGATACAAGCGGCCGAAATGAGTTTTCTCCTCAGGGTGTCTGGGCTCTTCCTTAGAGATAGTAGAGCCGCTGCTTCGAGAGGAGCCAGCTAAGTTGGCTCGGGCATCTGGTTAGGATGCCTCTTGGATGCATCCTGGTTAGGTGTTCTGGACATGTCCCACCCGGAGGAGACCCAGAGGAAGACCCAGGACACACTGGAGGGACTAGGTTTCTCAGCTGGCCTGAGAACGCCTTAGGATTCCCCCGGGAAGAGCTGGCCCAAGTTGCTGGGGAGTGGGAAGTCTGGGCCCCCCTACTTAGTCTGCTACCCTCGCGACCCGACCCCAGACAAGCAGAAGAAAATGGATGGATGGATGGATGGATGGATGAAAAAAAACACGTTAGATGACAGTGGGAACAGAAAATATCCTGAAACTTAAATGTATCATAATGTGCATTTTATTCAGAGAGTTCCAACTGGTCAGTGAGGAAGGTTTTCAGAAACTTTAACTAGTACTGACACATTAAATACCTGGAGAGAAAAAACACAAAACAAATGTGACCGGGAAAACCCCCCCAGCTGTGGCGTCGTCTGTCCACCAGGTAACAGGAGTTCCCCTCTCTCATTTGTGACCAAAGACTGAATGACCTGCTGTCATCAAATTTCCTGAAATCTGAATCATCAAGTGTTTCACATATATTTTGATGTTTTTGGTTCAGGGATTCAAACCGGCGACCTTCCGATCACAGGCCCATCTTCATTAACCTCTGCGCCACCACAGGTGTGAACAGACTAATGTAGGATAATAGGCTGGGAAACTTATTCACCTTTCCATAATTATACAGGACTCGTCCGAGTCTCAGAATAATAATTATTGATTTATGAATGGGTTCACTTCTTTTTTGGATTAAATACATTTCTTCCATGTGACTCAATGAAATGATAGTGAAATGAGACGTTTATTATATTTGACCCAGCCAACAAATTGAGGTCATTTATTTAACAAATCATCAAATTAACATCATAACATTTACACATTGATTGGCTGTGATTATTTCTTACGGCATAAAACTTCGAATATCTTAAATAAGACAACAGATTAAGTTATAGATGGTAAAATAACTTATCTGAAGGCACTTTTAACTTAGTTACTGGCTTTAAGGTTTTAAGAAAAGTTTAAGGGAAGGAGATAAGAGTTTAAGACAAAGGAGGAAGCGAGAGGAGGGAGTTATCTTGGGAAATGTGTTCAACCAGTTTTTGCACGCTTTCCAGGGATATCCGCTAAACGCCGGT
>JARVGQ010000474.1:15315054-15326442 GCA_031762355.1 Hypsolebias martinsi | reverse complement strand
TTACAGGGGGCGTTCCAGCTCACATTCTCCTTCATACGTCACACACGTCTACGTTGAAATAGCAGGATTTTTAGTGAGAAAACGCAGCGCCAAATTTAAAATGACTTTGTATTAAATTTTCATATATTTATCATTTTGTTTGTAAAGACGAACATAGTTGAATGATACAACATATATATGTTGTGCCATTTTATGCAAAGTTCAAATATCATGGCAGTGGACCTTTAAGACCGATGGCCAACTTGCTATTCACAGAAACAGCTTGAGGACAACCAAGGCCAAAGCGGTTCAGTAACAGGAGGTTGTCTTGCAGCACAGCAGTGAAGGCTACCTATGGGACGAATCTGGTTGGCAGGCCATAGACTGAATAAGTCCTCGGAATGGGGGACGAAACGTTTCTCACTTTAAAAAACGTGTCCAGATGACACGATTTAACCTTTTTGTTGTCATCTACCTGGACGATTGAGCTTACAGACCTTATTCGTGAAGCAAATAAAAAAGGTGTATCCTAATTCTGGTTGTTTTGCTCTTTGAAAGAATTTCCCCAACTCGTGGAAGCGGAACATGACACCAGCTTGATACGTGAAGGAAAATAAACTTCTAACAGTCTTCAAAGATACTGGAGAGGTGGAACGGGGGAGGGGTGCCCAACATGGCATCTACAGTCAAATGCAAAACTGAGGTTTTGTTAGTTATAATCCTTATTGAACACTCAAAAGGTACTGCATTTGTTTTGTTCGCGCATCTCACAGTTAAACCACCATGTCATCCTTAAGCTTAAACGATGAAAAAAGAAAAAAAAGAGGCCGAGCTAAAATGAATCTATGGTGCTCCAAAGCCAGTTGAGGGCAAACCTGCACTGAAACTGAAGCGTGAACTCTCTTCTACTCATCTTTAAAAAAGCGTAGAACCTTTTTCGTATAGATTTTTTGTTTCCCCAGACAAGAAGCACTCGCGTGTCTGAGAGAGCATTTCAGGATGGGAACACATTCCAAGTCAGACCCTAACAAACTTCCACTATTCGTCGTCCTGCAACAGGAACAGCGAGTCCTCTGTACTGACCAACGATCGACAGGTAAACATGCACTAAAATTAAAAAAAGCTTCAGTCAGACGTTCACATTAAAAACAGACTCATCCAGCTCCAGAAAGGAAGAACACTTGGGATTTAACACAACAGTCTCCTTGGTTTAAACCACCTCTGAACACGAAACACAAGCAAGTACGGGGAGTAAAAAAATAAAACGACAAATTCCACCTACAAGTGGGGTGGGAGGGTTGATTGCTACACGTTTCTCAAAAGGTGCGTGAACCACTGGTTCTTCTCATTAAGGTGCAGAAACCACCACTCAATCTCTCGTGGAAGGTGCAAAGGTCAACTCAAACATCAAAGAAAAAGCCTTTCTTAAAAAAAAAAAAAAAAATCATGAAGAGGTGCAACAGATAAACTCGTGACATAATGAAAGACACACCTGCACAACGCAGATATTAGGTTATCTAGCAAAGAACTATGTGGCGTGCACACAGCTAGTACCGTTAAATTCAGTTTACTTTAGGTGATTATCTCATGACATCACTGCACTCTGGAAGTGTAACGGTACACATCAGGTCACGGTTCAGTGTGTTTATAGGTTTTTGGGGACCCCATTCCGCTTATCAAAAAAATTAATTAGTATTGCCTAATTTTATTTTACCACCATAATTATTTTTAACTAATAACATGCCTAGAAACAGGAAGTTTTCATTTCATTCCATCTCAAATTGCTAAGTGTAGGGGTGCACCAATGCATTGGCCCTGATTTTCATTAATTTTGGGAAATCTGATGATTCTTGCATGAGAAATCGATTTTACGGATTTTTTTTTTTAGTTTTAACAATAATTGTCTAAACTTCATTTATATTTCTACCTCACGGTCAGTTAAAACAAGTTTGTATTGTTTCTAGGATATAGTTCAAGGGTATGTTTTTCAATAAAATAAATTGGAAAATCGAAGGTGCATTGTGACCTTATAACACCTGACAGTGTCGCTTATAAAACAAAATCGGAATCGGCAGGTTAGACTTTATAAATCGGTGATCGGCCAGAAAACTGCAATCGGTGCACCCCTAGTTAAGTGTTCTTTAGACCATAGGTCAAACAAAAAGTTTGATCATTTCCAAAACTCTTTTTTTAAAAAGAAACAATCTAAAAAGCAGAGTTTATTTGACTTAGGTGTGCACCAAAATATTGGCTAGCTGATTATCAGTGTATTTATCGATTTCTCGGCTAATTTGGCCCCGATTTCCTTAATTTTGGGTGATGGGACGATACATGAAAAACCCATTTTACCAATTTTTTTTTGTAGTTTTAACAATAATTGTCTGAACTTCATTTTTATTTCTACCTCATGGCCAGTTAAATCAAGTTTGTATTGTTTCTAGGATATTGTTCAAGGGTATGTTTTTCAATAAAAATAAAAAAAAAGTTGGGAAATTGAAGGTGCATTGTGACTTTACACCACCAGACAGTGTCGCTTACAAAACAAAATCAGTAACAGCCAAAATCTGAATCGGAAGGTCAGACTTTTTAGAGATCGGCCAGAAAACTGCATTCGGTGCACCCCTAATTTGATTAGGCTGAAATGTGATACAATATAAAAGTTAATATAACATGAACATGCTTCTCCACTCAGTGTTCTTGCTGGAGTGGTGCTTGTTAAAAGCCTAGTGTTTATTAGACACCAGTATTTGTTTCAAAGCTCATTAATAATGACCCTTTTGGCTTTCCATAGCTCTACCTCTCACTTTCTACTGCTGGGTGGATAATCAGGACTGCAAAAGTTTTCCACGCTGTTGATTCGAAACAAACAGGCAACGTTTCAAACTTTTGTGAACCTGCAATTCTTGCTTAGCTTTGGTGTAGAGTGCTTTAGAAAGCACGCTGCTATAGTTGAAAAACATTATTTAAATTAAAAAACACGATCCCCCCTCTTTCACATAAGAATGTTGGTCACCAAAATCGGGCACATTCTTCGTCTGACTGCACACACTGAACCATGACATCTGTACTAACAGTTCTGTACAAATACATATACTGTACTGTTACACCCCGACTGCCCCCCCCCCATTACCTTCCTCTTCCTGATTTCAACGAAAAGGCACATTCTATTATCCAACCATTATTACTGACTTTTAAACATTTTCTGTACAAAAACAAAGCTAGCAGAGATGTCAGATCATTCTAACCTTTACATTTCTACAAGTAGTCTTCAGAACTGTGAGCCAATGATTTATCAAAGGAGGTGAACGCTGCAGGTACACAACCTAACAGGAAAAAGTTACAACGGACACAGTCAAGCCAGCTAAAACAGACCTATTGTTCCTTTCAGGCTGTTGAACAGAAGATGAAATGTGTCAAAAATTAGCAGTTCAACTGCTCATTCCATCACTTTCGTTGTGACACGAAGACGAAAATAAACGACAGAGGTTCCTATGAAAAGACTTCTTTGTTATACTCCTGCAAAAATAGCACTTTTCCTTTTTCGACAAGAACTCTTTCAACAAAAGCTTAATATTGAGATTTTAAAACAATCTCTCGCACTCTCGGCGCTCACACCGTTCTACACGCGAGCACTTGTATAAATATAGTTTGTCTTCTAAAAATAAGACCATCTTTAGTTGCCTGTCCCACCCCCAATCTTCTTTACAATCATCTCTGTAAAAAGCTTTCTCCGCCCTGACACTTTTCCCTTCACAGACAGGAATGTGGAAAAAAAAACAAAACAAAACAAACAAAAAACAAACGAGTACAGAAAGAGGAAAATCTTTCTGGAAGATGCGGCACAGTGAAACACTCATTTGAGATTCTCTGGTCTCGATAAAGGTGAGGTGGGCTGAAGAGTACTCGCAGGGGTGATGAGCGGGAGATGTACGGGGCGGAAGAACAAGTAGTGTTAATTCATTTAAATGAGGATTTTTAGTTCCTTTCCCGAGGTTGGAACACAAGTTGTCAGGCTTGCATAGAGAAAAATGCCAGTGACACTTACATTCATTATACTCGTCACCTCTGCCTCCAGCCTGTTCAACCAGACATCTTCTCCTCCTCAGGCAGCACTGGTGGCTCCTCCAACCACCTGCACCTCAGGAAATGCATTTCATACGCAACAGTGGATGCACTTACATTATAAAGACAAGTGGAGGCAGATGCCAGACCCTCCTACACCATAACTGTCCTCCATTAGCTTCATTTTACAGTCAATAAAGCAGGAACTGTACGTTTTCTGTTCCTGGTTATATCAGGGTGACAGCTGTCGCCACTTGCAGTGTTGAACGTCAAGTCAAGATATGAGAGATCAGCATGGGCAGAAAAGTGAGGAGGCAAGCACAACTGGGGAAATACAGGTAGGCGTGTCGCCGGACTTCCACCTTCCCCGAATTGAAGGTTCAAAATAACGGCCCCCCATCCGCGCCGACACCTTGCAAAGATTCACCAGAAGAGCCGCCGGACTCCATCCCGATCGCAGCCGTGTTTTCCAGCGAGCCAGGATCGAAGCCCGGATCTACCCCCAGCGTGTCGTCCTCCGTCTTGACACCGTCGGGGAGGAAGGCAGAGTAGGCGTCGCTCTCAGCCATCAGCAGCTTCAGCTTGGGTATCCAGCTCTTCCGCACCACGCGGCGGGCGTTGGTGCACATGTCCGCTGCGATGGCGTTCATCTCGCTCTCTTTGAAGCTGGTAGCAAAATTCTGGCAATAAACTGACACGAAGGAGACAAAACACACGTTTAACAACTCAGTTTGTAAGAAAAATGTCAAACACGGCTATCGCTATTTACAAAGAGGGGCTGTCATTGAACTACAATTGATTTTTTTTTTTTACGAGGAAGATTTTTACTTTCAGATTTGTCACAGCTGTTCCTTCCTTCTAATGTAAAGGGGTAAATAAATATAAGAAACAGCCGATAGAAATGCTGGGATTTTCCTGTCCAAAGTGCCTCAAGCAGCACCAGATAATCCTTTATGCTCTTGCAAAAAGCAATAAAATTTTCCGTAAACATGTAATGTGAAGTTGAAGGAAGTGTAAGGACTATAAAACAGCATTTGCACAAATTACTATGAAATTTTAGAGCTCAGTCATTTTAAAACAGCAGAAAATCTACTTTGGTCTTGGCCCTGCTCAGTCTAGCTGCTAGCTGGTCTAAAATAAACTTTAAGGTCATCCAAAGAGCCATCTACAACAATAGAAATTGTAATTGTTCATAAAATCTTCATAGAACCAAATTTCACAAGATCTAAACTACTTTTTTTTTAAATTATTTTAAGTATTTCTCACTACCAAGCTGTATGTTTGTTTCTGATCTTAAACAGTACATTGATAAATGTCTTTCTCTGTTTTACTGTATGAAATAGATGCTAACGTTCCAGCCTGTGCCGGGGTGGTGGTGGTGGTGGGGGGGTGGTAAACGCTTCTTGATTACACCTGACTTCTCTTGACGTGTAGGAATTGTTTTCTCTGCTGCGGTTTTGGCACATTTCCAACATGCAAGGTGCAAGTAGGTGGGACAGTTTGCATAAAAGATCCCCTCCACAAACAACCAGAGAGGTATGGAAAACGGTTTGATGGATGCAATCATTTCTTAACTAAAGGGTTTTTCAACATTCTAGTTGTGCCACCTTTACGTTAAGTGATAATTTCAATTACTTGATAAGAAATTCTCAAAATAAATAAACTAAATCAATACATTTCTGCCTGCTGGTATGTTTCCCCAAGACATGTGGCATTATCAGACATCGCTGAATGTGTCGAGCTAGTTACACCAACAGCTGCAGCCCCTAAAATCTGATGCTGTTTGCTTCAAACTGTGGTGACTGAAAACAGAAGTTACTGACGTGACTACAGCTCTGACTGCTCATAAATGCTGAAACGGGGTTTCCAAAATTACTGCAATGCACAAATGTATGACTAATTTCACTTGCATAGTTTTATTAGCCTCACTGACATTAAAATGCAAGCAACATTCACTTATTCATTAATAAAATACATTGTAACAGAAAGATGGAGCGTACATCTAGCGAGATAACAACAAGGCTTTTTTCCTCCCCTTTTCCACACAAACTTTTTTTTTTTTGTAAACAGGTGCTTATCAGAAGAAGAAACCAAAAGGTAGCATCTACTTTGTCTAAACCATTGCAGCTCAAGTCCTTTGCATGAGGTGATTTCTAACATGGAAGCTTAAACTTACACAAGCTTGTGCTACTATGACAATGACATGCTGTGTCATAGTATTGTGGCAAATGAGTGGTGCTTTTATCTGTAAAAGATGTTGATACAAGGCATGTCATGATAAACAATAAATCAATTAATAGCATGATAAATTAAAATTATTGACCTCATTTTCATTTATCGGCATTATCGTTTCTTCGTGTTTCTCTCTTGCTACTGAAGACACTGGACGACAAAAGGCTCAGCTCTGGTGCTCTTCACTGACCACTCACTTTCTCTTTAAAATCAATTTTAACTCTCTAAAATTGCGTTTTTTGGATCGTTAAGCTATGAGCTAAGCTAACAGGCTGAACTTGGGAAAAACCTCCATCTTGTTGAAGCTTCAGAATTCCCGGTTGAAACCCGTGCCTTTGCGTAAAAAGTTGTTATTCTCTGCAAAAAGAAGCTTTTTATTAAAAGCTTTGTGTGACAAATGCTATGCTAAAGAGCTCAAACCACACCGACCGTCCACCATTTTGAGAACCGAAGACAGAGAGCCAATATCACATCAAGGGGCCTCCCTCCCATTTTTCTTAGCAAAGATGCGCTGCTTGCTCCCTCACTATCCATCCTTCAGTTCAAACAGTCTTATACTGCCATCCAGTGGTCAAAAAATGTTAACCGCAAAACAAATTAAACATTTCTCAAATTGGACAATAATTACTGATTATTGTCAAATTTTAATCAACATTATCATTAATCGCAATAATTTCTGAAACAGTTAAACGCCCAGCAAATTTGTTATCGTGACAGGCCTAGTTGACACCGCTTGTCTATATCTTGTTAGTGAGTAGTTCGCAATGACAAATAGTTGCTGCAGTGTACATACTGTGTTACTGGAGTATATGTGGCGTTAAGGGTACCAACATGTGTACAAGGTATTTTCAGGAATGGTTGCATACTGGGCTTGGTCACATGTTGTGTACTGATTAAAGACCCATACTATTTATATTAAAGAGGAACTTACCCCCAAGTTAACTTTTTTTAGCTGATAAACTCCCTAGAATGTGTGTAAAAAGTTGTACAGCACTATGTCTGTGTTAATTGTCACGTTTTCGTGGTATTTGTTAAAATCGGCAATATTTGGTCTGAAAACCTGTTTTCACTAATCCTTTGGGTTGAACTGTGTTACTGCAGCCTAATTTTCTTATTGGTCAACGACTGTTCACTGTGACGTGTCTTGTACACCCTGTCGTCACATCCTCTGCTGCGTGAGTATAAAAGTGGTTCAAGCTGAGCCACTCCCCTGCAGAGATCGGTGTTGGATTAGCGATAGCAACATAGCATTAGCATTAGCATTGTGAGATTTGATCGACATCAGTGTCAGGTTAGCAGTATATTTATTATTAGCTTAGTCTTGTGATTCCACCTCCCCCTCCTTTCGGTGGTGTCTCTCGGCACGCCCACTTTGCATTATTTGAATCTCGTCTCGGGGCGGAGCTATCATTTCACCATGGGGTAAGTCCCTCTTTAAAACCTTAAAAATAAACAAAATAATTTTAAAATGAACTCTAAAATACATGGGCAGCCAGTGGAGAGAAGCCAAGACAGGTGTGATGTGCTCTCGTTTGCATGTTCTAGTTAAAAGATGTGCAGCAGCATTTTGTACCAGCTGCAGGCGTGTAAGTGAGGACTGGCTGACCCCGAGATAGAGGGAATTACAATAATCCAGATGTGATGAAATGAAGGCATGGATTACTGTTTCAAACTGTTGCCTTTGTTAGATATTTATCCAGACTGGTCCTGGGGTTTTTGATCTGCTCAGAGACAGGATTATAATGAAATTATGACCTGGTTCTGACTGGGTTAAACTGGGCCAGCGGCTCTAAAAAGAGTCTCCCAGGGATTACATATCTGTCAAGGATTAGTTGTTCTTGCTTGCCACATCACGTAGAAAGGCTTTGGAAGCACCATCTCATGTTTTTCCCTACACGTCAGCCCACAGAAGGTCTGTTGAGATCACACTTAGTCACGTCCCCTCATACACATGACAGGAAGAGCTCCCCTTCTGTGAAGGAGGAGTCTAGGGCCTATAAATTAGCAATGACACGGGACATCAGCCCCTCTGGCTGTCAGAGAGCGGAGAGGCCAGTGATGTAAACTGTAACCTTTTCCTGCCTTGATTTTAATATAATTGGTAAAACTGAATTCATGTTTCCTTGATTTATTTAGTGTGATTTACCACTTCTGAGGGAGATCCGAACCAGGGGAAATGACGCGGGGCTGGAGGCGGGTCCTTGAGTCCAAGAGGAATCCTCTGAGTGACCAGGGCTCACAGCCAGCCCCTCGTTTTAACAACTTGAAAGAATAGAATTTACCTTTGCCAAATTTCTCAAATGATTAAAAACCAGACTTTACTGTGGCCCTGTTGAGTTTAAAATCACTGTCCAACTTAAAACCTAAATTTGTAACTGGACTTATGTACATTGTCTGGGTGTCTAAATCGACTGAAGGGCTCAAACAAGCTCCACTAGGTCCAAAAACAATCACCTCTGACTTCTTTTCATTGAAATGCAGCAAATATAGGGCCATCCAAACTTTAAGACCCTTGAGACACGATAAAAGAGGTTCAATGAACCAGGCATCGACTCGCCTCTATGGCACTTAGATTTGGCAATCATCAGCATAGCAGTGAAAGGAGATGCCGTGTTTTCTAAAAATTGATCCTAGAGGAAGTAGATATAAAGAAAAAAGCAAAGGCCCTAAAATTTATCCCTGAGGTGCCCCGCATGACAGAGGAGCAGAAAAGGATTCATACCCAGCAATTTTTACAGAAAATGTTCTGACTGCCTGGTAGATCTCAAACACTCCAGAGCAGTCCCACTGATGCCTACTTGGCGCTGTAGACATGACAATAACATGCTGTGGTCCACTGTGTCAAACGCAGCAGTTAAGTCCAGTAACACAAGGATCACATGATCACTTGAGTCACATGCCAGGAGGATGCCATTAAAAACTCTCAGCAGAGCTTACTCTGTGCTATGGAGAGTTTTAAATCTAGACTGGAACACATCAATGATATTATGTTCATCCAGGAAGAATTTTAACTGTGAGTAAACAATTTTCTCCAAGATTTTTGACAGCAGGGTAAGCTTGGAAATGGGCCTAAAATTCCCCAACATAGTGGAATCAAGACCAGGTTTCTTTATCAGGGGCTGGACAAAAGCATGTTTAAAATTAGCAGGGACTACTCCAGATAAACTATTGTTAAAAAGGTCAAGAACCAAGTGTTCAAAACAAGGGAAAACCTCTTTAAGAAAGTGTGGTGGAAGAGCATCACATGGAGAACCAGAGGGCTTAATCTGAGTGACCATGCCCTCTAAGAATGACACAGTCACCAGCTCAAACTGATTGAAAGCAGCAGAGCAGGAGACACACACACACACAGAGGTGTCAGAGTTTGGGCATAAGATGGAAGCCCTTATAGAAATAATATTTTCAATAAAAAACTGCATAAAATTATTGTAGCAGCGAATAACTGAAGTGGAGGAATTCAACACGGATGTCAAAGCGGTTCTGATTCACACTCTTCACACTCTCAAGTTAGAAGAAGACCTCCAAACACATTTAATTGACCTGGAAGCCCGCCCACGAAGAAATAACATACGTATCCATGGGATCACAGAGGGAGAAGAAGGTGACAATTTGCAGAAATTTATAGAGAATTTTATAAAAACTGAACTCTCCCTCACTGACATCACGCTGGGCATACAGCGCTGCCACCGCTCACTCTGCCCCAAACCATCACCCAACTCCAGCCCCAGATCTATCGTTATACATTTCTGGAGTACACCACGAAGGACCATGTACAGTACTTCATTCTGCATGGGGTAAGAAAATGATACTGCTGAAAGGCAGATGAGTGTATTTTGATCAAGACTACCCCAGTGACATCCTCGCCAAACGTGAGGCATACAACCACATCAGGAAGATCTTAAAAGAGAAGGGCATTTGCTTTCAGACTATGTATCCGTCCAGACTTCTGTGTATTATGAGAGCAGCCCTGTGATTTACAACAGTGCGCAGGACGCAGCTGATGACCTGAAGAGGAGGAAAGTGTTGGAAGCGGTGGACACATCAGCGGGGCACCCCTCCCTACCCAACCTGAGAGCCTCCTCTTGGGAAGGAGCAAGCGGAACTTCGCTTTGGACCCATGAAACATGAGCGAAACACACTCAGTAGAAGCTCAAAGCATTCAGACACAATGACAGCACCTAGTAAGTTTTGGATTACTTTCTGATTCCTCTGAAAAGTATGGGTATTACGGATGACCGGTGATCTGGGAACAGGAGCGCTTTCTCCATGGGTGCTGCCATGATGGATGGGAGACGAAGGCCAGCACTGCGAGGAGCCTCCTGGGACTCTATCCTCACTACTTTGAAGATGGACTCACACTTCACTTATGGAAGTCACACGTATGTTATTTGTTCAAATGTGGTTTTTTTTTGGTTTTGTTTAGTTTTGCAGACCCCCTTTTTTTTGTCAGAGCATATAGTAATGAATAAGTATTCTTGGTTGTTATATTAATGATGGAATTGAAACAACAATATAAGGTACTGTAATTACTCTAAATTTTAATGGTTTCAATAATCCCATTAAAAGAGGCAAAGCTATTGCTAAAACGAAGCAAGAAAAACTAGACAATTTTTTGGCAAGAAACACACCTTTCTACTATTGAGCATGAAAAACTGTGTAAAATGGGGTTTGAAAATTGTTTCTTTTCTTCACATACAAAAAGCAACTCTAGAGGAGTAGCCATTTTATTGACTAACAAGGTGAATTTTCAGCTCTCCTCACACATTAAAGATAAAGAAAACAGTACATATTGTTCAAAGGATATGTAGATCATAGAGAAGTCACCTTATTGAACGTGTACAGACCACCCGTAAATAATAAACCGCTTATTAGGAAAATTTTTGACATGATTGCATTAGAAGTATCCAGGATATTGATATGCAGAGGAGACTGGAACATTCACTTACCGTATTTTCCGGTGTATAAGTCGCAGTTTTTTTTACTAATTTTCATGTCCTGAGACTTATACAGCGGTGCGACTTATTTATGGATTTTTCCACATGTTTTTAGACCCATTTTTGGCTGAGAAATGACCGTTTCCATTCATTCTGACTGTGGAAAAAAAGTGCAGTACCA
>JARVGQ010000474.1:15242678-15247903 GCA_031762355.1 Hypsolebias martinsi | reverse complement strand
GTTATCAGCCAGCATTCCTTAAAGTGCTCACAGTTCCAAGGCTATTGGAGCCAGATTCAGATAAGCCTCGGTCGTTGGTTTACTTCAGACAGACAGATTACTTTCTACTGCTGCCCTTGAGGTCTTTTTCCATGGTGATCAGTATTCCCAATAAAGCAGAACAGTGCTTCACAAGCAAGATCATAACAGAGAAGTCAGATTGTTATCTTGTGAAAAATTATAAAAAAAATAAAATAAAATAAAAAAAAACTTTTGTGAATAATAAAGCCCATTAACTCATCTGAGTTGTTTCATGGTGTCATGGCTCCTCCTGTGGAGGCTTCATGTTGATGCACGGAGGACTTTTTGTACAGTGTTCCTCCTTTCTGTGTCACTGTGGCTCTCAGGCACAATAATACACAGCAGAATCCTCTGTGGTCAAGCTGTTCATCTGCAGATACACCTGCTGTCTGCTGTTCTCTCTGGAGATGGTGAATCGGTCCTTGAATGACTGAGAGTAGTAAGATCTACCACCACCAACACTGATAGTTGCAATCCACTCCAGTCCTTTTCCTGCTGCCTGTCTGATCCAACCATTCCAGTAATGGCCACCAAACCCAGAATGAGTGCAGGTCAGTGTGTGGGATTCTCCAGGTCTTCTAACCACTGATTCAGACTCAGTCAGAGTTTGACCCTCAGAACCTACAGACAGATGTTTCATTACACTCTAATAATGCAGCACTCATCACTCAAAGTGTTGGTTAAAATGTTTTGTTCTTACCAGGCCAGTAAACAGACAGGACGAGAAGAACAATGACATTCTGAGGTCTGATCATTGTAGACGCCGTTTGTCTCTGTTCAGTCTGCAGAGTGTTTGTTGGTGATTTGAGTAGAGTCTTAAACTCTGCAGCAAACATGGAAAGAAGGAGGCAGATGGAGTTTGCATCAACTCCTCCAACATCCAAGAGAAAAGGGAGTCATCTTGTCTAAAGTCCAGCATATATATATTTTATTCGTATTATTTCAAATTGAAAAAGTTATTTGACATCATTTAGATTGTTTTTTCCCACTAAAATATAAAATATCTTAAAATAAAATTCAAATGTTTTTTTTTCTGTACTAAATGTGTCAAAAATGACATTAATAAAATGCATGAGGATTAATTTTAACACACTTAGAGCTAACATAAACTCCATCTATAGATAGATGTTTAAACATATGTTTGTTTCTGTTTCACGAGCAGGGCAGACATCTCCAACCCTGGATTTAAGGCCACTGTTCTCCACTTCAGAACAATCTGATGACATGCTGAAAAGTTCATTGAGCCTTTTGATTATGTATGCTGGAACTCAAGTAAAACGCACTGCAGTGGAGTCCTGAGGACTAGAGTGGGGGGTTATCAACTTCAAAGATTAGATTTAAAACCAAATTAAAAGAGGACAAGTCTGTGTAGATAAATGTCAGGGAGATGGAGAAGACATGGATGAAGACATCAGATGTGAAGTGAAAAAAAAAAACAGCAGAACAGAAGCTGGTAAATGGACTTTTCTTATGTCACACATTTCTATCTTATCAAGACACTCAAAGTGCTTTACAACACAATCTGTGCCCTAATTTACCCATTCATACAGCACTGTATACAGTCAGTGCTTTATCACATTCATACACACATCAAAGGCAATTAGGGGTTCAGTGTCTTGCCCAGGGACACTTCGGCATATGACTGCAGGTGGAATCAAACCCCCAACTCTTGCATTGGAGGACGACTGTTCTAAAAACCCAGCCACAGCCTTAAGCCTAATCTTAAATTTAGACAATGTGTCAGCCTCACAGCCAAAAACTGGAAGTTGGTTCCACAAGAGAGGAGTCTGATAACTGAAAGCTCTGCCTCCCATTCTACTTTTGAAAACTCTAGGAACCACAAGTAAGCCTAAAGTTTGAGAGTATTGTGCTCTGTTATGAAAAAATGGAAGAATAAGATATGTAATATAAGATGGAGCTAGGTTGTTGAGACCTTTCTACGTCAGAAGTAAGATTTTGAATTATATTCTGAATTTGACAGGGAGACAATGGAGAGAAGCTAAAACTAGAGAAATATGATCTCTTCTATCAACGCTCATTAAAATTCTGGTAGAAGCATTTTGGATCAGCTGTTGAGTTTTAAATAATTTTTTGGACACCCAGATAAAAAAAAAAAATTTGCAATAGTCCAACCTAGACATGATGACTGCATTGAGCAGTTTTTCTGCATCATTTTTGAACAAGATGTTTCTAATTTTAGTGATATTGTGCAAGTGGAGGAAAGCGGTTCTCAAAATGTGGGGGTTAAAGAGGAACTTACCCCCAAATTAACTTTTTTTAGCTGATAAACTCCCTAGAATGTGTGTACAATGTTGTATAGCACTATGTCTGTGTTAAGTTTCATGTTTTTGTGCATATTTGTTTAAATCTGCAATATTTGGTCTAAAATCATGTTTACACTAATCCTATGGGTTGAACTGTGGTACTGCAGCCTAATTTTCTTATTAGTCAAATGACTGTTCACTCTGACGTGTCTTGTCTCTCTGTCGTCACATCCTCTGCTGCGTGAGTATAAAAGTTGTTCAAGCAGAGACACTCCCCTGCGGAGATCGGGAGTTGGATTAGTGATAGCAACAGAGCATTAGCATTAGCATTGTGTGTTTTGATCAATATCATTTTCAGGTTAGTAGCATATTTAACATTAGCTTAGTCTTGTAATTCCACCTCCCCCTCTTTTAGGGGGTGTCTCCTGGCACGCCCACTTTGCATTTAATGTTCTCTTGGGGTGGAGCTATCGTTTCACCGTGGGGTAAGTTCCTCTTTAAAAGACATATTGTGATCAAAAATAACTCCAAGGTTTTTAACATTAGAACTGGAGGCCAAATTAATATCATCCAGAGGAAGTGAAATGCTGCAAAATATATTCTTAAAATGCTCAGGTAAAAAAAATAAAAAATAAAAAAATAAAAAAAAAAAACATTTGTTTTGTCTGAGTTTAAAAGCAGAAAATTTAGGGTCATCAAAGTTTTTATGTATTCAAGACATACTTGTAACTTATGTAACTAATTTGATTCATTGAGTTCATTGACAAATATAACTGAGTATCATCAGCATAACAATGAAAATGTATCCCATGCTATTTAATAACTTTACCTAATGGAAGCATACATAAAGTAAAGTGTATTTGTCCAAGCACTGAACCCTGAGGAACTCCATGACTAACTTTGGTGTATGAAGAAGATTCATTCTTTACATTTACAAACTGGATTATGTCAAATAAATATGATTTAAACCATTGTAGAGCTGTTCCTGTAATCCAAATATCATATACAAGCCTCTTTAGTAGAATATTGTGATCATCTGTATCAAATGCAGCACTGAGGTCTAACAGGACCAGTGTAAAGTATGTTGTATCTACAGCAGGTGCTCTCAAGACATAATTACCTACAGTGTACCCTCAGTGCAGACCTAACTTGGCAAAAGGGCCTCCTCTTACTCTGCTCTTGTAACCTGGAATACCTTGCAAAAAGATCTGAAATTGTCAACTTTGAATACTCTAAGCAAGGGATTTCAAACAACTAAGTTCATGGCAAAAACCATTGTAAACATTACTGTTTTTAGCCTTTTACATCACTTTATAATGTAGCTGCTTTTGTTTCATTTTTACGTATATAATTTGTCCTATTTACCTTTCAATTTATATGCTTTCTATATGATTGTCTATTGTTGTCTGTACCTCATCTGTCTTTCTTGTTTAAAACAGGTCTCTCTTGTAAATGAGTCCTGAAGGCTCAATGAGACTAACCTGTATAAAAAGGTTGAATGAACTGTTAGTTATTAATAACTTTCACCAGTGCTGTTTCTGTGCTATGATGAGCTATAAACCCCTGACTGAAACTCCTCAACAGATTATTTCTTTGCACATGTTCACACAACTGACCTGCAACTATTTCCTCAAGAATCTTTGAGATAAAAGTTAGGTTAGCTATAGGTCTGTAGTTGGCCAGAATTCCCAAATCAAGATCAGGTTTCTTAAGTAAAGGTTTGATTATAGCAACCTTAAAGCATTGTGTATACGTAACCAACCATTCATTAAAGACAAATTAAAGAAATCTAAAATGTGTATATTCATTAGGGGAACTACCTCTTTAAACAGGATGTGGATGTGTGGATGGTTTGGAGGAAGCTATTGTTGTTGTCAATTCAGAGAGTTCAACAGGACAAAAACAGTCCAAACATAAACCAGGATCTAGTGACATTTTTAAATCTACCTCATCTGACAAGGATCCAGAGGTGATATTTGGAAGGATGGTGTAAAATTTCTCTCCAATTGAAATAGTTGTATTTATAAAGAATCACATGAAGTCATCACTACTTGCAGCTAATGCATGCTTCATCATATAGGACTTTTCATTAGTCTACTGAACAGAAACATAAGGTTATTGTTATTCTCATCTATTAAAGATGATTAATATACAGTTCAATGAAAACAAGAACTAAACCCAACAGGGATTGTGGAAACTAAAATAAAACCTAAAAAAATGCAGAAGTGACCATTTGTAATCACAACAAGGTGTGATGAAGGAGCAGAAAATGACCGATGGAGAAGCAGATTCTACAAAATACAATAAATGAATAAATAAACACATAAAACTTGGGGACATTACCATAAACTGGCTGAATTCTTCTTTTTTTTTTTTTCTTTTTTGCAGAGCTATTTTATGCCTGGTTATATTTAGACATGCAAAAATACAAAATACATACAACCCAACATGTTTATCCAAATGTATTTGCAGCTCTGATGATTTCTGCAAAGTTTCACTGCTGCAGGTGTGGTCCCAGAGGAGCACAGAAAGGGGAAGTAGCTTTCTAAACATAAAACTTTTAGAAACATCAGAAAATAAAAACCCTCCGAACCTGAACTGATACTACAGATTTACGGTTTATGAACGCCTGCTGCCATGAAAGGTGAAAGATTAATTTACACAAACTCACAGTGTGGCATGTTTTCTTAACGCTCCTTTACTTTGAATCTACTCAACAAAAATCTAGTCTGTTAAATCATCAATTAAAAAAAGAAAGCAAAGCATAAAAATCCTATTTCATAATGAATGATTGTTTTCTGTAAGGACACAGTTTGCCTGGACATTGATAGTTTATTATTAAACAGAAACATGTAATACAATTTTTAATTGAATGTTTAAGATAAACTGAAGAAAGTGTTA
>JARVGQ010000474.1:15235178-15240178 GCA_031762355.1 Hypsolebias martinsi | reverse complement strand
ATCTTCATCACTGACATCATGAATGTTTCTAAACATAAATGTCTGGTTTGACTCTGAAGGAAAATCAGAGAAGAGGAAGGTAAAGTGTAGGGGATTAGAAATTTGCAAAATCCTGCTCTTATTAAAGCTTTGCACAAAGATGTAATTTGACTAAACAGGAAATGAAACACGAGTGGAAACTAGCTGATGTGAATCGACTGGGGTTTCATTCATGCACACATACGACTGGTGTCTCCATGCAACATTTATTTAGAGCAGTCGGCACATTTAATCAACTGCATGACGAGGACAGATACAAACTCAACACGATGACCAAAGAATCAAAACATCACATAGTACACACCTTCACAACATTAACATGAGCAGAAAGCACAACATTTAACATTCTAACGAGTTACCCGTCACACTGGAATGAGACTGAGATTTCTTCTTGTCTTCTTCCCCTCCAGCAGGCCAAACGTGGCAGGTGAACACATTACTGCTTTCTATCCAGTCGTTTTTTCTGACGGTATAAACACTTGAGACCAAGTAACCATTTTTAATCTTCTGAGGCGGAGAGGTGACACCATCAGTGTACGTTCCAGTGTTTACTCCAGCATCTACAGTCCAGGCGATGTAGTAATCCTGCAGCACCAGACTGGAGACCAAACACACCAGAATCACTTCATCAGACTCTCCTGGGAGGTTTTGGACTGCGATGTTGAACGTTCCCACACCTGGAAGAAAGTTTCAGATTATCTGGAGACTCATGCTTCATGTTTAAGTGCTGACTTTATAATTGTTTATCCGTTAAATGAATTAGAAGCTGGACCATGCGGGTCAGTTAACATACCTTTGTTGACAGTCAGGGTTTGGGTTATTGGCATCATATGGTCTCTCTCAGCAGAGCAGCTCACTTTGTTGATGGACTTCCAGTCGTTGAGACTACGAGTCAGAGTGCTGGTTTTCTTGTTTCCATTTGTTTGATCAGGAATGATGTCAGCCACTTTCTGCCCATTAATGAACCAATTAATATTAATGGTAGATAACACGACCCAGTCCTGTGCAGTAACAAGACACTCTAACTCTGCTTGTTTGTTGGTGAAAGCTGCTTTTGGACTGGGTGGGCTCAACGTAACAGTGATGGGAACTAAATGGAATTTAGAAAAAAACAAATATGTTATTTGTCTTTTTGTATTTTCTCAAGAACATTCATTAAACCTTGTTAATCCCATTGAGGCACGTGGACTCTTTTACAAGAGAGACCTGATTCTAACAAAGAGTGATGACAACAATAGACAATCATAATGCACGCGTACAAATTGAGAATAACAAGTGAACATAAAATGGCATTTAAAAGAAAATGCAACAAGCATAAACTGTATGTTAACATACAGTTAAGTATTTTTTGTCAGCATTAATCACAATGGTTCTGTACCTTTTGAAACTTTTTGTATGTATTGTCTTTCTTGGTGAGTCACCTCACAAGTGTAAATCGTCTCACTGTCCCAGTTTGATTTGTCCACTTTTAAGATGCTGACTGCTGAACGCACATCACCAGAGTTTTGGGAGACAAAATAACCATCTTCATTTATGCTGTCTGTGTTCATTTTCCATTTCACTGACACGCCTGATGGAGAGAAGTCCTCAATGAAACACACCAGGGCCTGTTTGTCTCCACTTGGCATCGATAACAAAGTTACTTTCAGAGAAGAGATGGGGTCTAAAGATGAGAAGGGAAATAAAACAGAAACAAAATTATTTTCATTTTGTTTTTTTGTTTTTTTTTTCCAAAAGATAATAAAAAAATAATTAAAATGGCATACGTTTCACTTGTACTGATTTCTTGCCTCCGGGGTGAGTGACAGAACACTCGTAGGACAAAGTATCGGATCTTGACACAGTAATTACACTGACTCCAGTGAATTTATCTTTTCTTTCCTGTGCAAAAACACTTGTTTCAGACTCCAGTTTGGTCCCATCGGGAGCGGTCCACTCGAATGTGAGACCCCCTGGATAGAAGTCCTGGGCCAGACAACCAAGAGTCATTTGAGTTTTGTCTCCAGAACCACATTGAATCAGTGGGAATAGAGACGGTGGCGAAGATGAGACTGTAAAATAAAAGAAAATGTCTTTTTGTTTATGTGCAAGAATGAACACGTGTAAATTAAAACACAGGACTGGATCATAAATAGATCAAATATTACACTAAAAATCTGAAGTCAAACGGCTCACCATGTATTATCTTTAATTTAGTTACATTTACCTGCATCACGTTATTTTAGTAGAAATTTGCTAGTTTATGTTCCGGCGTTAACTAAAAAGTATGTAAATACATTAACATTTATTCATTGAATTTTTATTACATCATAGAGTTAATTAGATTGTTTTACAACATTTCTGATTTGAACATTTCATGTCAATCAATTAATACATCAATAAATCTGCATCAGCACAGCTGCTGAATTCATATTTAATTACCATGAAAATTAACTGAATAAAATTCAATTAACGTGTCAGAGAATATTACAGAAACTGAGCGGATTTATTCTTGACACAAAGTGTCTCTAATTATTATGTTGCCTATTTCTCTTTGTGAAACAAACAGCACAATAAAATGAAGTTTGGGGGTTTTTAGTCCATTTTTAATATATTTGAAACAGATTAATAATAAGAACATTTGTTTATAAACCTGTTGATGAAACAAAATCACATGAATCAAATCAGATGATACTTTACAATAAAAAAACTGAAAAAGACGAATTCTAAATAAAAATAAAACCACACATTAAAGATGATAAGTCTAAAAAAAAGAAGCAACTGGTAAAACAATATTTTTTTCTCAAATTGGGACCAACTTTTTTTTTGTTCTCATGTTATCATTTGTTTGAAAATATTCTCACTTCTTTTATTTTAGAGAAGACACAGAAATTAAATTAATTATTCATAACTCTTCTCATACAATATATTTAGGAAGAAATGGCTTGGCCACTTTAAGTTTTGCTTATTTTCATATTTGTAGTCAATTCAATTCAGTTTATTTATATAGCACCAAATCTCAACAGAAGTTGTTTCAGGCACATTCACATACACGTAAAGTCATTTAATAACGTTATTTATCTAAGGAGTCAGCAGATTGCTATGAGTTTTCACTTCATTGCAGTCTCTCATCCTAAGCAACGTCTTCATGAAAACATTTCAACATTAATAAACACTTTGAAATCTTGGTAAATTAAGGTTTAGTCGTTTCAGTGGAATATGCTCTGTGCCTTCAATTCTCTCCATCAAAATGACTATTTTAGTTTTACTGTTGTTTACAAGTTGTACAGTAGATGAAAGACAGTTAAACTTACCAACAAAAGCCTTTCATTGTCATCAATTAACCAAACTGAAAATAAAAGTCACAACTTATAGTTTCCAAACTGAATGTCATGTGTAAATGTGACTTACCTGAAGTTACTGTTACTTTAGTTCCTCGGCCCCAGAAATCGGCAGCACCACAGTGCTTCACCTCCACTCACCGCTCCAACAAAAACCTGCAGCATCACAAAAACTCTCCAAAACCAACAAAATTATGGATCAAACATGTAAACTATTGTCCCATGATGCTCCTGTATGATGTCAACATTCATTATGAGTTGTTTCCTAAATAAAATGATTTGGATCAGTCAACTCTTGTCACCCTACATTGTATTCATACACAAATTACTACTGAAATACTAACATAAATCATAGAATATAATAATTATAAGATATCTAATTGAAGTTGATGAATATATTAATTATCTTTTACATCAATATAAAATGTTAAATCAACTGTTTTATGTTTATGTCAGAGTGTAAGATTAATTTTGATATAAAGGTTTTTGTATGAGTGGATATCATTGTGACCGCCGTCCCATATTGACACAATGACAAAACTCAATACAAAAACTGATCAGTGTCAGTTCAGTATTTGTATGAAAGAACTATTCAAAACAATACTAATCATTAACCATTAACATAAGTACAGTTCACCATCAAAGGGTTATGTTTTTTACATTTTTATTAAGTACTGTATTTTTGTTTTTGTACAGACTGATAAATTTTTTAACCCTGTCATTCCATATTGACAATAAAAAAACTGTTTTCATGAAAGTCAAAAGGGTTATAAATGAGCCTTTTGATTTTTACTATGTTAAATTATAAGTTGAAATGCATATGGTTAATAAATTATTAATGACCGAATAAATTATTACATGCATAAAATATTACCTTTATTTTTCATTTCTTCATTCTTGGGTGCAGTATTTGTGCAAAATATCTTCAAAGATGTTTGTTTGTCGTTCTAATGATGATGTTTCACATCTGCAGGTTCGAGGGTTTTCTTTTGTTCTCTGAGGCACAGAACGTGGGGTGGGGGTGAAGGGTGGAGGGTGGAGGGTGTTTGAGCTCTCTGAAGACAACATGCTTGGAAACACTATAAAGTGATTTACAACAGCTTTAGACGTGTTGAATTCAAATGTTTTTATTTATGTTAGCGTGTCAGGTCATTGTGTTATAATGAAAAATGGCAAAATAAAATCAACATTGTTATTAATAGTTGTTACTTTTTCAGAAGAAGTTGTTATTCTATTATATAATAATAATTATTTAGTGACAGTGATATAAAATGACAGTCCCCCCTACCACAACACTCTTAATAAACTGTTCATACTACAGGACATTTCTGCCTAACTCTAATCTGCTTATGTTGTTTGTTTCTTCAGGTATTTTATCTCTTTAAGGTATTTCTTCAAACAATTATAACAATAATACAATTTGTGTGGCTGCAACCAAAGAGAAAATGTGACAAGTTGTTGTTTCACATGCCAAAAATCTAGGTTACTGGAAGGTATGAAGTCTTTACATCAAAACAATGTTGTAATAATTAGGGATGCACAATATTATTGGCATGGTATCCGTAATGGCCATTATTTATGTTAAAGTTAATCGGATATCGGCCATTCCATCAAAATAACTCACCAATGTAAAAGGTGCTG
>JARVGQ010000474.1:15153410-15171890 GCA_031762355.1 Hypsolebias martinsi | reverse complement strand
AAGTTAATTTTGTCAAATAAATAACTGATTATTATTTTTTTGGCTATATCACGGAATTTGTCATTCTGAAATATCACGATATAATTTTTGAGCCATATCACCCACCCCTATTAAAAAGATCATCTCTCTGTCACTAGCAAACTAAAAGTAAAGTACCATATTTTCCGCCGTACACGTTACACCGCCCTATAAGACACATTAGTCCAAAAATGTCTAATAAAGTGGAAAAATCCATAAATACGTTGCTTCGTCGTACACGTCGCATCTATTGCTCTTCATCGCTGACAACATGGAAATGTGGGCCGGTGTTGTCAACACTCGATTGGCTGCCTAATGGTGGCCGAGGTAGCATGCACGGGAGGATTTTAACTAGAATTTAACAAGATTAACACTTAACAACAATTGTTTGCTCAAAATTATAGTAAAGGTGTGTCTCAGTCTAACTTTTCCTTAATAAACGCACTTTGACAGTCAAATCAGCTGCGTTTCAAAAGCCAATTTGCAGCTGCGGTAACGCGCAGAGGGACAACTCGCTGTGCATTTCTTCAAAATTTAACAAGATAAAACACTTAAAACAATTATTTGTTTGCTCGAAATTATAGCACAGTTGTGTCTCAGTTTAACATTTACTTAAATGTACTTTAATGGTCAAATTAGCTTCATTTCGCCTGGGCAGCGCATTTGATTACGCTTGCTCCAGGCAAGCTGGACGAAAGTGGCCTCTGTGGCAAGCCGAATGTGTCATTAATAGCCACTTTTTACCCATTACATGACACAACGGCGTGCCATACCACTCAAGTGCCATCTAGCGGCTGAAAATGACAGTGTTCAATATTTTCTGTCAGAATGAATGACAATGGTCATATCTCAGCCAAAAATTGGTTTATAAATATGGGGAAAATCCATAAATGCATTGCTTTGGCATATAAGTCGCAGGGCATACAAATTACGCAACAACAACCAAAAAAAAAAAAAAACACGACTTGGACAACGAAAATTACAGTACCAAACAAAGACATTTGCACTAAATAAAGTCGGGCTGACAACAAAGCACCACATGTCCTTCTTTATCCACCAGAACATCCTGTTATTTTTGTAATTTTATTACACTTGATCTGTACATATTTAGTGCACCATATACATATTTTTCTAATAAACTTGAACACATAAAACCTGCTAATATGCCCCATGTTTAAATAACAGTACGGTAACATGTTGGAGCAAAGGGTGTTAAATAATGAACAGATATTGAAGTTAGATTTCTAATCTACAACTAGAATATTTCAAACGTTGTAGATTATAAATCTAACCAGAATCTTTGCTCATTATTAAACCCCCTTGACCTCAACATGCTTGTTACATGTTAAAAAAAATTATAAATAAAGTTGTTTTATCTCTAAGCAGGTAGTTACTGAAGGACAGGTTAACAGCACATAAAAATACATGAAAGTGGACCAAAGATTTAACACTTAACTCAACATTTTCCAGTGAGACATGCTCGCTGACACCTAACCCACCCCCATGCTTAGTTTTCTGATTTCTGACTGTCATGGTGCATTCAGTGTTGCTCAAATAGGACCTAATGTTCATAGAAATCTATGGTTCTTCCAGAAAGTTGGCTTAAAGTTTACCTTATCATTACACATGTATATTAGCATGTTGCAGAATTTCATCAACTAAAATAAACATTTATTTCTCTTATATGACTTCATGGTGTCTTGGAGATGCATAATTGTGTCTAGTCCACAGTGGGAAGGCTCTCTACGGTTTTAGTAATACTTTCAAATGTCTGTCTCAGTCCATTATGTTAATTTCAAGATAAGTCCTAGAAGAGGTGACTTCATTTACTCAACCCTTACTTTGTAGAAATCAACTTATTTTATTCCTACACCATTATAAACACATGTCTCTGCCGTTGGTTCATTTCAGATTCAGAAGACGACGAAGATTGCAAGCCAGGAAGTTTGAAGCAAAGACAATCTCAGGCTGACGATGGAAAGCAAGAGATGAAAAAGTCAGCCCCGGAAAGAACTGGCAACACTAAACATCAGAATACGAGTGACGAGTCCTCAGACGAGGAGATGAATGAGTCAGAAGAAGGCAGGAACACGAGTAACAGTCCAGAGGAAACTGTAAAAAAGAAAACAAACACGTCGAAGAATGAAGAGACGAGAAGCGTCAGCCGAAGTATTGGGAAGAAATCAGCAGAGAGTGATCAGGAGAGCGATTCGGATAAGTCAGAAAAAAGCGACAAAATCAATCACAGTGAATCGTCTGACAATGAAAAAGGTGATTGTGCTAACTATTCCTATATGTGAATCTATTTACTTGTCTGGTGTAGTGTTCTGTAACGTATGTTCTGCTCTTGTGTCTCATAGCAGAAAATGTGTTGGTAGAAAAGAAAAACGACTCGGATTCATCATCCCTGCCATCTTTGGAGGAAGAGAATCGGAATGGGAAAGAAGACGGAAGAGATGAGAAGAAGAAAAAGAAAAGGGTGAAAACGGATCAGAGCACTCGAGTCCCAAAGGTGAGCCTGTTGGTAACGAACTGAACCCGAATCAAAAAGTTTTTACATTAAAGATGTACTGATTAACGTAAAGGTGATCATGAGACAAGGTTGATAAAGTAGATGTGTGAAGGTGAATAACAGAAAATGTAAAACCAGGAATAGAAAATGTATGAACAAAACATGTATGTTGGAACATTCATGAAGAGCTGTTTCCCATGTCTTATTTACTACGTCCTCCAGGATGAGGACAAGGCAGTCATACGACTCAAACGTTACATTGCTCTCTGCGGTGTGAGGAGGAACTACAAGAAGCTGCTCGATGGCTGCCGCTCCACTCGCGCCAAAGTGGCTGTTTTAAAAAAGGAGCTTGAAGATCTTGGTCTCCACGGTCAGTGATTGTTACCAGACAGATTAACTGCTGTTGTAAATTATATTAAGATTTATTCCTGTTGACTTTGTTTCTCTGTATTTTGTGTGTAAACAGTTAATTTTAGAAGTGTTTCCATCAACAAATGGATGTTCGACAGCTTAATGTTATGAGTTAGAGCAATCTGTTTTATTTTATAAAGGAAACCCGTCTATTGAGAAATGTAAAAAGATCAGAATGAAGAGAGAAGAAGACCAGGAGGTGGCTGAGCTTGATGTCGGCAACATCATCACAACAGAAGGTACCTGGGTGCCTCTTTTTGTTGTTATTTATTTGTTTGTATGTTTTTAAAGGGGAGCATTGATCAAGTCTCTCAAGTGAATATGGAATACTTCAAATCCTGTTAGTATGCACTCATAATAAAATGGTATCTTTTGATAAGCTTCATTTTATGTTTTAGGACGTCCTAAACGAAGAGGAACCTCAGCAAGGCAGGAACGGGACCCTCCTTCCTCCACTTATCAGCGTACTCTGAACTCTGGCTCTGATAGTGATAGGGAAAACAATACAGATGCAGGACGCAGAAAAATGTCTGACTGGGCCAACCTGCGAGGGATTATCAGCGATGACGCAGACAGCGACTAATACAGTTCGCTTTTGTGTGTTCAGTGTTGACTTAATGTTAATGTTACTTTGTTGTTTGATGTTACTTTGTATTTTGCTACAAAACACGTTTTTGTAAAACATTTCTTAGTAAAAAATTAAAGTTGTTTTTAATAGTGCTTTGAGTGCTTGGATAAACATTTTAAATGTTTCATTTTATATAACCATATGAAATAAAATATGATAGAGAATTTTTATTTTTTATTTTGGGTAAACAAAATAGATGAAACTACAAAGTATGTGTAAGTCTTATAAACCAAATTGCGAAAAAAAATTAGACCATAATTAGGATATATTTGAATAAGGACATTTTCAAATAATATATTTTACCGCAGTTTGTAATTCAATTAATTTCAAGTCGGCATTGTCGTAGGCGGAACTAATTATTCAGGTACACGGAATGTTTTACCGATGGACTTGTTCTACAGAGTAATATGTCCGCCTACGGTCCTTGAGGTCAGGGTTTACATTTGAACCTAAATGTCACCGTATTAGTGTCGTTTTGGAAATTATAATGTTAGACAAATGCTAATTTTACAATAAATATATGAAGACCTTTTTTCAGCACGACAACGTTCAGGCGTACAAAACGTTCCGTTATGTTAAACCGCAGAAAGCTAACTCGGAAGCGTTTAATAAAGTAAGAAAAGGCCTACATCATAAAGCATTTGTAATCGATTATCTAAACATTGAAACTAGTTTATGTATTCGTTTTGTTAGACGGCCAGCAATAAAAAATATCAGTGAAGTTTGAACAAACACTGTTCAATGCAAAATAGCTTCTGGTCTAATTCTTGTTGAAACAAAAATGCATCGCCTGCTGCGTTCTCATACACTGAAACTACAGCTATAAGAAGAAATGTCACATAGCATTGTATTTACTCAGACATCACACTCTTCTCATGCAGTGATGGATGACGACACACCAGATGAGGGCCTCACAGAGATCAGGAGCAGGCAGCTCGGAGGCTGGGGTGTTGCTCAGATAGCTGCTGGCACAGGGCTTGCTGTATATGCCATGTGGGTGGGAATCCTTCAACCAGGCTTCAGAAAAGTCCCACTGAGGCTGCAGGTGTGATGTGCATCTGAACACTGTAGAAAAGATTGTACCTCTTAACGTTACAGTATTCCTTTGCTCTTTAGCTCTTTAAATTTGCTTCCAGGTACCATTCATCCCAGCCAGCAAAGCTCAGGTACAAAATGTAATGACTTTGCTGAGAGGACGACAGGGAGGTCTTGTAGATTTGGGGTCTGGGGATGGTCGTATTGTAAGTAAGAGTGTATGTATTTAAAGCCTTTTTTTATCTTGCACATTTTAGGAACTGTTTTTGTTTGTTGTCAATTTAACCCATGAGGTCTTGGAAGCCCACCGTCATGGTTTTAGTCCAGCTGTCGGTTATGAGCTCAACCCCTGGCTTGTGCACCTAGCTCGCTTTCATGCCTGGAGAGCAGGTCACCATGGAAAAGTTTCATACAGAAGAGAAGATCTCTGGAAGGTTTGCCATTTTTCTGGTGTTATAAATATATTACTACAATACACCTGTTATTCCATTTATTTGAACAATTATCAGTTTGAGGTTAAAATGGTCTCAACCCCAAACAAACAAATCTACATATATAAAAAGCTACAGTCATACCACCTCTTTCAAATCTAAACTGATAACAAAATTAGCAACATTTTTGCAGTGATCTGGCCCAGCAAGGACACGAGATCCCCAGTTGTACAACTTGCTTTTTTTTGTCCCTGGATTTGTTCTGACTACCTATATATCAAATTTGAAAAGAAAATGTTTGTATAAAAAATCCTTTGAGCTCAAGTGTAACGCGAAGTACTGCACTGAACAAGAAGCAAATCTTAAAGTAAAAACAAAACAAAAGATTTGCAACACTGACATTATATAAAAGCAAAACAATTGGCAGCAACATCAAAATAGCTAAACGACTGGTAATGTACTGGTACACGAAATGCATAAAACAAATACTATCCAAAGTCAAAGTTTCTTTATTTGTCATTTGCGCCACATGTGGTGGAACTTGTGTATGCAGCATCCCAGTTACATCCAACAAAAGTATAAATTGTAAAGAAAAACAGTAATAAGATCTAAGATATAAACTAAAAAATACTCTAAGAATACGCTAAGCACTAGTAGTACAAAAACAATACACCCAAGAACAGCAGCACTAAAGTATTATGCAAAATTCTGTCAAAAATAAAAGTTATGGGAGCTTTAATTTGTGGGTAGGTGTGTTTAAACTTGATTGACATTGTAAAGTATCCTTTCTGCCTTTTTTTTTTTGCTAATTTGTGGGACATTTTGTCATGGTAAAGCAGTGAATATTTATGTAAATGCAATTTTTAAAAAATCTTTGAGGAATGGAGAAAGTTATTTTTTCATGTGGTAACTGCCCAGATGTTTGTAGCTGAAATGCATGTTCTCCTTTCTATCACATCACAGGTCAACTTGACAAAATGCAAGAATGTCACTGTGTTTTTGGCTCCCAGTGTGGTGAGTAATGTAATGAACAAGTAGCTGTTACCCATACGAGGGTGTGGTAAATGCCCTGCAGACATTTTAGAAAGTTGTACATTTGTTTTGAAGCTAAAGGATGTTAGAGCAGATAGGAACCCCAACCTACTTATTGGCTACTAAATGTTCTTCTTGTTCTTGTTTCAGTTCTTGAAAACACAGCTTCGCACATATTCTGTTTAGGTCAGGTGGTTAAAGTTAGGCTTAGAACTATAAGCTTCTCATTTTTAAACAATATGAACAAATTAATTTATTGTCCTCTTTTGTTCCTAGCTTTCATTACTGCAGGAGAAGTTGCAGGCTGAGCTTCCTGATGATGCCTTAGTGGTAGCTGGACGGTTTCCCTTACCAGACTGGAAACCCTGCAAGATCGAGGGCCAAGGTGTGGACAGGGCGTGGGCGTATAACATGCAAGCGCAAAGACAGAAAAATGATAACCTCAGAGTAACAGGAAGTCATGCAGATAATGATATAATCAAAGACAAACCATCCTAAAAACACTTGGATGTTCCCTCCTAGGTTACAGATGTAAAAATGTAACTTATTCTAACAACTTTTAAAAACATAACTTATTGTAAGACGCACATAAATGCATAATAAGTCGAGATAAAATACAACTAAATATCCCACCTTGAAATTGGAAAAATTTACATTTTTGGACAGAAAATATGTACCGTAGCTTTTAGGCGTTCCCTAAATTTAGGTAATTGTGACGGCAAACAAACTGTAAATTACATCTCGCACTGTCATTATATATATAAAGCAGCACGGTGGCGCAACAGGCAGAGCGCTGCCTCTCAGCGAACAGGTCCACGGTTCTAATCCCAGTCCGGAGGTCCCCCTGGGTGGAGTTTGCATGTTCTCTCCATGCATGCGTGGGTTTTCTCCACGTTCTCCGGTTTCCTCCCACAGACCAAAAACATGCATTTTAGGCTGATTGGTGACTCTAAATTGTCCCTAGGTGAGAGTGAATGGTTGTTTGCCTCGTTTGTCTCTATGTGTCCCTGTGATGGACCTGCAACCTGTCATGGGTGTACCCCGCCCCTTGCACAGTGATCGCTGGACATGGGCACCAGCGACCCCCGTGATCTAAAATAGAAGAAGCGGGTAAAAGATAAGGATGGATGGATGGACTGTCATTATACTGTATGTGTTTACCGAAAAAGAAGCCAAACTTCAGAATCTTTTTTTTAAGAATACACTGATTGACTAGCTTGTAGATCCACTTTTAACAAGAGTAATTTGAATTAATCGTCTTCTGTGTGATCTTATCAGACTCTCAGATTGTGAAACTAATTTGCTTGGACTTTGATCACCACAAATGTTGTGTTTAGTTTTGTTATCCTGTTGCATGAACCATTTTCAGACTAGTTGTGTCTGGCAAACGCCTTTGTATTTATCTTGAAAACATTTAGCCTTTCAAAGGAGTTTCCTGTATGACTGTAAAGTGTTTGTAGCTGCAGAACAAGCCCAAGTCATCACCACTCCACCACCATGCCTGACAGTTGACGTGGTGTTTGTGCTGATATGCTGTGTTTGGTTTGCTCCAAACTGTGCTGCACAATACATTCAAACATGTCTTCTTTGATCTCGTCTGTCAGTAAGATACTTTTCCAGAAGTCTTGTGATTTGTTCAGATGTTGCTTTGCTGTTTGTTCTTTTGAGAAGACACCTTTGTCTGGTAAACTTTCCAACCAATGCATACTTTTCAGTCTTTTTTCAACTATTTTGTCATGAGATGTACCACTTACCGTACTAGACTCACGAGACTTGTAAAGCCTAAGAAAAAGCTCTGGGATTTTTTTATTTTTTTTTTTTTTACATTTGTTTAATCTGTGCATAGTCTGACCTCAGGGTGAACCTGCTGGGGCATCTGCTTATTGAAAATTTGGTAACTGTTTTAAATGTTTCCCATTTTCTCACTGTGAAATAGTGAACTCAGAATCACTTTTTTAAGTGAACCCCATCCAACTCAACAATTGTTTCCTTAAATATTCCAAAACAACAAAATGTAACTGTATATTTGACTGTAACATTGAGAAGAAGGAGCACGAGAAGCTCAAGAAAGATTTGTTTCAAAGAGGAAATACAGAAGTTGTGGAGAGTCCAAAGTAGTCCCAGTGGTCAGTGGAGCACTTGGTGCTGTGACCCCCAAACTGGAAGAGCGTCTCCAACAGATCGCAGGAAAAACCTCAGAGATCTCTGTCCAGAAGTGTGCAGTCCCATGAACAGTTAAAAAACTGTGGACCTGAGTTTATCCTGAAGAGTAGGGCAAGATATAGATATATGTAAACAGACAAAATAATGACAATTTGTTTTTACACCAGAATGTCACATGCTGTTGTCCATCTGTCTGAGGTTCTGTTTCCTACTTTTAAGGGTTGGTTAGAAGATGGTTTAGGGTTATTCAGGCGTACTTAAGGGTGTACAGTACTTTTTACCTTAACTGCACATTATGATGTTTCTAGAACTTACTGCTTTTAACGTTTTTCTGCGGCTCTGAAATTATACCATCTTTTTGTACAAAGTCTGTCCACTACAGTCCAGATGATGTGTTTCTCTTTTTAGTCATCTGCAGTATTTTAGCCTGGTTTAATTCAGACTGACATGAGCAACAGTTTGGCTGATATTAAAATAATAAATCTGCAAAACATTTGTTTGTTTTAATGTCTGAAAAGTCTTAAACAATTTGTATTTGAGTTAAAAGCAATGTATAATTTTATTACCACATCAAGTGTTCTGTAGTGTAGAAACAAGTTATTGTTAATGTAGATAGTTTTTCATTTGACAGAAGTAAACATCATAGGTTTTTGTATATACATTGTTATGACAGCTGTAATATTCACAGATTGCCTTTTATAAATTGTAAATCATATTTTATGTAAAGCCCGCTGCGTTTAAGCCAATAAACGTCGCAGTTTGAATCTTGATTCAACCTGACTTAATTAAAGTTGACAGCTCTGAGTACATTTATTCGTCAACGTTCTTCTTTTGTGCCACTTTATAGATCTTATCATAAGAGGCGTTGCAAATGGTGTAATTATAACTCCGCGTTTTGAACATTTTGGGGTTTATTTTTAACCACACATTGATTGTGGCATGAAAGATTAACCGGAAGTAGACTGTGTTTTTCAGTCACTTCACACGCGCTCATTGGGTTGGTTGTGTCGAAAGCGGAAGTTGCGCACCAGACTAACCTGCTGCAGCTAGCTGTAATAGGCTTGAGCCGCCCAAAGCTGTGAGAAAGAAACAACAGGAACCACTGAGTGTAGCACAGTTTTAATCATAGAAATGTTTTAATATGTTTTTTTAGATAATTTAAACTCTAAAAACGGGTTAACCGACAGCTAACAGAAGCATGACGACGGCTGACACGATCTACTAGCTAACCGAAAATTATGTCTTCATCCTTCTAGAAAAGCTAACAACTTAGCCATCCGCTACAGCGTTAGCAGCTAGGCGTTTTGCGTCGAAATGGCAAACGCCGAGCCCCAATGAATGCCTCACTTTTTACCGATGCTGAAAGAGCCGAAGCTAGCTCCATTTTCAACAAAAAAGCAAGCTTCGCCGTTAATGCTAGCGACATATGGCAGTTAACCCTGCCTTAAGATAGCTGGTAAACGGTCAACCACCTTCTTGTGTCTGCTGGTTGCCTTTTTTTAATCCGGGAAGGTTAAAAAAAAAAGACCAAGTGTATGTTTTATCGTGTTTCGTATTTTAAAGCAAAGTCGAGTCCTTGACTTATTCAGAGCGTCCACCGGTGCAGACCACGATGAGGAGCTACCAGCAGCAGCACCGCAGCTAACGTTAGCACAGACCGTCCTGCCGGGGGAACTAATGTTGGCCTCTAACGGGAATTAATCAGACAACACTGAAGGACGCGCCCGGGCCAGCTCAACATGGTGAGTAAAAATCTAACGAGGAAGACTTTGTCCAAATATCGTCTTCATCCTCTCCTGCCAGCTAATCTTATTGATGCCTTATTGGAGCCGATAAGAAGTCAGGGCTGATGTCTGTGATTAAACGTGTCTTCCGTGGTTGTTGGACCCATCTAACGGTTCGACCCGGTTTGTTTTGACAGCTCCGAGCCAAGACGCCCATCTTACAAAAGCGAATATTTGCTTTTGGGTATTGTTGAGCCTGGACAAGTTGTGGCTCATTTGAGGAATTTAAACCTGCCCTGCCACACAGGGGCCGCACATTTCCAAGAAGAGGGGCTCCTCTTCCTCACTTTATGCAGATCAGAGCTCTATATAAATCTAAGAGGCTGTGCAAAGATGCTCACACCAATCCGTGATATTTCTTGTAACCATGTTGAAAGTGAGACAATAAAGTTTGCAAGTACAGACGTGTGAAGGACTGGAAGGTTGTTTTTTGTTAGCTCTTGAATGCTGAGAGACAGATTGTATCTATCTGTGCCTGCAGACAATTTTTGCATATGTCATTGCCTTTATAAGACATTTTTGCTATGTTTATGTGCAATATATTATAATGGAATGTCAGCGTATTTAGATTTGAGGATGGAATTAGATATGCATGGACAAAGTATGCTTGCAGATTTTATCGTTTAGCTGGAAAAGTATCATTTTAATGCCTATAGATGTTTGACATTTAATGGTAGTTTATTAACTTGACATTTTATCGTTGTTAGGCTTCAGAGGAGGCATCTCTGCGTGCGCTGGAGAACCTGATGACAGAGTTCTTTCATAGCTGTACGACCAATGAGCGGAAAAGGGAAATAGGTAATTTAAATTGTATAAAGATTATTCACTATTGGGACTTTCATTATCTACCAATCAATGAACAATGTTGATATGTGAAACATAAGGGTGGGGGCTTTGGCAGTCAATATTTTCAATAACTTGTATTATGGCTGTGTCACCTAGTTATTTACCCAAAATTAATTACACTTATCTTTTTTGTTTGTTTGTTTATAATTGTCTCTGGGTATTTGAGCACAAGGGATGTAAATTCACTTCAGTTTTAACATTAAAATAATAAAAATCACTTCCAATCAGATTCATATTACTACTTTCAAATGCACGTGTAACTAAATAACTATACATACTGGAAAGAAAAAAAACTATGAAACGCTCTACAAGAAGCTAAATAATTGCTTACATTTTACTCTAAAGAGCTTACATTACTCTAAAGAGAACAAAACTTAAAAATAACACTATAACACCCAAAATGTTGCTGTTGTTTATCAGTCTTTGCTGTTTTGCTCTCAAATAATTTACACGCCCAAGACATAAAATTCATTCAGTTAACATACTATATTTTCACCACCAATCCTACTTTTGCTTACCACACCATACTATGCCACTTTCTTAATAAAGCTCTTAAAAACAGCAACAATATTTTACATGATAAAACATGTAAATCAACAGAGGTAAATAAATAAATAAACAATTGGAATAACTAGAATAATAAAACCCAGTGAGGTTAAAATTAGGTCACATTTGGTTGAAAGCCAGTGAATAAAAGTGGGTTTTAAACATGTTTCAGTACTGTATTATAAACTGTGATATTTCTTCATGGAAAAATAAGTTTAGATGCCAGATTCGGATGCTCAGTGACGTTGCATCACCAACGGTTCAAATAAATCTAGACCATAAACCGTTACTGCAAGTTGAGTCGTCTTCTTCATTTCCTGTCAGTAACTCGACTGGCGCTGATGAACGGAGCCATAATGAACAAAAAAAATTACGCAAACTAATAGATTGTAGTTTATTCCTATGTAAAACCTATAATATAAATATGACTGTTTATGATACCCTTCCTCTCTAAGTTTTTCAATTTTAAGCTCCAAAAACAACAGAGAAGACTGCTGTGTGCATGTGGTTGTTCTGTTCAAATAATAAATTTGACTTGAATTTATTTGTTTTACACGAAGTACTCTTTTGCATAGTGTTTTTACACACTTCCTGTGCTTCTACATATTACTTTCAGTTTGTCTGTGGAGTACTGCTGTGTTGTACTTCTAAAAGATCTCATGGGTGCTTCCTTTTTTCTGCAGAAGAGCTGCTGAATAACTTTGCACAGCAGACAGGAGCATGGCGACACTGCTTGTTCTTCCTCTCCAATACTCGGAATGAATATGTAATGATGTACAGTCTCACAGTGTTTGAAGTAAGTCCTGTGGGCGGAAAAAGTTCAAAGTACTTTTCTAGGTTCCTATCTGCCTCACGATGATTTGAAAATGGACTAGTTAAACAAATGGACTAGTTAAACAAGTTAGTTTTAAACAGATGATAGGAAGAGATGTTTTGCTATGTGAATTTTTTTATACTGGTATGCATTTCCTGTGTCCTCTTTTTTTTTTAACACTTCTAGTTACAAAAAAGGAAATAATTCATATTTTACAATAAAACTACTCTAAAAGACTTACTCTATTTGGATATACTGTATATTTGTATGCCTGAATTTAGATGGATGAGTATTTATTTTTTTATTTTATTTTTTTACTTCTTAACAGAACAGTGAGAGCTGCTTCTTTAAACACAAATTTAAAAACTTGTTTTCTGTTGATTTTCAGAATCTGGTGAACAAAATGTGGATTGGTTTAGCTTCACAAGACAAGATGGAGATTCGTAGCTGTCTGCCCAAACTCCTGCTTGCTCAGCACAAATCTGTGCCCTATTTTATTCGTAACAAGCTCTGCAAAGTCATTGTAGACATAGGTCGCCAAGATTGGCCCATGTTCTACCATGACTTCTTCACAAACACCCTCCAGGTGAGCTCTATGTTTTTCTCCTTCGGTACAACGTTGTCGAGTGGTAGTTGGAGACTTTGGTAATTGTCTGCTGAATATTGTGTCACATGTGTAACACGAGGTTTCTTGAGAACAAGCTGCTTATGACAAAACCTACAAAACCACAGCCTCTGCTGCACCAAACATGTTCACTTGGGTGAATTTGCTTTTTAAGTGATACTGCTGTTTAAGTTTTTCATTTTAAAAGCCTAGGTTTTTTTGTAAAATGCATACATTTTGGTGTCCTAAAAGATGAGTTTTTAAACACATTTTTTCACATGAACATCGTTTTAGAGATAAAATCATGTTCGCACATGCACTTCACAGAGGGAAACTTTCTGCCAACCAGAAGTACACTTGTAATTATCCCATTTGAATTGCTGCCCTAAGTGAGTAATGCATGCACCATCACATTCAAGTGTGAGTTGCTCTTATGTTAGGATGGTGGTAGTGGTTCAGAATCAGATAGATGTCCTAAACCTAAAGGTAAGTTTTATTTCCTAATGTGAGTTGCTACTTGATGGGATAGTTACATGCACAAAAGTTTGATTTTATTGTAACTGTTGTTTTTATTTACCGGTATATAAAATCTAAGGCTTTTATTTTGCACTATTGTTATAAATGTTTAAATTATCTATACGTTGTTTAATTATATTGTCTGTTGTGGCTTTTTATTGCATCAGTATTTCATGTACAACTAAAGTTTGAACATTTAAAGAAATAAATTATTGTTTTTTTATCTTTACCAAGCAAGGAAACAATTATTAAATTATGAGGTTGGAGCTATTGAATGCAACATTTTGTCTTCAGTGACTGAGATTTGTATTGCCTGCTAAGTTCATAAGAATAAAAACATTTGTAGGATTGTTATTTGCTCACGTCACTGATGTTTAATTGAATTCAAAATCTTATTTATAACCTACAAAGCTCTCCGCAACCTAGCTTCATCTTATATTCGAGATCTTATTGTTCCATATTTTCCTAACAGAGCCCTTTGCTGTCAGACTGCAGGCTTACTCGTGGTTCCTAGAGTTTCCTAAAGCAGAATGGGAGGAAGATCTTTCAGTTATCAGGCTCCTCTTTTGTGGAACCAACTTCCAGTTTCTGTCCATGAGCCTGACACATTGTCCAGTTTTAAGACTTTCCTTTGTGATAGATCCTATATTTAGGGTTTGCGTGTTGTGCTGTCTTAAGCTTAGACTACTAGAAAACAAACTGACCTCATTTACTTAAATTAATTATTAAAATTAAATAGTTTTCATGTGATACTATTTCTTTCTTAACATGTGATTATTGACCTGCCATTGTGTATCTGTTCCTCTCAAACTCAGTCAGTCGAAGCAGATGGCTGCTTATCCTGAGCCTGGTTCTGTAAAAGTTCCTTCCTCATGAAGGAGTTTTTCCTTCCCACTGTCGCCTTCATGCTTGCTCAAGATGAGTGGAGTTAAATTCAAAGCAGTTTACTCCTCAGATAAATAGTGTTAAATTATTATTTTTGTATATGAATGTTTCTGTTCAGTGCCCTGACACGACTTCTGTTGTGACTTGGTGCTATGTAAATAAATTTGTTGAATTTAATTGAATTGAATTGACCACTGTAAGTCACTGCTGAGAACATGTTCATCCAGAACCCAATAAAAGCCATACAACATCGATAAAAGTCTTAAATGATACTTGCTTTTGTCTCCACCAAATTAGGCATAGAAACTCCTCTGTCCATTCGTGTTAGTGGAAGCTGATCTTCGTGGGTGAGCTATGCAATGAAGCAAACATGCAAAAAGCAAACATGAACAAGTTTAATTACTGCAAAGGCAAGCAGGCAGGTTAGAGTCATTAAAGTTTGCTTAGAACATGCATGATTGAAGAAAAGGTTTTGTGTCTGTTTACTGGTATTATTATAACAGCCATGTTATTTTTCTACAGCCCCTGGCGTTTGATTCATTTTGCTGCACTGAATACATTTTGTATGTGTTGTTTTTGTAAAGAGCTCAATAAGACAGTCATTAATGTATAATTTATGTATTTATGACATGATGTATTGAAGTAAAATGAGGCTGAATTGGCAAACATGCAGACGCACACAATGACATAATAAATGATCTGATGAAAGAAGCAGAAGCTGCATGAATTTCATCTCACATACCTTGAAGTCTGAAAAGCAGGAAGAAAGAAATGAAATCAAAACATCATTAGTTAAAAAAAACTATGATGCACCATCTTTAAATAGTAAAGCAACATATAAAAAATATCTGCAGACTCACTGAATCTTTCACTGTTGGTGCTGCATAAATCAACGGACTGAGGCTAAAAGAGGACAAAAAGGGTGAGAAAATGACAAAAACAATTTTTTTTTGTTGGTTTCCTTCTGCTGTTTCGCATAAAGTGTTCTTCATATGTATTTGCCAACAGTTTATTTATTGATATATAATCAAATGAACAGATATTTGAAAAATGGGCACTTGTTTTTACCAAATTTAGGAAGCTGTGTCTATATTCTGCCAAAGAGGTTGTTTGAGATGTGGAGGAACTTGAATCTGTGAGAAAGTGACACAGGAGACAGATGAGATGAGCTCTTCATGACATGACTTACAGCCAGACTGCCCAAATTTAATCAAACTTCCTGAGGAAAATACATCGTTAGTAGTTTGTGTGCTGTGAAACTGACGTCTGGGGGCTAATTTGTTCAAAAATAAACATTTACTTTCAGTTAAAGTTTCCATTAAACTGCTGAGAATAATGTTCAAATTGATACAAATTGACCATTTTCCTAAACTTCAGACCAAGTTCACTTGAAAGAGTGAGGACCCACCAAAACAATCAATCACGTGTGCTCAGACAAAAATGTGCAACAATAGAAAATATATTGTGTAATTTTCAGTGTAGTGTGAAGTTTAAAAGTTTAATTAAAACGCTTACCTTGCTTTTTGTAAATCGGAGGCCTTCTGTATAAATCAAAGCCTTCATCTGCTGAAAGGATAAATGCAGAGTCAGCAGATCATTTGTCTGGACGTGTGTCTAAGAGAAAACAAACCGAGGCCAGGTATCGCCATGCTATTCACATCGTTCACAGACATTCCTCTTTATTTCAAACAGAATTCAAATGAAAAAAAAAAACACATAAAGTTATCGTTAGAAGGAATTAATTAAAACACATTTGCAGAAAAAGAACTACTATTAACACCAAAGTTCCTGCTCAATAATCCAGGTGTAAAATTCAAAAATATTCAGGGAGGTCATCTGGGTGGTTTCTATTTTTGCTGAGAGGTTTCGTCCTTCATCCAAAGGACTTCCTCAGTCTGAGAAGCCACCAAACAACGACAACAACAAAAAACTGATTCCCACAAACAGCTTACTCCGTAATGGGAAAAAAAAAACATTTTGCTGGTGCGAAGATGACCTCTGGCCACCAACGTTCCTCTGAGCATGAACTTTGGTGTTTTGAACCATTTTGGCATGACTGTCTCAGAGGAGTTGATGGGGGAGAGGGAGGGCCCTTTTTGTTTGGTGGCTTCTCGGATTGACGAAGTCCTTTGGATGAAGGACGAAACATCTCAGCAAAAAAAAAAAAAGTCCAGATGATTTGAATGAACATGGTTACTATTAACATTTTCTGAGCACTATTTAGATTTTGTGGGAATATTTTTAACCGTACTGAGCCAAGACCAAAGTGCTGTCTTAAGACAAATTTAACTTATGAAATATCATAGCAAATAACACTTTTTATGTATTTTTTAAACTATTTTGATTTAAATTGAGGCTGTTAAATAAATCATCATGCACGTTAATAATTGTGACTTTCCATAGGGTAGTTTACTTGAATAAAACCTGCCTTAGATGCCTGATAATTGACTTTTTCCCCCTGTTTAATTTTTAAGAATCTAAACACACCTGTGCCACTGAAGTAAAAATAATAATATTAATCCAACAGTATGCTTATTATTTTTCTTATCTTTTATCTTATTCTTATTTTTTCATATTCTTGTTCTTAACAATAATGTACTGAATGAAAAAAAACAGCAATTTTCTCAGTTCACCTTTAACAAGCTGTTTGTTCCGCTTCTATAAAAGAACAGCAATCAAACTTGTCATTATTTAATTAAGCCAACGTAAAAGCTCAGAAATGGCATGAATAATTAGAGACATAGGTGAGATAAAACTGGAAGAAGTAAGATTTATTCATGTATTCAATCAATTATAAATTAAACATGGCAAGTCAAGCAGCAAGCGTGCAAAACTGAGGCCTTCTGAGCACGACCACCAGATGGCTCAATGTAAAAATTGAAAAATAAGGTGTGCCACCCTTTTCTGATTTATATTGGATGGTCAATTGCTGGTTGTTTGGGGGATGCAGGCAGACAGAAAGGATGGGAAACAGGGTGTCAGATGAGCAGAGGGATCTTACCTTTGCTTTTAGAGAGAAAGTGGTGACAGAAAGGAGGCGTGGGGCAGGAGAAATTTTTGTTTTCAAGGAGCAAAGTGGGAGAGAGCACCAACCCTTTATGTTTCACAAAGGTGAAGGACACAGTGTTAAACAAGGCGCAGGAGGGAATGTGGTAGAGGATATATTTAATACAAAGGTGTGCTTTTAGGCAGTGGAGCCGGTTTTCTTTGTTCACCTGGTCGGTGGAAGTGTTGTGGTGATCTGGACAGACTGGGAGCGTAGTTGTGACGATAACTCGGGGTTTGACCTCCAAAAAATCCGTGACTCGCAGTAGATTTTGGCATCCGCGTTCCCGTTTCGAAAATTTCCTTGGAGGGGGAGGGAAACAGAAAAGCAAGGTGAAAAGAAAAACAAGCAGCCGATTTAAATGTGGATGTTCGGAGCAGCAGCTGGTTTTCCATTTACCTTGATGGTTTCAGACTGGTTTCCTGCTGGCTAAAGTAGAGACACAAAGAAAACAAGAATACAATAACTACAACTGACCATGCATGCAAACCTCAAACACTCCACGACCTGCTGTGACATCGTGTGAAAAACTTGTCAGTAAAAAAAAAAAAATCTCTCAAAGTCTTTTGTGAAATATTTATAATTTGCCACTGAAAAAAGTGAAGTGCTTTATAGTACAATATTACATTTATTAGTACAAGCTTACACTTATCAGTGTGAAACCCTGACCTGCTCTAACTCTCTGGATGGGACAAGATAGTTTTATAAAATAATCTCACTACCCATGACCTCAGCACCTCCCCATCATGTCTGAGTCTTCATCCAAACGTCTGCTGCAGGCACGAAGGAGTGGATCTGAGTCAAGGACTCTGCTTGAGACACGTCACCATATCATATCAACTTCATCATATCAGTGCACCAGTTCTTTCTGTTCCTTACAGATTTGTCACAATAGGAGCAATTACATGTAGGCCTGTCGCAATCAACTATAAATCAATTAATCGCATGATAAATGAAAATTATTGGCCTCGTTTTCATTTATCGGCTTTATCGTTTCTTTGTGTCTCTCTCTTTCTACTGAAGACACTGGAGGACAAAAAGGCTCAACTCCGGTGCTCTTCACTGACCTCTCCCTTTCTCTTTAAAATCCATTTTAACAATCTAAAATCACGTTTTTGGATCATTAAAAGCAACTAAGCTGAGAAGCTAAGTTACGAGCTAAGCTAACAGGCCGACCTCGGGGGGGGGGGGGGGGGGGGGGGGCGTGGT
>JARVGQ010000474.1:15088928-15104553 GCA_031762355.1 Hypsolebias martinsi | reverse complement strand
CACGCTGAGATGCTCTTCATCTGGTGGTGAGGTGAGTCTGGTGCTGGGTGGTCTGTTTGGGTCTTCAAAGCGTGCATAAAACTTGTTGAGGGCATCTGGCAGAGATGGGTCTTTGGGGTATTGTTAGCTCCTGCCTTTATAATCTGTTATGCATTCAATGCCCCTCCACGTGCTCCGTGGGTCTTGTGAGGTGAATTGACCCTCGATTCTCTGTGCATATGTGACCTTGGCCCTCTAAATGCCAGCAACCAGTTCTATCCTTGTTCTTCTCAGCTCCTCTGAGTTTCCAGACCTGAAGGTAGTGTTCCTGGCTGCCAGCAGGGTGCGAACCTCAGCATTCAGCTAAGGTTTTCTGTTGGGGTAGCTTTTAACATATTACGTGGTGGAGACGTTATCAGTGTACTAATGTACCCCAGTACTAAGGATGTGTATTGGTCAAGATCAAGCGATCCTCCATTTTCAGCTGCTTCTCTGAAAACCTGCCCGTCTGTTCTTTCAGAACAATCTCAGTATGGGGCCGCTGTCCTGGATCCAACATTTAACTTTCTTTAGAGTCTTTAACATTAAGATGTGAACAGGCAGTCATATATTTACATATACTGTATATAATTAATTATTAATTCATTATAATTAATAATTCTATAATTAAAGGCGAGCAGTGTAAATTTATGTCTGTATGAAACAGTGTGGCCCACTGAAGTGTCAAAACATTGGTGAGCCCTGAAAAAGACTTTATGTAGTTTTCTAGATATTTTTTACTCCAATAAGTAATAAACAGTGCAGGCTACATGGTAAGCGTATAAGTACAAACTATTCCCTGCTGAGTATGAAAGGGTATCCACTAATGAACAATGTGACTGAGTATAGTTATTAAATGATACATGGGCTTGCCATAACTTACCCCCAGTTGACACCATGATGTTTCTGTTGGACCACATGTGTAAGAATCTGTTTAATCTCAAGTCTAGTTTGCTGGTGAAGATGCAGATAAATCATCTGGTCTATAAGAGGAACATGAAGCACAAAGCAGAGAAGCTGTACTTCACAGTCAAACACAGAGCGACCATGTGTTCCTCTGCCCCTCACCCTTCTTTTTTTGTAGCAGGGTAGTTCATCCCCCTCTCTCTCATTGGCTCAGCTGCTCTCAGGACCTCTCCTTCTTTCCTTGTGGTTTGCGCCAGCTCAAGTTAAAAAGTACACTAAAGTTGTCAGAGCTACCAGATGGAGCAACGTGTGTCCTTTAGTCAGCTGCATTAAAGCAGAAAGTACAAATATACATTAAAAGGAACAGCTTAGTCCTGTTAGGACAAGCAGAGAAACCAACACCAGCAGCAGGACTCCTGGAAACTCTACTCCTCTGGGACAGACATGGTATGTCCACAACACTGCCTTGTGTTGCCTTTACACCATTAATGTGGCTCTAAAACCATTACCGGTGCTTCCTCTTGCAAATCTCTCATTCTTTTCTTTGTTTTTAATCTAACACTGGTAACTTGTATAGTTGATCTGATCTGAGTTCTGTACAATTGTGCAACATTTCAGACCATTTATCTTAATATGCACTACAGTTTGCAGATCCACTCTGAGCTGCAGAGTAACACAGGAAGTCATTGTCAAGCCTTTTATTACTTTTTTAAGCCTTGTTGACAGCATAAATAAACCTAAATATGGAATCTGCTCAGGTTGGCCCTTTTTTTTGTCACCCTACACTTAACTCATGTGTTAAAACAAATGACTTTCATCCTTATGCATTGATTAGAAGTGGATGTAAGGAACTGTCTCAAATGAAAACTAAAGCTTAAACTTTATTTCAAATAAGATTTAATACAGTCCTGCATGTTCACTACTTTCCTTTGTTTTAACGTGTTATGGCATACTGTCTGGTCAGATATTTTTCAATGAGCAGTTTGTGTGAACATGTTCATGACAGACAGCTGTATTGCGCAATGTTTAGCACCTGAGGGTACTATGTACATACAGCATAGTGTCTGTAACATGCCCATGAAGTTGTTGGCTGCTTCTTATCTCTTTAAAAAAGGTGGACAAACCTGAGTCATGAACTTAGCACTTCAGTTCTGCTCTATGACAGCATTATATACAGATTATACGGCAAGTTCACTATTATTCTGCAGCATCTTAAAGATGCTTGTTAGCTTCCTTGCAGTTCAGTAATGTATACTGTATTTAGTATTTCTAGATTAATGCTTTGTAATCGCTAACAAGATGAATCAATGTTTCTGTTTTATTGACACTGCAGATTATTTAGCTGTTGACTTTAAAGAATGTTAAATATATACAGTACTGTATTGCCAAGTAGCGGATCACCTGATAAGCCTGTTTGTTTGACTCGTGCCCCAGGAGAGATAGCTATACGTCCAGAGTCAGCAGAGAAACTTCATCTGGGAAAACATCACTTTTAAAACATGAAGCTGACATGTGCGTGTGAACAAGGTGCTTTTGTTTTAACTCTTTGTGGAGGACTGGAAAATCTCCAAACCTTTATATAAAGATGTTCAGCCAAACTTTGCAGAAACATGAAACACTTTAGAAGTACCAGTATACGCTACTGTATTTTTTGGACTACAGTGTATGTATTAATTCTGGTTGTATTTACTGACCTCAAACCAATTTTATGTGGTACACGGCGCTCAAAAATCTGTCAAAATGATCTTATTTCGCTTAATGTGCCTTATAATCCGGTGCGCCTTATAGTCCAAAAAATACAGTATTAGCAAACTAAATGGGGACTTGTTGCTTCCTTATGAGCTCTAGGGTCTCACACAAGGCAGAGCAGTAGGCCAAAGCTGAAATGTTTTTAGGTGAAATTACATTTAATCTCCTACAAAAAAAATACTACTTTGTAGTATAACAAGGTCTTTGTGGCGTCAATGTACATGGAAAGTCTCTGAGATCAAATTAGAAGTATGAAACAAGAAACAGGCGTTTTAGCTTTTATTTCCAGGTATTTACTCCTGGATGGTTTTATACGACTAAGGGATGGAGCAACAAAACAGCTAGTTTTTAGTTGAGTAAATGTTCTTTGCGCGATTTCAGGTTACAATATATTTTGCTAACAGACATAGCAAAGTTTTAAGCAAAGATCTAGTGCACAGGTAGCACTCAGGGTATGTGTTTGCGGATGAATTTCAGCTACTACTATCCCAGACTTTAGCTCGATGTCTGTAAAAGTGACAGAGCTGTAGCCGTTTTTATGCTTGTTGAGGATGATTAGCTGTGGTGGCCATCTTGAATCAGACTGGCTCCTAACGTTTATCATTTATAATAAAATTAACATAGGAGGTCATACGTTTTTGGCTTACACTCAAACACACAAATACAGGCAATTACATGATCATCAGTCTTTTGTGGTAGTGGGAGATAACTATTATTTGTCTTAATGTCTCACTCAAATATATTTTTACGCACAGCAAAACATATACCGGTATATTAAAAAAAAAAAAAAATGGCCATGATGTTCAAGTAGTTGCTTTTTTATGTGCTTCTCTGATGGACTTTGTTCTTTAACATATAAATTCTGGACAATAAAGGGCATCAGTTTGGTAAATTAATTAACAAAGTTGTTTATTTTTTCTGCGCTCGTGATGAGCTCCAGTCTAATAATACCTTTAAACTCTCAGTCCGTTTTATTTACAAAGAAGAAGAAAAAATGACATCCTCTATAAATAAAAAGTAAAGTTTTACTAATTTTAGATCAGCAGGTTGGACCTCTACGAGCAGAATGCTGGTTGCTTGTTTTCAAGCTACACCCACTGACCAACAGCAAAAATACTCAGCTGTTTGTGTGTGGGGGGTGGGTGTGGGTGTGTGGTGTGCGGGAGGGGGGTTGACTCATGGCGAAAAAAGATAATTTAAGATTAGCCAACGCAACGAAGGAACAAAAATATGCCAAAGAGTCACTATTAAAGAGAAAAGATTATTAAACTTTAACATCACGTCGTTAAAAAAAAGCCAAATGAAACACAAATGCTTTTTTAAATCATCTCACAGATGTAAATATAATGAGTCATAGAACAACAAACAAACAGATTATGATATTTTTCACCCTGAAATATATAACATCAAGATATAAATTTCTTTACTAATTTATTTTTAGGTTTTTATATTACGAAATTAACGGGGCTACTTGAACCAACAGCTACACTAAAAACACTTGGTTTTTGCTAACATGCAGTTAACCTGCATAATGTAAAATCACCTCTTCAAACATTTAAATTGTTTTTTGTACATACGTCAATAAACCTGTTACAGATAACTCTTTGAATAATCTCCGTTTGGATAAACTTAATTTAATTAGGATTGAATTGCTAATCCAACAACTTGTCCAGAAGGACTCAGGAACAAAGTGGATTGCTACTGTCTTAAAACAAACGCAAACAAAACAACAAAACACAACCAGTTCAGGCAAACAGTATTTATAAAAACCCATACGCACCCCATCAGTTTTTTTGTTTGTTTGCTTTTCTGTTTTATTGTTTTCTAGCAGAAATGTGATTTTCCAGACAAAACGCACTGGAAGTGCTGCAGCTAGCTGCTGCAAATTAATAGTTACATTTCTACCAGAGTCAAAACTCAGCTAAAGATGAAACAGAATTGTACTCATTCATAAGTATTGTAATTGTTGTAACTCAGAAGTTTTAATCACATTGTTTTTTTGTTTGTTTTTCATCATTTTACTGTATTTACTGTTGCTCTTAACTTTTCATTTAACCAATTGTTAAAGGTCCATTTGGGGACGGGCGTTGCAAATTAGCTTTGGCTATACTGTATACAGTACTTTGTGATGCAGGCATTAGATTGTTTTGATTTGTTTCTTGTTTCTGTTCCTGTCAAACAAACAATAAATAAAATAAAATAAAATAAAATAAAATAAAATAAATGGTAAACGAGGTAAAACCTTCCATAGAAAACCTGGAAAATGTTCCTGACGTTGAAACATGGTGCATGGAAAGTTTTTTTAAACTGAAGTTTTTCCGACCTTCACTGGTGTCTGATATGGTGGGTAGTGATGGTGCAGAGGTTAGAGAAGATGGGCCTGTGATCGGAAAGTCGCAGGTTCAATTCCCCAGACTGACAACATCAAAATGTGGGTGAAAAAGGTGAAATACCCACACCTGCCTCCACCCCCATTTGCCCCACTCTGGGCCCTTGAGCAAGGCCCTTAACCCCCACCTTCTGCTTCCAAACAGGTCTCTCTTGACCATGAGTTCTCGTGACTCAATGAGACTACCTTTATAAATAAAGGGTAAATAAATATTTATCTTGTTTTAAGCGATCCTTGTTGGTCTTGGTCATGGTCTAATTAGTCTTTAGCTCATCAGTTTGTCAGAGCTAATCTCTCAAAAATGAGGTTGTCCAAAAAGCTATCTCCAACAGGTAAGATACTGCTTATTACCTTTCCACTGAACAATTATTTTAGTAACGTCTACAGACCTGGACTCCAGAATCTGTAAATGGCAAATCAAAAACTCAAATCTTTATTTTTAGGCTCAGTGTGCTCAGATTGTAAATACTGACAGCAAATTAGGGATAGCCCCCACCACCAGCACCCGTTAAAGCAGCAGTAACCTCTGCATGGTTCATGCACCTTAACACCACCCATATTATGAACCAATGCAAACCCAACACCTCCCAGCTGATTCTTCCTCCCACACATGTGGCTGCTGCTCATGTTACTTTCACTCCTCTCTACTTTATGATTTTGTTGTTGTGTCAAGGTTCAAGTTTCTTTATTGTCATTCACTTCACATGTGGTACATGAGGTGGAATGAAATTGTGTACCCAAGGTCCCAGTTACACCCAAAAATAGCAAAAGAAAAATACAAAGTATAAAAATAAACAGTATACAAGGATCTAAGATACACACTAAACACTAATAATGTAAAATAATACAGTGTATAAGCAGCAGCCTGAACTTGTTGTTGTTGTTGTTGTTACTCTCTCCTCAGCTGTTATAGTATGTCTAAAACATCTTTAATGACTGACCGTGTGCTGAAGAGTCATGCGTTTATTCTTCCTGGCTCGAACACCTCTTGTAATTTTCCATTCTCACCAGCTGATACCAACAAGGGCACATTTAAAACGATCCTGTTCCCTTAAGTTTCCGAGCCAGCTCGCCTCGTGTTGAGCCGTTTTGGATCTGGCCCTGTCTCCTGAGCTGACTTTTCAGCAGCGATATTCAGCTGCTGATACAAGCTGCTGCCTGCCAGACTTGAGATGTTTAATTTCTAAACCCTCAAACATGCGATTTTAGCATTTAAGCCAATCTTTAGTTAAAATCCAATCAGTTTGAGATGATATTACCTTTTTGTATTTATGGTTTTCTGATTTTAAAAGAACAACATTCTTTTGTTTAATTTTGATGTAAGTTTAATGTCTGTGGTCAAAAAGCAGCGGGATTACCAAACTACAACCACAATTTCTGTTTTAGTGACTCCACTGTCATTTGTGTGCAGAACATAGAGACACATACCGTACTCCCCTCTCCTTCTTCCTACAGCAAACAGAGCTCAGACTAATAAAAAATACATTTTACTGTTCTGGTTTTAAACGCGTACGTTCTCCTCATCGTCAGTTTGAATGGAGATCGTTGGTATGATCCAACATTCAGGCCAGAGATGGGAATATTTTTCCCAGAGGGCCAAACTGATGGAGCCAAGGGAACTTCCACACATATTCTGCTGAGCTGTATGATTATGACACTTTTGGGCCTCTTTCCTCTGGACTCTTTAAAAAGTTGGTTTTATTTTGACTGTAACTGGTTTTATATCTGAATATGTTTGGGACTGAAGTAGAGTGCCTGTAATTTGATTTAAATTGGACCTTTTTTGTGTAATCTTGAGTTAACCTTAGTTTTGAGTTTAGTTTACCATTGGGAACAAGTTTGTAGCAAAGTCATGGGGATTTCAACCTCAGCACATACTTGTTCCAAAATACTTGCGTATCACCTCATGATTCATGTTAAATTTATTTATTTATTTTCTTATTTTTAAAGCATTCATCTTTGATTTTGGGGAGTTAGAGATGGGGCAGCCGACTCGGGACCTGAAAGTCCCAGGTTCAATCCCCAACCGTTCCCACATGTTGTGGTGTCTCTGAGCAAGACACCCAGTCCACAATTGCTCCCCAGGCACCCATATAGCTGCCTGCTGCTCCACCTGGGTGCATCCCAGGTGCGATGGGCTAAATGCAGAGAACCAATTTTGCCATTTTAAGGGAGCGTACAATGATGACAATACTTATGTTACCTTATCTGGGTCTTCCAGTTTACTCGATATATTTTAGATTTAGACATCTACATATTTGCTTCCTGTCAAATCAAATCTTACATTAACGTGTCCTTCTGTTGATTTTATTCAGGGCTGCACAACATATTAACACATTGTCTCTGCAAAAACAGCAATTTATAACAACAATATCGCAAAGAACTGCTCAGACTGAAAACAAAAACATAAAAACATGCCAAACCTGGTGACCCCCGCTGTCCTTGACACCCACACCTGAATGACAGAGGCCAAGATGCTAAAAGGGTCCAAGGTTCTTTATTTGTCATTCAAACCACATGTGGTACATATGGCGGACTGAAATTGTGTACACAGGGTCCCAGTTACATCCAACAATAAAATGTGAAAGAAAAACAGTAATAAGATCTAAGATATGATTTAAGAGAATGTTAACTAAAAATACACTAAGCACTAGTAGTATTAAAAAAAATACGCCGAACAGCAGCACGAACATGAATCTGTGTGAGCAGATGAGCACAAATGAACACAGCAACATGAAACAGATCAGCAGCGACATTCATTCAACCTTTTAGAGCCTCGAGGTCTCATTTACAAGAGAGACCTGATTTATTAACAAAGAGTGATGACAGCAATGGATAACGACAACAGACAGACATAAAATAGGCATACAAATTGAAGTCTCTCTTTTTTTTTTAATCAACAAATCAAAACCATGTAGCAACCAAAAGAACAAGCAAGAGGAATAGCAGCAAAAAGCAGTTAGATCACAAGGCAATTTAGAAAAGTAAAAATAGGAACATGTCTGCAGTAGCTTTTGCCAGGTACTTAACAGAGTTTAAAGTCACTTAGAGAGGTCAAGGTCGAGAGGTTCAGATCTTTTTGCAAGATATTCCAGGAAACAGGGGCGGCATAGGAGAATGCCCTTTTTGCCAAGTTCAGTCCTCACTGAGGGAAAACTACATGTAATAATGTCCTGAGAGCGCACGCTGTAGCTGCACTCACGCAGAGACATGTAGGAGGAGATGTATGAAGGCAGCCGACCAAGAAGTGATTTAAAGATGAAAATGTACTGATGAGAGAGTCTGTGTGAAATTAATGATGTCCAGCTAACCAGTGAAGACAGGATGCAGTGATGGGTACAATAGTCACAGCCAGTTATGAATCTTAGTGCACCGTGATAGACAGCATCTACCATCTGCAAGGTGCTTGTAGGATCATTCATGTAGATAATGTCACCGTAGTAGATGGAGGGAAGGAAAGTCGTAGTTACAAGGTGTTTCTCATAGCATTCAGGATCTATTTCTGAAAAAGAAACCCAGTTTAACTTTCAGTTTCTTTACCAAATTTTCAATGGAGCTTAAAAGAGAGATGCAAGTCGACCAAGATACCTAAGTGTTTGTAGGAATCAACAAACTGAATAGGGACACCATTCGAAGATAATAATGATAATAATAATGTCACACAATGTCATCCATGCAATGACGAAATTAGTCTCTGCATTTAACTCATCCACCACCAGGTGGTGCAGTGAGCAGCTATTGAAAGCACCCAGGGGGCAATTTGGGGATGGGGTGTGCTGCCCAGAGACACCACAAGGGATGCAGTGACCGGGGATCGAACTTGATAAAATCTAAGGAAGAACTGCTGGGAGCAACATAACCTGAAGTTTTTATTTATTTATTTATTTATTTTTTTACATGTTGTTTGGCACATTGTTTTTGTACTATTAGTGCTTCGTGTATTCTTATTTTAGCATATTTCTTAGTTCATGTTTTGGTTCTTACGACTGTTTTTCTTTACAATTTGTATTTTTGTTGAATACGACTGGGACCCTGTGCATACTGCAGTTTTGTTCCACCTCATGTAGCACATGTGATGTGGATGACAACCTTGAATCCTTGAATGTTTTTGGTCTGTTAGGGGAAAAAAAACAGGAGGAAAGTCTTTGATAAACAAGTTTTGTCTGTGACCTACTGTATTTACTTTTTGTTACTCTTATAAAGAAAATTGGATTTTTTTTTTCTGTTTTCATTTTGTGTACCACTGGTTTTAAAACTCAATCCACAATTTCAGTTATTCTCATTAATATGTTTTTATTTGATATTTATTGGTAATAATAAAGATTTTGAACATTTAAAGATCGTCTTGTAGATTTGACTCGTTCTTGTAAGAACAAAGCAACATTAGGTCTTGAACATGTCTCTACATGTATTTGTGTAATTTGCTGTTAATCCCGCTCTACCTACCATGACGCCCTGTACCCAGCCAAAACGAGTGGGTTCAGATACTGCTTCAGCTTGCTCATCCTCCTCTTCCTCAGAACTGTCGTCATCCAGCTGTCCAGCTGTTGTCTCCTCATACAGAGGAGGTTTGGAGTCATCCTGGTCAGATGAAGTTGCGTTACACCAGTCGTACAAACAAAAAGAGAGAAAACAACAAACTACACAGACATCAGCTTATATGTCTTAAAATCTTCACATCCAAGCACATTTCTAATTTATTGTTCATATTTATTGTTCATATAACTTAACATGCCAGAAAAAAAGCGTTCCTAAAGATATTAAACATGCTTATATTTGAAATTACAAAAATATTCAGTTTAATGTGTATGAAATTAATGCAACATTACAAAATGATACAATGCGGCTATGTCAGAACATGTCTGAAATTTGACTCATGACAGCAACTTTGTTTACCAAAAAACAAAACAAAAAAAAAAGTGTGAGAGAAGGTTTAGGATGGCAGTTATACTTACTGTGAATTACTTTTAAATATTCATCTTCATTAAATGCAGTAGCCTTGTTTTTATAAATAATTAATTTGAATCATGGAATTAAGGAAAGCTAATCATAATGCAAGTAATACTAGTCCATTAAAGTGAGCGGAAATAATGGTTTAAATACAAAATTTTACATGTGTAAACTAAAATTTTAATTTTTGTTCTTACTTTTCGCCCATTTGAGCGCAAACAACTATTAGAGCTGTTACACAGCTGAGATTACTCACCTCGGGGTTGGCATGCAGCTGGTACAGCGATGGTCTGGAGCGTCTCCGTCGGCCCAGCACCTGAGTGTTGGTGTAGAAGTCATAGTGTGGTGGGGCATCTATAGTCTCGTAGCCAGTGAGAGCACCAGGTGCATGGGACGTTACACTGTTGCTATCACCGTAGGCCTGAGAATACTCAGAATCGTCAAACCCTCCATTTGTCTTACCATTAAGTACAGACAACGGGAGGTTAGATCTGTACGCAGCCAAGTGAACACCATTGTTGGCCGCTGGTAATTCCATTTTTGATGTCAAAACAATCTAAACTAATTAGGAAAGTAAGCTGATCGTTGCTGGAAAAATAAAAAGCTTTCCTTTCACTTGCAGCAGTCGGTGAGACAATGAAGGCAATGCAGCACGCTGCAGTTTAAGGTGAACATGGGAGGCTTTATTACCAGGGTTGGGTTTAAATTTGACCTCACGGTAGCAATGCAGGAAGCGCCTGAGGTCATATAAGTTGTTCACCTGTTCAGTGAACACTCAAACAAGACTCATTACAGGAACTATTAAGTCCAACACGGACAAGTTCACGTTGCAGGGGTCAGCCAAGAAATGCTGGTCTGAGCTGTACCAGGAATTATACTGTTCCATTCTGAAATAACTTGTGCGATAATATGGATTAGTCATTAGCCTTTAACCAAAATAAAAGAAAATGAAGTGAGCAAATATAATTCTTTATCTGCATTTGATTTTGTTTTCCATTCCTTGTGTCTTTTATTTATTTTTACAGTTTATTTTATTTATTTTTACAGTTTATTTTTACAAAAGTTAATTATTAATACCCTGTGGGTATGTTTTGGTCAGAACTTAAGAGGTAAATAGCATTTTTACGCTGTTAACATACCCTGACAGAACTGAAGAATAACCTTGACTGAGACCAAAGGAGTCAGAGCATGGAAAACTTCTGCTGATCCAAGTTTAGACTTGAGAATTGTATGTGGTTACAACTCAATACCTTCAGGAGTCACTTTAAGATGACTAACAATGTTGACTGTGGCAAAATTGGCCATATTTTGGCAAACTTCATTGACAACAAGCTAAAGTTTAGTGTGATAGTGACTAAGCACAAACAGATCTTACCAAGTTTCAAACCGCATGAACGTGTTCATAGCACGATTTATAAGCAATGTGAAAAATGTACTTGTTCATGCAAGTCTTCAAACTCAATTTTATGACTTGGCACAAGAGATGGGAACTACATGACTCTGAACTGCATCTCCAGTCTTAGCGTGTCAAAGACCTTGAATTTGAAACCTGAATATTTTACTTGAAACTTGTTTCTTTGAACCTCATGCAGGAAAAGTTTCCATTCTATCATTTCACTTCAAACCATGAATTGCAACTTGCCTTAATGAGAATTGTGGTATTATTTAATGTTTAGATGGAAATTACCTTCTCGCATCGTTTTAATTTGTACACACTTCTGAAGTGTCTGAAACCTTTTGGTTTATTCATTTACAGCAATACCTCACTAAACACACACACACACACACACACACACACACACACACACACACACAGCCGCACTCTTCATTATACTTAACGGAAAAGTTCCAGCTTCCAGATAAAAAAGGTGTGCATGTACTCACACCCTTTTTAAAGAAAACATGGCCCTACAAATGTTTTTCATCACGTTCAAGGAGAAACCAAGGTCGCCATTTGTTTCTTAGCCAATGAGTGACCTTTAAAAAAAAAAAAAAAAATTATTCTGATTGTGAGTGTGGGGTTTAAAACAGGAAAGCCCAGTGCACGTTTGGTTAATGTCAAGAAACCAGGACAGACACATAGCAAAATAGCAATGTTTTCCCATTTTATAGTTTTAAAAGAATCATTTTCAGTTGTATTCTGGATAGTTTTCCCCAAAAAGCATCAACAGATTTTTATAATGTTAAGTTACAAAGTTGTAGAACTGATAATTTAGTGAAGATGAAAAAACAAGTTTCAACTTTTTCCTCAGAATGATTTACGTCTAATTTAGGAGGTTACAGCAACGATTGAGGGAATTTTCCAATTTATATCCAATTTTTACTTTTAAAGAGATTTAAAAAAAAAAAAATTTAAAACTGCAAAATTGTTCTAATTTTAGACTGTATAGGACAAACTGAGAAATTGTTAAATAGGCAATTTTGCTTTAGGCCAAGGACAGTGTTTGTTTCATGCAAACTTAAATATTTAACTTTTGCTCTCACAAAAAGGCCACTTTAGTTAAATCCAAGTGATTAAACTCAAAAATGTCTTCTTTTTTTTTAAACTAATTATGAATCTATGCATTTCCATACTGGGCAACAAATTTGCTCATGTCAATCCCAAGCAGTATGGCCATTAATCATCCTATAGATTTGTACAAAGACATACTGAAAGACTTTGACACCCCTGGTAGTTTGAGTGGGGAAATGGTTTTAAGCTTTTGTGTCAAAAATCTGCAACATCACTGAAGCAAAAAGAACAGTTGTGTAAAAGAATCCATTGAGAATCAGTAGTTTTGAACAATTTTAATAGAGAATGCATCAGTTTCAGTGCTTCAGTTGAGCTGTATAACCTGTTAAAAAAAAAAAAAAGACAATATCATAGCAGCATAGTTATCAATTGTTAGATATCTCAGAACTGTAAAAAGACTCACCTGCTCCCTGTTCCAGTGTGGCTGCTCCACTTTGCCCTCAGCCAGTAAAGGCTGTCGACACGTAGATAAAATAAAAATGCACATCCGGATCACTGGGGCTGGGTGGGCATGAATCAGGCTCAGTCCTCCAAAGAAATCTACAAACTTGTTTGTAGGTGGTTGTATATTTCCATATAGATGCAATCCACCAAATTCTAAGAACAGGAGTGTTGATGTCAGGTAGGCAGGGCTATTAAAACAATACTCCCTGTTAGACCAAGCTGGGAAGATGATCAGTGACTAAACTTTGCAAAAAAACCCAAAAAACAAAACTGGGTTCTTGACACTTGGATCATCATAAATATATAATTAGGGTCCTGTTGGAAAGCAAATGACAGTGGCCTCAGAACATCCTTGTTTACATCCATAATACAGGTGACTGAATCCTTGAGCTGATGAGAAAAACAGCTTCATCTGCGAACTGGAACAGCTTGAATTTTTAAGTCCAGTATGACGATTAAAAATTAAGGGTAATGTTCATATATTCATTCAGGGGGAAAAATATATAGTTGAGTTAAACTTCACAGAAGTGTTAATCATTTTTGGTCTGCATTGTTATGAAGGACTTCTGGGAGCAGCTGGCAGGGCCTTGCAGGTTACTTGGACCTCAGAGGCTGTTGACTTTGAGTATTATATTGTTTGAGATGAAGGACACTTGGAAAGGGGTGCGAGATTGAGCCAGACAAAACTGGTTGAAAAGCAGATGGAGCAGAAACCACAGTTGTCTCAGCACTTGGAGAATAATTGACTTGAATCTTATAGGACGGCTCATTCTTCTCGGGTTTATTTGGACATTCGGCTACTCCTGACTGGGATTCCTTGTATGATTGAGAGTTAAACTGGTGTCCAAATGAATTTTGCTCGCTGGAACTAGAAGAGGAGTCACACAAGGGGGATCTAAAATTCTGAGATGTTCCTGCAGTGTTTCTTTCACTCCATCTATCATGATCTTCAGGAGTCTTCAAGGTTTGACTGGAATGCCACCTGTCAAAAAGCCCATCCCCACCAAGGAGTTTTCCATATTTGCTTTTATTATCTGGGTTGTGTTCGGTGTCCAGTCCCAAAGAGTTATTTCCCGGTTGGTATCTAGTTAAATGAAAACTGGGAGTTTTTGATGTTTCAGATGCTTTTTGTCCATGGTTGTACTGAGAGAAATAAGGGGACGCTTCTTTTTTCCACGTTTGGGGATTTTTAGAGGCATGGGCAGCATTCAACTTGGGAGATTCGAATGACAGGCCATATCCACTTTGAGAGTGGAGACGACTCGAGTGATGTTCCGTCCCTGCATTCTGCTCATGAGCAATGGGTTTAAATAAATCATCCAGTTTAGAAGCCAATCTTAACAGATTACCACCTGAATGTCTAGTTTGATCTGAAGTATAGGTGTTGCCACTTGGTTTAATCCTAGAACTGGACCGTGAACTGTGAGCCATTTCAGGCTGAACAGTTTGATCATCTTTTATCGAGGGTCGTTTGTCAACAAGTTGGAGATACCTTGTAATAGAAAGGATTGGAGATTGAGGCTTGTTCATTTCTGGTTTTTGAACTCCCTTGCTCTGTTCGGTCAGGGTTTTTTCCTGGTTAACTGGCTGATTTGAGTGCCAGGATGAAAAGTGTGATTCACCATCAGTAGGTTTTAACCAAATTGGCACATTAGGTTTAGTTTGTTGGTAAAGCGCATCAAGGTTTAGAAGTGGCCGTTTCTTTTCAGCTTGCTCTTGTGGTTTTTGGTGCTTGGTATGTTCAAATCTCAAGATGGGCCATTTCATCTGGGGTGATTTTGATTGGGCTTTTGCTGACTCTTTGCCAATTGAAACTGTATTTTCTGGTTTAATAATTACTAAGTCGTCACTTTGTTTTTGAGAAACATTTGACAGTATTGAGAAAATTGGCAAGGAAAACCCCAATTTAATGGATGGGATGGATATTTCATGGGAACTCTCTTTTCCTGTGGCTTCCTCTGTCACATCTTTCAAGTTAGTACCAGGAACTCTTACATTGCCCTGAATCTGATAATTGTTTGGCTCAGCACCAATATTTTTACTGTCCAAATCAGAACCTTCACTCGAATGGCTGTTAAACTGAAATGGAGCAGAGAAATGCAGTTTTATTATGTTAGGCTTGGAAATTGGCTCTTCACCCCCAGCTTTTGAAGAGCTTGTTTGTGGTTCAAAAATACCTAGATTGCTTAAATAATTTACAGTAGTTTGAGATGCAGGTTGGGTTCCACCTTGTTTTTGAAGCCCCCAACTCAGTCTTATAGATTTCTCATTGCCAGCTTGCTGTGGATCTTTCTGCAGTTTAAAATTCCAAGATGAAAAAGTAGGCTCTTTTGCCTGTTGTGTCTGAGGTCCAGCATACCCAGGATTAAAAATAGACCATTTTGATCCAGTTTTCTGTTGTGTTGGTTCCTGTGCCACCTGACTGTGGTCTGGCCATTTTGTCTGCTGTTGTGTTGGTTCCTGTGGCACTTGACTGTGGTCTGGCCATTTTGTCTGCTGTTGTGTTGGTTCCTGTGGCACCTGACTGTGGTCTGGCCATTTTGTCTGCTGTTGTGTTGGTTCCTGTGGCACCTGACTGTAGTCTGGCCATTTTGTCTGCTGTTGTGTTGGTTCCTGTGGCACCTGACTGTAGTCTGGCCATTTTGTCTGCTGTTGTG
>JARVGQ010000474.1:15073246-15083352 GCA_031762355.1 Hypsolebias martinsi | reverse complement strand
CACCCACATTCTTGATGTTGTCGATACCGGGGCTTGAACCGGCGATCTTCCGATCACAAGCTCACCTTCTTAACCTCTGCGCCACCACTCCCAGCACCTAGCATACGCTAAAAAAATAGCTACCTAGCATATGCTAAATAAATAGTCCCAGCATATAGGCTACTAAATAGCTACCTAGCATATGCCAGTCACCACCAGCTTTTGTGAGATGGGGTTCCAAATCCCAATGCTACCCTGTTGAATACTTTGGCCAGCAACATTTGCTAGTGTATGCTAGGTGCTATTTATAAGACTGAGTTTAGTGCAGCTCTTCAGACTGGCAAAGTCTTTTGGACAAAAGATGAACGTTTCAACTTTTCTTTTCTAATCTGTCCAGAGGACCTGACTTAACTTTGTTAGATTTTTCTGTCTACAAAGTAGATTATTGAGTGTGTATCAGGCTATGTCATACAAGATCATTTATATTACAAAAACACTTGCCTCCTTTGAAGCAAATCATAAAAATAGGCATGATTGAGGACATTTGCACAGCACTGTAGGATCCAAAATGTCAGAAATTTTTTCTTTAGGTTTAAAACCTGGCTCTGAGAAGCCAACATGAAAAAAGAATATGAACCTGTTTGTTGTAATTTGCTACGATTATCATGAGCTAGACTGCTCCGAATCATAATTCTGCCACCACCATGTTGTTGGACTTAGAGCTTCCCAGCTGTAGCTGCAAAAACTAAACGTTTTCTTAGTCTCATTTTTTGAGGGTTTAACTGATGAACAGTTTTGCTATTTATTTTATTTTATTTATTATTTTGTTTCCTTTTTTGTTATTTTTAAAGACTTTTTACACATTTTCTTATGCATAAATTCTCTCTTTTATGATGTTAGGTGATGTACTTTTCCTCCGTGTTTCCCTACGTGGTGCTTTTTATTTTTCTCATCAGAGGATTGTTGTTGGATGGTGCTATTGATGGAATCACTTACATGTTTTATCCAAAAGTAAGCAAACCAACACAAATGTCCTTTTTGATTATTATATGTAAAAAAAAAAAAAAATCAACTTAGCCTCAATTTTTCAGACCTTTTCTAACATCAGTGACTTGGTGAGACTTTATTTTGTTGTATTTCTCAGCTGGAGATATGGGGTAGTGTCCAGGTGTGGCGGCAGGCGGCCACGCAGGTGTTTTTTGCCCTCGGTCTGGGATATGGCTCAGTTATCGCATATTCCTCCTACAATCCAGTAAACAATAACTGCCACCGGGATGCGCTGTTGGTCTCCTGCATCAACTTTATGACGTCTGTGCTGGCCTCGCTGGTGGTTTTCGTCGTGCTTGGTTTTCGTGCCAAGAGCATTGCCCTGCACTGTGTAGCTGAGTATGTCTTTGTGTTTTTATTGACAGATCAAAAGGAATATTATTTGACTCTTATGTTTGTGCTGATCTTATATCGTGCAGAAATCTTGGTGTGTTAAATCTTGTGGCTTCTAATGGATCGAGTCAACCCTGGTGGCCCTTGTTCAACATCACAGATCCAAGCTCTGTGTCTATACCTGAATACAGACAGTGGTACGGGGAATATGGGTCCATGGTGGGGCTTAAAGTCACCGACTGCAGCCTGGAGGAGGAGATGAACAAGGTATCAGAATGAAACGATAAGCATCTTGTTTGAAAAAGCAGGTTTCACCAAACTTCAGAGCCAGAAATAAAGCTTTAGGGTCTATACTTATTTTACAAAATGGAGTTAAAACACATAGTTGAAACATAAACCAATTTACAAATGCTGGTGAAGATTCTCAGTCATCCAGGACATGTTAAAATCAAAAAAACATTCAATACAGAAACAACAATTTACAAATGTCAACGCGTCAAATTTGCATCCGGGCCCAAAAAAATCCAACCCGACCCGGCCCCAGCCCATAACCATCATTTACGAACTCCACCAGACTCAAAGAATTAACAATAATTACAGGTCTGAACCTGAAAATACCCCAACATTTTTAATTAAACTTTGACTGCTTCTATAGTTATTAACGGTCGTCAGATGTGCGCGGCTGAGTAAAGGAGACAAAAGATCGGAGCTGAGGGGATGTTCGTCCTTTCATGGCCGTCAAAGCGCATTAAATCCCTGCTTCTGCCTGCATTCTGCATTATTCAGACATGGACCCTACTCTGACATGTCGGATATTTTGTGATCTCAACCGTTTGGGTTATCGGCCTGAACGTCCATTTGGGCTGATGGATCACTGACAGTGGTCCATCTGAAGCTTATAACTGCACTTTTTACCTCTTTCAATGCCGGTCAGCGTGTAGTCAAATGGCCATGTGTAGCTGGTGAATGTATGGCAAGCCATATTGCCATATAATTGGATCGTCAGCCGCTCGCGTCTCCTGACTCAATCGAAAGCCCGACACCGACCTGCACATTCAGCAGATTATTATGGCCCGGCCTGGCCCTAATATGAGTCAAGTGGGGCCGTGCTCCAGGTTAGGTTTAAAAATGACAGCTGTACAACATGTGCACATTCCAACACGTGGAAGAAGACAAAAATTATTTTAAGATGAAATAATTCAGTTAGTTGTATCATAATCCAGCCTCTCGTTAATCACTTTAAATTTTTGATTATACTAGTTTTTTTCTATTAAACAAGTATTCAGAGAAAACGCAAAATTACAGATACTAGACCTATGTCTTTTATTTAAAATAAATTGTAATTTGAATGCAAATGTAATGCTTTTAGGTGTGACTTTAGACAATTATGTAAACTTGACAGAGTTAATTATCAAAAACTGCTCATTAAATACTAACACGATGCAGACTTATTGCCTCAAATAATTTACAATTCACACATTTTTCTCTACATTATGTGAAAAATATTCTCATAAATACACCGATTTATTATTTTTGAAGTACTGTATGCTTTATGAAACCAGAGAGTTTCACAGAGAACATCAATGACTTAGAAAACCAGCTGAATGAACATCATTCATTTTAATTTTTTATATTTTTGCAGCAGAATAAAATGAAGTTCTAAATGAGTAGAAAGTTTTTATGCAGTGGCTTTTTTAGATCGAGAACTGTACGTGCCTTGCAGGGTAAGGCATTGTACTAAAACAAGTTGGTGAAGACAACCAATTTAATATTGATCCAAAAATGATTTATAATATAATATGACATAAAACAACACATTATTTGTAACTGTTGCGTTTGGGAATTTGTTCAGAACTCAGTGTTCTGCCTTCCTGAAGTATCCATAATTTAATTTCCATTCAGGCAAACTTACACAATCCAGCAGTAAGATACATTAAACAATAGTATAGGCACGGTGCTTATATTCCCAGAAACTCCTCAGGAATCTGGGCTCCAACAGGCAAGTCGCTGAAAACAAATAGGACACCGTATCTAAAGACTCCAGGCTGAAAGGGAAACCAGCTGTGACGCTGGAAGAAAAGGTGAAGCTAAAGAAACAGAAGATGAGCTCAAGTTATCATATTCCCACTATCCCTATTTTACTTGCAGGGCGTTGAGGGGACGGGCTTGGCGTTCATCGCATTCACCGAAGTCATGGCTCTCTTTCCAGCCAGCCCCTTCTGGTCCACGCTGTTTTTCCTGATGCTGCTCAACCTGGGCCTGAGCACTATGTTCGGAACCATGCAGGGAATCCTCACGCCGCTCATGGACAGCTTTAGCCTTTTGGGGCGCCATCGGACCCTACTCACTGGTACTGCTCACAGCCACTGACCGACCACAGACAGCGTCAGAATTATTTCTTTGTCTGTTGTTGCGTTTTGACCAGTTGTTGTGTTTTGTCCTGTTTTTCAGTGTTCAGCTGTGCGTTGGGGTTTGTGATTGGGTTATTGTTCACTCAGCGTTCTGGCAACTACTTTGTAACCATGTTCGACGACTACTCTGCAACCCTACCATTAGTCATTGTTGTCATCTTTGAAACCATCAGTGTGGCCTGGGTTTATGGCACAGATCGGTAAGTGTCAAAAAAACACCTCAAACTAAATCTACCAAACTTTAGTTTGACTTGTTCTCCCGGTCCTACCTCTTGTCTCTGCAGCTTTTTGGACGATATTGAAGTCATGCTCAAGTGGCGCCCTCCAGTGTTGTACAAGTACCTGTGGAAATACGTGTGCCTGCTGGCAATGGTGGGTCTTCTGGCTGCCAGTTTGTTACGAATGGTTTTCAAAGCGCCCACATACACCGCCTGGAATCAGACCTCAGTAAGACCACGTCATGTCACCAAACATTCAAGAAAGACAGAACAGCCAGTTCTATTTCACAAGTCCATGTAACTATAACGTGTGTTTGAAAGGTTTCAATGAAATCAAGTGTGAAAAGACTCAAGCGGCCCACGTTTTGTTCTCTTCATCTTCTCAGGCTTCTGAGATGACGCTCGAGTACCCAGGCTGGGCCCTGGCTATGATCGTCCTGCTCATCGTCTTCGCCAGCCTACCGGTGCCTGTTGGCTACATCCATTGCACGTTGAAAGACCACCGGGCGCTCAGCGCTCCCTCCCTGGAGGGGCCCAGCCAGGAGGTGCACCGGGAGCTGTACACCAAGTGCAGCTCCACCGATCAGCTGGACTCCACTTCTCATCCAGCCCCGTTTGATGGGGACGGGGCTCGGTCCCGGACTGTCTTCCTGCCGGTGGGCAACGAACAGTACCAGCTCCTGTGCCAACAGGAGGAGGAGGAGGAGGAGGAGGAAGATACAAGAGTCTGAAAGGGCTAAATTATGGACCTAAAAGACAAAAGGATTAGGAAACATGTCAGTGTTAAATTCAGCGAAACCAAACGTTGATAAGCCAGACTTATTTTATTTATACAAAGTATAAATGGTGCATCAACAGTTGACTCTTTTATTTTCTGAATCACCTCGATGATGTTCAGACGAAAAATACTCACAAGCAAATGAAAACGAGCTGCTGCGTTCAGAGTGTCGCCATGTTTGGCTTCACGTTGGAGCCAAAACTAAATGGTTTATTGTTAAGAAATAATTTTTTTTAGGCAATCATATTTTAACTAGCGTGAAAAACATTCTACCTTGAGAAACTGTGATGTGTGCGTGTTTGTGTGTGCGTGTGTGTGTGTGTGTTAAGAGCAAATCTCAGAGCAAAAATACAGTTTATCTGCATGAAACTGGATTTATTCACTAGTGCTGATTTTTTTTCTGCTAATAAAAACAACGTTAGATACGTAGAAGCACACAGGACTGTTACATCACATTTTAGGGCTAAACATTCAGTATTGAGGAGACAGCAGTTGGATAGGTGTTTGCAAGTACAAATATTTTAAAGTGTCTTTATATGAAAAGTCTTTTCGCTCAGTTGCCGTTTTTATTGTTTTGTTTTTTTGTTTTTTGCAAAGTGAGCTTATTTAGAGTTGGCTACTAAAGGGTTAAATCATTAATGTAAAACAAATGCAAAAAGATGTAATTTTCTTGAGTTACCTCCTGCTGAATCCCACCTTTCTTGTCATGAAACACTACATATGTGTCAAAACTACATTTTCTGTAGCAACAAGTTTTGTGGTTTGCTTGTTTTTTTGTGGGACGAGACTGAATGTTGTGAATCGTTTTAGTTTTGAAATAATACATGTGAACTTGCTTTACTTTATATTTGTATAATTTTACCTCATAAGACAGCTTTGACTTTTTTAACGTGTGCAAAAAAAACATTGATTGTCGCAGCATTGTGCTGTTTAAGAGTGCAAGAGAAATAAACGATGCTATTAGTCGAATAGTGTTTTTTTTATGATTCTTAATTTTAAAAACTTTTGAGACTTAATTTTTTATTATATTTCTGTGTATATATATATTTTTTCTCTAAGTCCTGGTCAATTTAATAGGTAGTTGAAATTTGTTCCAGTAAATAAAAATCAGCAGAAATTTCAAGTACTCTTGACTGAATTTTACCTAAACTTCAAGTTGACTTTAAAGTGATAGTTCAGATCTTTTAAAATGTGGTTCGGTGGAAAGATAATGAATAATTAACTTGTTACCTGTTGCAGACAGCTCATTGAATGATGTCAATTTGGAAAAATAAAGTTTATTTCTCACCAGATTTATGAGCTAATGACTAGCTGAAGCAGAGCCAAGACCACAATGGGTTGCTGTACCTCTAATTTACTCCTCCAAATGCTAATTTAGAAACGTTTACATGGTCAATTTGGCCCTACACAGTTATTCACATAGACTAATATGGTTACAAATAGCAGCGGCTGTAGCACAGACACTTTGTGCTAAAGTCTCAAATTTCAGATGAGCCAACTGTTTAATGTGAAACTGACAGCAGTGAAAAAGTTTATAACTGTTTACATGAACCGCTGTGAAAATTTAGAGATTGACATAGTTTTTAAATGACAACAATCTACTTTGTACTTTGGTCTTGGCCCTGCTCAAACGAGCTGATGGCTCATCAGTCCAGTCTGTATTGTCTAAATTGAAGTAATTCAAAGAGCTATCTACAGCAGGTAAGATATTACCTGTTCATGACCTGACCTATTTTAACTTGTCTTGGAACCCATGTGCAAAAATCACCATTAGGCAAAGTGGTTAATTTAGTCAAATGTTTTGTTTTAATTCAACAAAATTTACTTTGACTGTTTAAAATGAACCAAAACCATTGACGTGATGATAAAACAGTGCAGTGAAATAAATAGCACACATTTCTTTTTATTTAGATGGAGCCTTAAAATCCCCATTTACCCTTTCAGGTTCAAACTTAATAGCTAATCTAGTAATTTCTGCACAGCAGTTCTTCTGGGTTTGTTTTTGGAGATGTCAGTATCATGTTATCAGTGTGACCTATGACATTTGAACTTTTTTTATGATTTCTTTATTAAAAAAAAAAAACATAATAATAATAATAATAATAAAACAGACCAGAAGCTGTGTGAACCTGCAGTGACAGCTAAAGGCTGCACCTGCCTGGGCCCATCTGAGCGTGCTGGGAGGGATGAGAGGAGGAACACACATAGAGAGAGAGAGAGAGAGGAGAGAGAGAGGAGCAGGCGGGACAAGCGGGCGCGCGGGCGACATCAGCACACCGGCCAGGTCAGGGAGCCGCAAGGATGGAGATCCGCCCAGACAGGTTCAAGGCCGCCGCGGGCAAAACTTTAGGGAAAATTCACAGGTAAGTGTTTCTAACTCGTTTCCTGCCTCTTCCTCTGATCTGGGACCAGTTTCATTCAGCTGGAATCAGCTGTGCACGTCGTTTCCATCCTCCCCCTCATCCCCTTTAAATTGTAACAAAAGTTCTGTTTTATATATTTTATGAATAAAGATGGGGGGGAAAAACATTTAGATAGTGAGAAATGTCCAGTTTCAGTGTATGACAGTAGTGAAAATGGAAAATGGTCATACAATATCTATCTATCTATCTATCTATCTATCTATCTATCTATCTATCTATCTATCTATCTATCTATCTATCTAGCTATCTATCTATCTAGCTATCTATCTAGTTTTTATAGATTCAGAAATGGTGACAACTGTTTTGAAATCTAAAGTATAAATTCATTCAGTGAACATAAACGTGCAGAAAATAAAATCATGGCAGCCTCTGGGTGCACCTGTCTCTGATTGGAAAGACTTGGGTTGTGGGGACATTACTGATCACACTGGAGATTAAATTTTAATCTTTATAAAGTTGAAAGTAATATTTCAGAAAGTTGATCTTCATATTTTCATATTTAGGCAGTGGGGGGAAAACTTTGTGAATAATTTCTTTGGCGTCTTGTCGATTTTCTTTGCTTATTATTTTCAATTTTGAATAGAAAATGAGTGGCTAAAACATTAAAGGATGACAGAAAGCAGAAACATTTGGTAAAATATGCACTAAATATAATAAATAATATGTGATGAAGGGGTATATTTGCAGTCAAAGTGATCCCAGCAGTTTATCCCCCAGTGAAAGTTTTATAGAGATACTTCAGAATGGGACTTTAACCATATTTTAGTCAGAAATGTAACAAAATCTTGAATACATTATCGATACAAAAGTTGCATCAGGGATTAGTTTGCTGACAATATTTCAGTAAAAAAAATGTCAGATTAAAGACACCGATAAGACGTCACGCAATAGCCATCACTTTAAGCTTCCGCTCTCTCAGGATTTGAGGTAGCAACCAAACGTATAAATCCCGTCCTGAAATAGCCTGTTTTTTTTTTTTTTTTTCAGTCCAGCTGTCGAGCCATGCAAATCCCTAAACTCTCCCCTCCCACTCGCTCCATCCCTGCCCCATGTCACTTCCTCCAGCCGCCGTCTCCTCCTGCATCCGTTGTACAAACCAGCTCAGGCAACTTTCAGCCATTCGGGTTTCCCCATGTTAAGAAAAAAAAAAACTCTCCTACTCATCCTGATGCACACAGCTGGTGATGCTGAGAGATGTGTCCTGCATCAGTACCAGATAGGTTTGAGTGAACGCTGCTAATCCAGTGACCTCTGGTTTGTGGTACTCAGGCAAAGGAGAACTCTGTGTTCAAGCTGAAGTGAAAACAGGTCACGTTGTTATTGTGAGTGTGGGTTTAGAGAGGTGTAAACTATAGTGACTTTTAAACAGGTCAATCTGTAGATGAGTGCAATCTCATCACTGCACGAACAAAATAAAAGACGTGATCCCCGATGAAAGCAGCCAGGAGTTCATCTATTATTTAAACATTTTCTCCATTAATGCATCTCCTGTTTCTATATTAAACTCCACTAGGTAAGCATAAACTTCTCCCGTCTGAGGTCAACTGTATTCAACGCTGTTAGGGTTTTACAGGAATGCTTTGAACCAGTCCTAAATGCTAAATTTAAACATTCATGACTTGAGCTCGTCTCCGTGTTGGGTTTGGTTCTGTGTAAAAGTTACAGTTAGCGTCTGCTTTTTGTTTTCAGCAGAAATGCCTCATATTTAATGGATTTAAAAAAAAAATTTAATAAATTAGCTGTGCGCTGTTGCAACTTTATTCATCTGTTAGTATCTTTTGTTATGTGGAGAATAAAATATGCCAAATGCATAAATAAAAATGAGGCTTAATAAATTAATGTGTAAACTCCACACACACACAAAAAGTTTGTTTCAGATGTTTGTTGCTCCATTGACATGAACTGATGCTTTAATGTATTTAAATTTCTTGCCGTAATAGTTTGTGTCCTTGTACGTTTTTATTTAATTGGATTCATTTATTTATTTATTTATTATTATTATTTCCAATTCAAATATGCATTATTTCTTAATTTGCTTATGAGACATGTTTATTTTGGATATTGTTCTTCTTTTTGAGCAGCCAGGCTAACTACTTTTAATACAAGCTGACAGCAGTATAGGGTAATTTATTTTTTTTAATTACACTTTATGCACTCAAATACTGTAGGAACGTGCTTCCTATAGAGGTTGTACAAATGATTTAATGAGATCCAAACTTACAAACGAGAAGATAAAATATGTGTTACTGCACTCGATGTTTGAGGCAGCCATATTGGATTTTGCATTTGGCGTTGTGGTATGTTCGATTTGTGTTTGAAAAGAAGGAATTTATCATATTTTTTGTTGTAAAAATCAGATGGGGTATCTTACAAAGTCAGAAATCTGACTTGTAAAGTCAAAGGTTGTTGACCAGCCCTTAACTCAAAATCCACACTAGCTGCGTCGCAGACAAAGAGTGAAGAAAGCTCCATTATTAAGTATTTTATCTTCACTTCTGTCAGTTTGTATCTCAGTAAATAAATGAAACACAGTACTGCTATATAATATCTAAGAATTTGTTGCTATAGCAACATAAGGTTTGCTGCGAGAGTGTCAGAGAAAGTGTCAGAGAAACTGAGATGTTTATTTTCTAAACATGGCTTCCCAGTGGCTTTCAAATCCCAGTCTACATTACAGCAAAGACTGGTCCATCCCAAAGATCCAGTCCCCCGGCACAAACAGAGTAATATTATGAATGTTGTTCAGTGTCAGGATGGTGATAAGTCTTACATCGGGGAAACTAAACAGCCACTAGCCAAAAGGATGGTCCAGCACAGAAGATCAACATCATCAGGCCAGGACTCTGTGGTCTACACTCATCTCCAGGTCAGAGGTCACTCTTTCAGGGATGAAGATGTTCACATCCTTGATAGAGAG
>JARVGQ010000474.1:15048699-15059701 GCA_031762355.1 Hypsolebias martinsi | reverse complement strand
CCAACATCTTCTGTGCAGCCTTCACCACTCTCTGCAAAGCTTTTATTTCTGCAGCTGTGCAGCCTCCATGCCACACGTTGATGCTGGAGCACAGGATGCTCTCCACTGCACACCTGTACTGTAGAAGGACTGCTGACAGGGTTGATTTCAGCAAAGGCTAAAGTTTTAAGCAAAGTGCTGTTCAATGAGCAGCACTTGGAGTAAGTTTTATCATTGATGCTCTGCAACTACACAAAATGGTAATACAATTTTTGTAAATCCAAATAAATTGTAGCTTCTTTGTGTTTTCTAAGATAAGTTGGCTGTTGTACCATCTTAAATTAGAAAGCCTTTAAAAGTTAAAGAGTTGTAGATGTTCCTGAAAGTTTCATTAAAATCTCATTTGATATTTTGCCACAAACACACAGTGTTGATCTCAGAAATATACGAAAAAATTTAAACAAATATATTGCACAATCTGTGCATGGTGTTTGTGATGGGGATTAATCTCTGCTAATAACACACAGAAGTTTTGTCGATATCTAGAAGCTGGAATCTTGAACCAAACTGACTCTAAAAGACACAGTTGTATATAGATATCAAATGATTCCTTTGTGTTAGTTTCATTCAAAGTTGCCCAGTGGTTCATGAGATATTTTGCTAACAGACAACACAAAAACACACAACTAAACACACGCAAAAACAGTATTGTCCACATCTGCCTTTCAGCAGCAGGATGAAAGACAAAGGAACATTGTATTTGGAAAATACGCCCATTAGCATCAGTTTACGCAGCTGATCTTCTTGAAGACATTTCAATCAGCTTTATCATTTTAATTTTGGTGATAATCGATGTTGGTGTCATCAGAGAAAAGATAGCATGTTTAGTGATTCCAAATCACAGAACTAAATTCTAAGATCTCATTATCCAGTGAACATCGTGTCTGGCTGCATATTATTAGGAACACAATTGCTGGATTATTTCCTTAAAAATAAATTAAAAACTCTGATATTTCTGGAGTTATCTGGATTGACTAATTTTTTTCTCTAAAGCTCTGTTCTTGGCTCACGGTTCTCTGTTCTTGGCTCACGATTCTCTGTTCTTGGTCATGATTCTCTGCTTACAGACTGATAGAGAAACCGCAGGCGAATGGAGAAACCATTGAGCTGTCAGCAGAGGGTCGACCTGAGCTGGTGGAGGAGAAGGAGCTGCCGGTTGTGGACTGCACCTGCTTCGGCCTGCCAAGGCGCTACATCATCGCCATCCTGTCTGGTCTGGGATTCTGCATCTCCTTTGGGATCCGATGCAACCTGGGCGTTGCCATCGTTAGTATGGTCAACGATCACACCGTCTACAAAGGCAACAAGGAAGTGCTTGTGGTGAGTAGAGCTAAAGGAGACCTCTGGTGTCTTTTTGTCACATTGAGATCTCAAGTGCTGCAGATTGTTTTATGAAGGAGAATGTAAAACTCAGACGTTCTTCCCTCCAGGCGGCGCAGTTTACCTGGGACCCAGAGACAGTGGGAATGATCCACGGCTCCTTCTTCTGGGGATACATCGTCACACAGATCCCCGGTGGCTTTATATGTCAAAAATTTGCTGCCAACAGGTTAATGTTCACACAGAAAACTGTGTCCAAAACTGTCAGCTCGCTGATCTAAACTGGTTTCATCTGGTTAATGTCTCAAGTATTGGGCTAAGTCTTAAAAAAACAGATAAAAAAAACAGTTATTGGTAATATTAATCACTTTAAAAACACAAACTACTCTGTATCATTTAGTTACCTATGTCTGTGTGTGTGACTTCATTTGTCTGCCTGTTAGCAAAATATCTCACAAACCTCTTAATAAAACACTAAAATGACACCTACAACCGATTAAAGTTTGGGGTCAGTTTGATTCAAGATGGTTGCCACCAGAGGTGGAAAGAGTACTGAAGATTTGTACTCAAGTAAAATTACTGTTACACTGTTTAAATTGTACTCAATTGCAAGTAAAAGTACTGGTGTTATAAAAATACTTAAGTAAAAGTACTCTTCTCAAAATCTACTCAGCGTGTTAATTACTTTTTTAACCAATCGATGATTTATTGTGGTCTCAATAGAATTCAATTGGATTTACTGTATATAATTGCTACAGTCAAAGCACATTTCTCAGACGCTCAGAAGCTCCGTTTTATTTTAGTACCAGGCAAATTGATGGCAGTGACAGTATCTAAGATCGTTGCATTTTTAGCCAAACTAATGCTCCACACATACAAACAATAAAAAGCAATATCATACAGGTAGTTGTAAAACTTATATCGCAATATGTTTTTTGAGATTAGCTGCTGAAGTCTTGTAAGATGCTATCTCCGTAGACATCAAACACAGTTTGTATCTGGACGCTGTCTCCTTTTCACGCTCTGTACATGAAACATTCCTCCAGGTATGACCACGGGCACTCGTCCTCAGCCTTTACCTCGTCATTTTCTCTGTTGACAGTGTTGTCCTCTGTCTCCATTTTGGCTTTTTCTCCAAATCTTGGGTCCATAAATGACTCTCTACTCTACAGAGTTGTCCTTTGCTTACATCATAGGCAATTGGTGCGTTCATGATCTGAGAGACTTATTGGCTACAAAGATGCAAATGAACGGTTTGAATATTAGTTCAACTTGCGGCCGTACTCAATAGCGACTTCTGGTTTTCAGAGTAGCGAAGTAGATTACATGGCTTGAAAGAAATACTCATAAAAGTACAAGTACCCAAAAATCTAGTTAATTACAGTAATGTACTTGTAATTTGTTACTTCCACCCCTGGTCGCCACAGCTAATTCATCTTAGCAACCACATAACTGCCTACACTGTATTGTTGTCATACTTGTAAAGGTGCTGTTGCTGCTGACGGTTAAATCTCAGGCTGTTTCTTTGTCTTCTGTGTGTTCAAGAGTGTTTGGTTTTGCCATCGTGGCCACGTCCACGCTCAACATGCTGATTCCATCTGCGGCTCGCTGCCATTACAGCTGTGTCATACTTGTGAGGATATGCCAGGGCCTTGTTGAGGTAAAGACGTGTGCACCGGTGTTCTCAGTGGACGTCCACATGTTGGAGCTTCTTCGTGAACACTTGTTTTCTGTCAGGGTGTTTCATACCCAGCCTGCCACGGGATCTGGGCCAAGTGGGCTCCTCCTCTTGAGAGAAGTCGATTAGCCACGACGGCCTTTTGCGGTAAGGTTTTGGCATCTCGCTGCAATGTGTCGCCAACACCCACTCTCCAGAAACAATAATACGTCTCGGATGGAGATGTTTGACATTTTGTCTTAAATTCAAAGAAAACTTCATTAATTAAATTTTAAGATAATTATTAGGCATTAAAGTAGCAAATACTTTGCTGTAATTAGGCTGAAAATAAAACATTGTTATCTTTGTGTTTTCCCAGGATCCTATGCAGGGGCGGTGGTGGCCATGCCTTTAGCTGGGATACTGGTGCAATACACTGGGTGGCCTTCTGTATTTTATGTATATGGTTAGTACCAACATCAACCTAATAAGATGCTCCTACGCCTTTACTTTATTTATTACTTTACCTTTATTTGTTCAAACTTGTTTAGAAGTCCACTGTTTCTGCAACATTCACCTTGGAGGAAATATAAGAACCTGCTTTTGTTGCCTTTCTTCCTTTCTCCTTATATTCTCTTCCTACTCTGCCTCTTTTCTCCTCGTCTTCCTCGTTATCTTTGTTCTTCCTCTCCCAGGTAGCTTTGGGATATTCTGGTATATGTTTTGGATTCTGGTGTCGTACGAGAGCCCCGCAGCTCATCCAACGATCACCCCAGAAGAGAGGAAGTACATTGAAGATGCAATTGGAGAATCTGCCGCGTTTCTCAATCCCCTCCATGTGTGTAGGCCACTTTACATTAGGACTAAACTCACTATCGTATAGATAATAAATTTTAAATGCTCCTCGCATACATACTCTCAACAGACCTGTTAGTTCTTAGTTATTCTCAAGAGTCAGTAAATGGATTTTTGCTTTGGTGGCAGAAATTTAAAACCCCCTGGCGACACTTCTTCACCTCCATGCCTGTCTACGCCATCATTGTGGCCAACTTCTGCAGGAGCTGGACCTTCTACCTGCTGCTCATCAGCCAACCTGCCTACTTTGAAGAAGTTTTTGGCTTTGAGATCAGCAAGGTAAGATCAGGAGCATGTTTCATTTGAGCTCATTTTGTTGCTCTGATTCGAGTGAACATGCTTTTTGAAACTTTTTGTTCAAGGATAAAAAGGTTGGAGGTCCATCGACGACTGAATAACATTTAGTCAGTCCAATTAAAATGACAACTAGGTGACTTTAGAAAAACAAAAATGGCTATAACTCAATTATACAGATGCAGCATTAAAATTTGGTGCGGTGGCAGCTGAGGATCATCCCCAACACATAATTTGACTCCAAAGATCACACAAAATATTTGTTTAAAATTTTGGCTTTAACTTTTGGTGTTAACCCTGTTTGTTAGCAAAATATCTCCTGAATCACTGGATTGGGTTTTATTGACACGTTCATAAAGTAATCAGCGGATACACATTTATTATCCCTCTATAGTTTTTGATGGGAAGTGAAATATACATTTTTTTTTTAATTATTTTATTTTACAGCTAAAATAAAATAACTTTTTCTATCCAGATGTTTCTTGTAAAATTAAATATTTTTTCAGATATTTCATAAGTGACGTTTCCATCAAAAGCTGTTCTGGGTTTGGGATTTCAGAAGAATAAAAGTGAATAAAACAAAAAAGGATTTTGTTCAAGTTTGAGCAACGTTCCGTTGTAACATTTGAATTTATGAATATATTTCATGAACTTTAAGGCTGTCCAAACTGATTGTTGATTTATGGGTAAAACAATAACAACACTACAGACATTACTGTTTTCTAAAATAATATTCTGAAAAGGGTCAGAGGGAGTAAGAAATTTATCCAACTTCAATTGCAATAAAAACTCAGATTTGGCATGTTATTTTCCATTGTGTGCTATTATTAGTTGTTTTTTTAAATAATTACTTATAAACCCACATTGTTCACCAGTGTTTTGTTGTTTCCAACTTGTACATGTTGTTTCACTCCTACATATATCTGCTGTTTTTATTTAATTTTGCTGTTTCTGCTTTCAGGTGGGCATAGTGTCAGCCTTGCCCCATCTGGTGATGACGATCATCGTCCCCATCGGAGGCCAGCTGGCCGACTACCTGAGGAGCCACAACCTGATGACCACGACCAACGTCAGAAAGCTGATGAACTGCGGAGGTGAGGCTGTCGCACATGAAAGAAATGATCCGTATGGAGCATGAAACTGAGAAAAAAAAGAGAAAACTGAAGCTATGAAGCTGAAAATAAATAACCCACCAGTAAGCCAAACAAGTGCATTATCGTCAGAGACTAATTTACAGCAGAGTTTGAAAGATTAAGTGTCAACTAGAAAGTTCCTGGAGAAACTTTGATGGGGACTGCCCCATGGCGGACATTTTTAAATTTTGATTTGAAGTACAATATGTTGGGGTTCGCGCTCAGCTACCACTATATCACATTTCGGCTTAAAATGGCAAAATAACGAGTTAAAGTCATTTTTTTCTTTTAAGATATGGTGGCCATTTTGGATTTTTGATTTGGATTCAGTATGATAAGTGGACTGTACTTACCTATATAGCACCTTTTTATCTTATGGAGATACTCAAAGCACTTTACACTACAATCTGTGCCCTCATTTACCTATTCATGCAGCACTCTACTAGATCTCTACGAAACTAATTGAACAAATCATAAGAAAGAGACTAATCAGTGCTTTAGATTACATTCACACACCGATGGGACACACATCGGAGGTGATGAGGGGTTCAGTGTCTTGCCCAGGGACACTTTGGCATATGACCGCTGGTGGATTTGAATCCTCAACTCTTGCATTGGAGAACGACTGCTCTAACCACTCAGCCACAGCCGCCCATTGTATGTGACGGAGAAGGTTCTCAGTTATACCCACACCAAATTTCACCTCTACTTATGTAGAATAGCTGAGTTAAAGCCATTGAGCTTTGGTGGCCATCCTGATTATTATTATTATTTGTTCTCATTGTTTATTGGGTACTGGTCTCAGCTACCACCCCACCAAATTTCAGCTTAATATCTCTACAAATGGCTGATTTACAGTATTTTTTCCTTTTTAGCTCAGGTAGCCATCTTGGATATTTGATTTGCAGCCAGTCTATGAAAAATGACTTATAAAAATGGCGTCTTTGATTGCAAATTCCATCGCCATGGTAACTCAAAACACCAATAAAAGTAATAATACCGGTATACATCTCTGTGATGAGCCAGTCGTTTTGATATAACATTTGCGGGGGTACGTGTTGTGGTTCAGGCCACATTAAAGTAGATGGAAGAGTAAGATATAAATTTAAGAAACCCTTTGTCAAGTGGATAATAATAGGTGGCTGCCTTAAACTAGGCAGTCCCCAATAGATAAAATAATCTGTGATATCAAAGCAAAATGAGACGTGTCGCTAAAAACTTAAGAAGAGTGATTTTTATTTCTCTAATGACCACACAGGTAATTATGTTATATTTTACCAGCAATATTACTCCCCTCACCACCATCTGATAAGGGTTTGAAGTGCAGCAGCTGCAAGGATTACAACCATATTAATATTTTAGCACGGCTAAAAGGTTATATCAGCGTGTGCCAAAAAGAAAACAAATATGGCATTTATAATGTATTCATAATGCATCACTGCTTCATCATCAACCCCTGTGTGTGGACATAAAGTACAAGTTTTATTTTTCCATGTTTCAGGTTTTGGGATGGAGGCCACCTTACTGCTGGTGGTGGGATATTCTCACACCAAAGTGATTGCCATCTCGTTCTTGGTGCTCGCTGTGGGGTTCAGTGGATTTGCCATCTCAGGTAAGTGACGTTCCAAAAAAACTGGTTGAGTCTGATTTATCGTGTTGTTGATGGATATGTAGACCTTCTGTCATCAAGGAGACATTATAACATGTGAGCTGTTTTGGGTTTATGTCCCAGCAACAACTCACAAACCTAAAATTTCCCACCAGTTTATAAGAAATGAAGAAGAGTTTTGGATGAACGGTGAAACATCTTTAGGTCCAGTTGACTTCTGTTTGAGTACTGGGAATAAAAGGACAGAAGCAACGTAACACAATTAAGATTGTAGACTTTAGTTTTGATTATTTGACTTTATCTTTTGGACAACACACCCCTAAATTAGAGTTTTTTTCACAAGATAATGTCATTTTCTTTCGTCTTAATAAAACTGAAAAACAATGTTGGATTATATTATGAAAAAAAGTAGCACCAGAATTAAACCAGCAGCCTGTCTTTTCCCCATGAAGCGTATGCTTCTTGGAGATACAAGTTGTATACATGCAGTTTACTATAACCTACAGAGAAAAGAGTGGTAAAAGAAAACACTGGACAAAATACTGACTGAGCATTAAAAGCTACCATAGTTGTCATATAGCAAATCATAATACAGCTTAGTTTGTACCTAATACTTACAATGTACATATTTGGTACCTGGTACATACTGTACCTGGTATGCACAGGATACATGCCTTCAGCCCTGGCATCTGATAAATACCAGGAACTTATATAGTGCCTGAGACATACCAGGTATCTGGTACATACTTAATATGTGCCTGGTACTCATAGGGAATATATCTGGTACTTACAGGCTACCTGGTACATACCTGTTACAGTCCTTGTACTTACAGGAACAAACATGGTACCTGGTCCCTGGTCTCTGGTTCCTAGTACATACTAGATAATTTCCTGGTACTTACAAGGCACATACTTGTTTTCCTTGTACATGACTATGTAGTATCTGGTAGCTGGTAACTGATGCCTGGTATCTGATACATGCTGAGTATGTATCTAGTATTAACAGGATACATACTAGGTACCTAGTTTGTATAAGGTTAGAGTTATATCCCATGTACTAACAGGGTACTTACCAGGCACATATCTGCAACTTGCATGGTAGGTACCAAGCCCTTACAGCGTACTTACAGGATAATTACCTGATGCATACCTGGTATTTACTCAGTATTTACATACTAACAGGGTACTTACTGGTTTATAACCAGACACGTACATGGTACTTACCAGGTACATACCTGGTATGTACCAGGGACTTACATTGTACTTACTTGGTATTTATATAATTCTTACAGTGTTCTTACTTGGTGTTTACTGTGTACTTACAAGGCAGGTACCAGGTACTCGACAAACATGACTTGTTACAGAGCTTGTAAACACCGACAGGATGCAGTCCAATGTGAGCACCCACAGAAGAAAGATGAGATACTAAAACCTGAGGTTGGGGGGCAATGTTGGTGTGGATCTGACCAGGGACACTATCCTTGAACTCGATGATGGGCTGGTGACAATTCCTTCATACAACTTCATGTCCAGATTCATGCAGTTCTGTTATAGGTAAAGATTTCTCTTTGCTGTTGATGATTGTGCTCGCTGGCTCATCACTGGAGGAACCGCAGAGCAGAGCAAGGGCTCCTTCACCCTCTTGACGGCTACTTTCCCTGCCTTCAGCGTGAACATGGTGAACTCCACTTCCTTGTTGATGTCCTCTTCTAAAGAAAAAAAATCGAAGAAGTTCTCCCTGGTTTCAAACGGAAGCTCTCTGCGTTCTTCAGACTTGATGGTGTCTTTTGTTTTCCTTCAGGCTGGAAATGACATGCTCCTCTCGGGTCTCATTAGTGGAAGGGATTTTGGGTTTGATGTTGGTGGCTCTCCATTTCTCAGACACAATGTCTATAGGCAGGTTGATGAGGACGTGATGGTTTTTCAGCAGCGTTGGTCCACATGTGTCCAATGGTCACGTGCACCTAGCCTGGGTACTGATGCACGCCGAGCTGGGCTGACTTACTATAGCTTCAAAGATCTCTGGGTCTACATGTCTAACAGGTCTCCCTTGTAAATGAATCTTCGTGACTCAATGAGACTAACCTGTTGAATGTATGTGACCTGATTTTTGCATAAGATTGAGCTTAAGATTGTTTTTTCTTCTCTCAGGGTTTAACGTCAATCACTTGGATATTGCCCCTCGATACGCCAGCATCCTGATGGGTATTTCTAACGGTGTGGGGACGTTGTCAGGGATGGTGTGTCCTCTCATTGTGGGCGCCATGACCAAACACAAGGTGATTCATTTACCTGTATCAGCTGAGTCAAGAGTAACAGTGAGTACTAAAGTAATCCCTTCCCTTCAAATCATTTCAGACACGTGAAGAGTGGCAGTACGTCTTCCTCATAGCTTCCCTAGTTCATTACGGAGGAGTGCTGTTCTACGGTGAGCCCCCATGTCGTTCTACGAGGAACGCTCGAGGAACCTAAATGTTGACGCTTTTTCTCCTCTCGTTCAGGAATCTTTGCATCGGGAGAGAAGCAGTGGTGGGCAGACATAGAGGACACGAGCGAGGAGAAGTGCGGCATAATCAACGAGGACGAGCTGGCCAACGAGACCGAGGAGATGTACCGGGGAGGAGGACAGTACGGGGCCATGAGCCAGCCGGTGGTGGACTCCAACAGAGGGGGCGGTGGAGGAGCAGGATGGGTGACAGACTGGGACAAGTCGGAGGAGTATGTGCAGCCGCCTGGATACAACTCCTACATGCACGAAGGAGGAGACGCTGACAACAAAGACCGACAAGATTTGTCTTTATGCAGAAAGAAAACAGGATAAAGTAGAATATTTGTTTTGGAGAAGGATTGTAGGAGAGCAGGACATTTACGACTGCACATGTCACGAGTGTGCATCTGATTTGTTCGAGCTGTGTGTGTGTTGGGGGGGGTCAGTGGGCATGCAGGTGTCAAAGTGGAAATCATGCAGTGTTAATCTGAAACATCTGAACTCCTCAATAACACTTCCTTTCTTCTCCAGGCTGCTTTGTGATTGATCAGGAGATCTATGTCCACGTTAGGTTTTTTTTCTTGTTCTGCTGAAGAAGCACGTCTCTGAGTGACAGATTAGAGATTAAAACTGTCTGAAGCATTAAAAACAACACGTGAAGCTCTCAGTGCTTTCAGATCGTATTGATAAAAGTCGTATTGTTGGTGACTGGTTTCGTCTTGTATTAATTATATATTTATGAGCCTTTTAATTTGTCGTTCCTCTTCTCACGTTTTTACTAAGAAAACACTTTTCAGAGCGACAGTTTGGAGATCAAGGTCCCACACTCACTACTCCTGATGTGTTCAAAATCTCTCTTTTTTTTGTTGTTGCTGTATTTTTGCTGCTGAGTTTGATTTAAAATAAACAGAATTTTACAATACATTTTACAAAATAGAGAATTTAAAACTTTGATTTTGGATAGGTGGTATGTAGAAACCAATGCCCATTGGTTAGAAACCAAAACAACAAAGAGGCCTGTTTGTTGTTGTTTTATTCATTCTTTTTCTGTCTGTCTTTGATTGTGTGCTGAAATGGTTATTAACTGAGAGGAAACTGTGAACAGTATCACAGAAAAATAATGCACTTTGGGAAAATCTTTCACCATGCTAAATTAATCAAGTCATTTCTCACTGGGCTGCACCTGTTGGGGACTAGAAGACACAAAACTGCAAAAAAAATTAATAAATGAATGCAATTTTTTTTTAACGTGGAATCGCACTGAATGAAGTGGTTGTACAAACTTCTGGTGATGCCCTTGTGGATGTTTTGAGACATTTTGGAGGCAACATTGTTGATGCAGTTTGTGTTTTATTGTTAGCAGCAGCAGCCCAGTCAGATTTGACTTTAAACATGTTTCTTCTTCTTGATGCAGAGTGCTCACCACCTAGTGGCCTGGTTTGGGTATTACAGTGTTTTTGACTATTGAGGAAGGAGGAAAAAAATTTAACAATTTTAGAAAAAAAATACCCATCTAATAAGATATCTGGAGTAGTATTCATTCATTCAACCTTTATTTATACAGGCTAGCCTCGTTGAGCCACGGGGACTCATTTACAAGAGGGACC
>JARVGQ010000474.1:14959494-14971324 GCA_031762355.1 Hypsolebias martinsi | reverse complement strand
AGCTCACAGATGTAGTTTGTACAAGTGTGTGTGTGTGTGTGTGTGTGTGTGTGTGTGCGTGCGTGCGTGCGTGCGTGCGTGGGTTCAGATGGTGCATGTAGTTAGTTACCAGCTGATGAGCCAAATAAAAGTTTAAATGCTAACCAAAACGCTCTAATACAATTTCGAGACACCACATAACAACTCTTCTTTGGTCTTCACACAAAATGTTTGCTTGTCAGTCCAAGTATTAACTTTTGTTTCTCCAAACTGAGCTCATTCAACAACAGGTAAGATAATGATTGTTGTAACCTTTTCATAGAACCCAACTTGTAAAGATCTGAACTATCTCTTTAACAAAAACAGCTCTTTTGCTCATCCAGTCTGCTATTCTTATTATATTTTGTTAATCCACAGCAAACATTCAATTTATCGCTGTGTCTGCCTACAATATACTGTAGTTAAAAAGGGGAAACAGTTCGCTTTGTCAGATTTTATTGCAGTAATCAGTTTTTTTTTGTCCATCATGTTTTAAAGTGCTGCATCACGCAAAAAGTAAAATAAATAAAGGTGCAAATCAGATTTAAAATGGCGTCACATGCATCAAATGAAAGACAGCAAGAAAAAACATCAAAGTCAGACTTTAAGCAATTTTTTCCTTGCTTAAAAAAAACTGGAAAATATTAAAGCTTTTTTTTTTAAACTGACATTTCATTTCTCCATGTAAAGAATATTTACAACCATGAGAGCATGACACCTGTAGAAATGTGAGTTTGTGTCTGTTTCCTCCATGGAAGAAGCTCTGAACTTGCTCTCAGAACCACTGTTGGGTTTCTGGAGCGAGTCGACGTTACTTTTAGCACAAGTCAGCAAAATACAAAAACAAGTGTGATGAAACCTGCTGAAAGGGCCATCAGGTGCACTTTGCTAACCCGCATAAGGATTTTAGTTTGACTAATGTGGGGAGAAACGTGATTTCTCTTACCTGGGAGGAGAAAACCAGAAACATACAGACTTATGAGATCAGAACAGAAAAATACAGATTCTTTCCGCAACAAGAAGATTACAAAGCAACAAACTGCTACCCTGTCATGATATAGAAGCAGATTTATCTTTAAAGTGCCTCTGCTGTGTTGAAGGGGTGTGACGTGCAGACAGGGTCAGACAGGTCACCAGCCATCAGCACTTCAGCACAAGCATGGAACCAGTTCAGGCATGTTGACAGTGGCTCATTTCAGATGACTTTAATTTTTACTGCCTACTTTACTTTTCAAGTGCTTGTTTTTTTATTTATTTTTTATTTTTTTGTGTGTGTTTGTTTTCAGTGTTTCTGAACTTGTTGGACCCACATGAAACTGCTAAATGACAGAGTTTTGTTTCTATTTAATATCAGAACATGTTGTGGTTGTGAACGGGAGGTTTTTGAGGCAGGTTTGTCTCACACTGCTGTTCTCACATTATCTCCAGTTGTAAAAGTTTGCAAGCTCGAACTCCAAAATAACATCTTACAAAGTCAGTGAAGCATATTAATGCACCAGTGAGTACAAACACTGACTTAATGATAACACCAGCAAGCACACAATCCTATCAACAATAGACTGATGGGTAGAGTTTTCTGTTTTGTTCTGATGTTAAATTTTTTCTTTTTTGCTACCTGCCTCCATTTTTCCACACATTTGCTTAATAAGTTAAAGGTATTCAATTGAAAAGTACGAAATCAATCATAAAAAAAAGTTTTCCTGAACGACATCATTTGGTGCAGTTCACACAAGTTTAATGCTGTAGTTTCCAGATATACTGAATGCATTTTAGAAATGCAGGTCCATACTGGATGGATGGATGGATGGATGGATGGATGGATGGATGGATGCAAAGCTTCTGCTGGACTGATAACTTTACTGTTCGACCTGTTTTCAGTCACTTCAGCTGTTTCTATAAATAAACATGTGGTAATTGGCACCCAGTCACAATTTGAGCTTATAATTTCATAATTAATGGACATGCTAACCATTGACATGTATTTTTTTTTATAGATTATGTTTTTATTTATTTATTTATTCATGTATTTTGTCTAGTTTTCTTGACTTTGCTATGAGGATCTAAAAAAAAAAAAAAATCCCACACATCATCTACCACTCAGTTATAACATCCATTTCTGTTTTAATAATTGAGTAGTTGGAATAAAAAAAAAAAATTTCTGTATATTTTCCTTATCTTTATGTTCTTTATGTTAAGATTTTTTTCCAGCGTGATTATTTTTACATGAAACTGTCACTTATGAACGACAAAAGGAGAGTCAATGTGAAAATCTTTTGCTGGCTGTTTCTTTCAGTTTTGTGTCTTTTTTGATCGTTTTCCTTGCCTTAATGACAAAATAAAAATTGTATGCTTTGACAAATCTAATATATTTTGTGAACAAAGTGATAAGCTTGTATTAAAGTATTTCAGTGTTGAAGTTTCAGTGCAGTGCTGCTGGACATTGTCAAAGTTATTCTTTTGGCAGTTTTTTCAACTTCTCAACTGGCTCATATTGTCTAATAGTTGTGAATATATTATGAATGTAGGCTACATTTCAACTACCCAGATAGCAACAAGATAAGATAAATAGTTCCTTTCAGAAACGTATTTATTTACTATTATGTAACTTGCACTACTGAACAAAAAATAATAACTTAAAAAGCTTTTATTTATTTATTTTATTTATTTATTCATTAATTTATTTTGCTGTTCTCATTTTCTAGACTTATCCTATTAGGAAACAGATTTGATTATATAATTTTATTTGGTTGGCAAAAATCTGACAACAATTAGCTTTACATTGCAAAACATTATTATTATTATTATTATTATTATTATTTTTCATATTTTCCTCATTGATCCTCACCTTTTCAAACTAAAATGAGACCATTTGAGCCTCAACTAGTTATTCGTGGTCAAACAATTGGCAAACATACTGGACATTTTTAAATCAAGTTAGCTTTTTTAATAGCTGAAATGAGCCTTTTTAGCAAATCTATTAAAAACAGTATGGAAACAGCTGTTAATAATAGACAATAAAATGTGTTATTGTTTCTGAGAGACAAATATTATTGGTGAAAACTCTATTTATTTATTTATTTAGTTATTTATTTATTGCTGACAAGCGACACAGTTTGAGAAGTGGAGCAAAATTAACCATCAGAAGTGTTGTTTAATCAAAGTTCATTTATATTTTTTCATAAAGCCTGAACAGAAACCAAACATACAGCATCCACGCTCAGATGTGTCCTACTGGCTGGATGAAATGGTCAATAGGAGTTGTTTGCTCAAATTCAACACAGTGTCAAGTCTATTTTTATGTGTATGTGATTGAATATCTAAAACTGCCTTATTGTGTTCGCCATAGTTCTCTGTACTTCAAATCCTGTAGTTGGAAAACTAATTTATGTGTCTTTAAATACTGGAAGATCCCAGCGGAAATTTTACAAGCTTGCTTTTAAAATAATGTCATCAATGGCAAACTTCAATCTTCTTCACAAGTTGCATATTTGAGGATATATATAGGAAGCTTTGATCGAATCTTTTACATTTTGCTTTTAGATTGTACACATAAAATCATGTTGTTTTCATGCACTGTAAATAATAATTAGTATCTTTGCATTAAAACAGAACAGTTTGCATCTGACAAAGCTTTTCCAGTGAAAATGGACCACTGATCTTCCATCTGCAGCAGAACTGTTCTTTTTGGCGCCTTCATTTTAGCTGAGTGCCGTTCATATGGCTCTCCATCCACAATACTCTGACTCATTAGATAAAAGTTAAAGCGATGATTCTCTTCGAGAGGACGGTTGATTACGATCAGTTTCTGTCAGCTCAGACAAACACATTTTATCCTGATCTTTCTCTTCACCTTCGTCTACCTCCTCGTCCCTGCTGATGAACGCCAGCTCGTTCTCGTAGCAGAAGGAGTTGGCGCCAGAAGTTAGGAATTTTCTCTCCTCCATGTCCTTGGCGCTGCACCTGGGTGTGGATGACACTTCAAAGGTTTTATGGAAGTAGGCGTAGTCTATCCGGTACTGGCTCCTTTCCTCGAAGATGATAGGCTCGAAGCGGTGACCCCACAGGATTTCGGAGGGCAGGTAGGAGCTGCGTGCTTGTGTCGTCATGGCCGTGGCCTCCACCAACCCTTCCAGTATGATCACTATCTCAAAGTCAGACGTTTCGAGGTCTTGCTTACTGATGCCAAACAGTGGGCTTTCTTCATCGATCTCGTGTATGATGGTGAGAGGCGCAACCAAAAACAGACGGTCTGTGCCTTTGTCGTATCCAACGTTCATGTCAATCTGATCCAAGGGGATGTACTCACCCTTCTCTGTGTAGCGGGGCTTCACCAGCTGGGCTCGTACATGAGCCTCCACAATGTGGCTCTTCCTCAGATTAGCAACCCTGAACATGAGGCACAGCTTTCCATCTCGCATCGCGATTACTGCGTTGTGGCTAAACAGTAGCGTCTCTGCACGCTTCTTAGGTCTTGCCATCTTGGCCATGATGGCACCAATCATAAAAGCATCAATGATGCAGCCCATGATGGACTGAAAGACAACCATGAAGACAGCTGCGGGGCATTCTTCGGTCACACAGCGGGCTCCGTACCCAATGGTTGTCTGGGTCTCAATGGAGAACAAAAAGGCTGCAACAAAGGTGTTGACCTTTGTGACACAAGGAACAAAACTCTCATCTACTCTGTCCATGTCTCCATGCAGGAGACCAATGATCCAGAATGCTAGGCCGAACGTCAGCCAGGACACCACGAATGCCAGGCTGAACAGCAGAAACATGTACCGCCAGCGGATGTCTACACAAGTTGTAAAAATATCCGATATGTACCTTTGGGACTTATCATCCATGTTCGAGAAGTGGACGTTGCACTGGCCGGTCTTGTTGACGAACCGGCTGTGGCATTTGCGCCTTGTATGGATCTTGCCGTTGCCAAAGCTGCCCACAGCAGGCATGGTACTCAGTCTGAGTCCTTCTTCTTCACAAGACAGGAAGCTGTGGTGGTGAGCTCTTCCCACACTCATGCCTCAGTGGAACGCTGCCCAGGGGGTACTGTCCTGCTCATCAATCACTGAGCAGGCTCACAGAGGTGCACAGCTCAGTCCAGCGCAAGCTGGAATCAGTTGTCACTTCCTGCTGGGAAAAAAAAAAAAACAGGAAAGATGTGTTTTCATGAAGAGCAGAAATTAAAAAAAAAAAAAAAGAAACAAGATTGTTAAGATCAAAGTTAGAGAGTATTGTTTGACCTTAAAGAATAAGTCACATTTTTTAAGTGTCTTTAGAAAAGTTATGAAAAATTATTAATTTCAAAGCTTTTGAATGACCTCAGTTTACTGTAATTCTGACTGGACTGAGGAGCTAACGTTAGCATCTCTCTGGACTTGGAGACTAGTTACAACTAAAAACTACAAGAAAGTCAGCGAACTTGCTGAAGTTTCTAAATCTCACTTAATCCTGAATGTTTGTCATCAAGCAACCAAGATGTGTGTCCATGTTTTATCCAACCAGTTGTTGAAAATCTTGCTTTTTTTAATGCACATCACCAGCTACATTGTATCAGTTCGGCCTGGTCCATACCCACTTTGACAGACATCCCCATGTTTACGATTTAATCTACCACAATCCACTTTTAAAATGAAGATAGCCGTGGCCAGTTTTCAAATAATTATTGTCAGTTTAGTTTTAGACCTAGACAATCAGGGATATGAACTTAGATGTTTTTGTCTCAAGCAGTTCCTATGAAGGCATGAAAATACAGCTCTAGAAGTTAAGGGAACTAAACTGAATGAATATGAGAAACCTGCAACAATCCTGAGACTTTTTCTTAAGGAAACCACTTAACATTTTTGAGATTTGAGTTTTGTTAAGACGACACGGTGGCTCAGTTGGTAGAGCTGTCGCCTCTCAGTGAGAAGGTTGTCGGATCGAATGCCGGCCGGGGACCTTTCTGGGTGGAGTTTGCATGTTCTCTCCGTGCATGCGTTGGTTTTCTCCAGGTACTCGTTTCCTCCCACAGACCAAAAACATGCATGTTAGACCGATTGGTAACTCTAAATTGTCTCTAGATGTGAGTGAGAGAGTGAATCGTTGTTTGTCTCGTTTGTCTCTATGTGTCCCCGTGATGGACTGGAGACATGTCCAGGGTGTTCCTCACCTCTCTCAAAGTGACTGCTGGATATGGGCACGAGTGAACACCACAACCCAAAAAAGGAAGAAGTGGGTAAAGATAATGGATGGATGAAGTTTTTTTTCAAGACAGCAGCTTTTGTCTTGTTCAGACTAGTCATTAGCTCATCAATCTAGTAAAACTAAATTCAGTTTCTCCAAACTGATGTCAAAGAGCTATCTACAACAGGTAAGACACCTATTGGTTGTGACCTATCAATAATACCCTTTGTCAAAAGGTTAGAGCTACTGACATTGTTGGTTCTTTTTTTTTTATTTGCACGTTTATTTAATCCTCTCTTTGTTGTTTTAAAGGATTTGCTTCTGATCAAAAAAGAATGTTGTTTTTCAGTCGAAACATTTCATTTTTCTTTACTGATTTAGTTTCTCCTTTCATTGTTTGGTCTAAATGTTGCTGACGCTCATAATGTGCAACATTCAAACCTTTTTGTGTCTATTGATACTATTAGTGGTGAAATTTAGGGTAAAACATTATAAAGAGATTCTCTGTGTTGGAAACCTTGCTCCTACCTTTATTTAGTAACCTGCAACATTTATGGCTTTAATTTCAGTTTGTTCGATCCCTTTTTTCCATGCACCTTGGGAAATAGTGCAATTCATACAAAACACATTTTACTGATCAATGTGGTACAGAAATAGCAGGCTAATCTAATGTCCTGCCATTTTATGTGACGTGTCTTGTTTTTCCTCCAGCTGGCACCGATATGAGAGCCACTGGAGGGCTGTGATGAGGCTGCGAGAGCCCCTCGTGGGGCTAAAGCGGGAAGTAATGAGGGCTTAAAAAAGACAGGGCAGAAAACTTGGTCTCATGGTGAAGATGGCGTCAGATGTGAAACGTCTGATTTCCAAAGCGTCACTCAGGATGTCACGGAAAAAAAAAAAACTTCTAAAATAGTTTGAGCAGTCGGATAATCTGCTTTATCATCAGCCTTATAAACGTGACTGCAGAATTAATTTATATAAACACAAAAGTTATGCTAAAATTTTCTTGTATTTCCTTAAACTGGAATGAACCTCAAGTCCCACACAGCAGTGATCAGATATTTATCACTGGCAGGCAATCATGTTTTTGCCCTGTGTGTGAGTTCATGTGTCTGTAAGCAAACCGTCTCATTAACCACTGGACAGATGTTGATGGAACTCTCAGAATCTGATTACCTTGTGGCGTCAACCCCATTCAAGATGGCTGCAACAGCCAATGAACTTTCTTACACCAAAATGTCTATACCTCAGTTCATTTATCAAATACTGAGGTAAAATCTTTAAAAAGCAGAGAATCATCCCCATCTTGTACTCTGCCATCTTTGTTTAACATTTTGACCATTACTTTTGGAGTTAACTCTGTTTTTCTGTTAGCAAAATGTCTCACTGGACAGAGTTTAATGGACTCTTCAGAAAGTGGTTCAGTGGTTAGAACTGTTGCCTCACAGCAAGAAGGTCCTGGGTTCAATTACGAGTTTGGACCTGGGGCCTTTCTGTGGAGTTTGCATGTTCCCCTCATGTTTGCGTGGGTTTTCTCTGGGTACTCCGGTTTCCCTCCACAGTTCAAAAACATGCGTGTTAGGCTGCCTTCAGGTACAGGCCTCTCATGAAAAAGAGATCAATGAGCTCAGCTGATTAAATGAAAGTTAATAAATAAATTAGATTTATATTAACGTGTGGTTAATTTCTAATTTATGATTATATTGACATATGAGGTTTTAACTAAATCCATTTTTTTCTGGTCATACCAATGAGACCACATCTGATCACAGGATATTTTTTAAAAACACTGCAGTTTAGATATTTTAGATTTTGATTATTTAAGTTTGCAGCAGCATTCAGGATCTACAGCATGTTACAGACAGTTTGGAATAAAATCAGGTTTGCAGCACCAAAATGCTATTTTTTTTATTAGACATTGTTAAAACTCATGGAAATCTGAAAATGAACATGAATGTCGGGTCTCAATCAGTGTCAGCGGTGCAGTCGCTGCTCTACATGTTTTTTCCTACTCAGATACTTTAATTCAAAGGACTTTGACACTTTGGCAAGAGGCTGCACGTGCTGTTAACTTCCTAATGGTGTTTTCAATTGAATAGATGCTCAAAGGATTTTATTTTAGGATATTTATTCTTTAAAAAAAAAAATTAAAGTAGGCCACTTTATAGTCGGTCAGCCACACCTGGTACAATCACCATTGTGCAACCAAATTAAGTTCAAACAAAACGTTTACCTCATATGTTTTGTATACATTTTATTTTCACACATCTGACCTGTGCAATCCAACTAATACCTGCAAACAGCCAAGACGCCAGAAATTTAAAAATCAAAATCTATAATCTATGTTGTTTATTACAAAGGAGCAGCCAAGTAAATGTGGTGCAAAACAAACTACAGGCAGACTAAGAATAATGCATATTTAATATAAATCACCATTATATATTATTTATATATAATATATAATATATGAATTATGTATTAGTATATTTACATTGTTAACTCTGTCTTTATGAGACAAGAAAGCATAAAACAGTTGTCTATCTACCGCAGTTCTCACAATATTTTATAAAAGAACAGAACTTGCTGCATGCTGTTTGCACAATAAACAGTCAGTAATCAGAATTTTCTTAATTATACTGCAGATATATTGGAGACACACGCTCTTATCCTTTCAGTAAAGGTCCAAGATGATATAACTTAGTGATTTTTTTTGTCCCGTTCATTTTTAAAAATATGTTTTTTCTTCTTTGTAGCAAAAATTAATTTAAAAAATTAGTTTTGTTTAAAGTGCAATAACAAAACAGAGTTTTTCTTTTGACAGTTTCTCAATAAAATTTCTAAGAATGGCATGATCACTGTGGATTTCTCTGTCGCTTGAATTCTGCACAGAATAGGACGTGGATAAGTTCACACTTTTTGAGATTTGGGAAAAAGTTGTACAGTTCTGTCAACTTAAAACAAACCTGACTTCTTATTTTTGTCCTTGAGCAAGTCTCTGCACGCGTTGGCTTTACATAATTTCTATTTCTCGGTTTCCCAGTTGCTAGGAAGCAGAGTGTGCGTGTCTGAGGAGATATTAATATCTAGTATTTTGTGTGACTGCTGGTCGTCTCTTTCACAAGTCCCAGTCTTCCTGCTGAGCTGTGACATTAATCTGATGAGAATAACAAAGTGTTCTCACTCAAGATATATTTCAATTGAACAATAAAGATATGATTTTTTTCAATGAAGCAGCCTGGAATGAAAACGAGCCTACCTTTTCTGCATGTGTTCTTGTTTATTGTAGATGAATAACTTCTCCCAGATGTCCCAGTTTCTTTCCTTTTAGCCAAACTGTTGCATGTTTTTCCTTGCAGCGTGTCTTCTCTCCTGCTAAGGGTAAAACCACTCGATCCTCCTGAAGCAGGACAGTAAACGATCAGAGAGTATCTTCATCTTTCTGCCTAATTTGAAATTAAGCTGTTTCTACTATGAACTGGAGATTTCAATCGTTCCTGTTGTTAAATGCTCCAAAATTACTGCTCAGCTGTTATCCAGTGGATCAGAAGTGGGAAAAAAAAAAAGACTTCAGCGACACTTGGAGTCATAATTTGACCCTGAAAATAGACCGACTTGATGACAGCGCTCCAAAATCAGACACGTATAAAGGCCTGTTGATTCAGTCCAGTTAAAAATGTAATTCTTTCCAGTTTGATCTGGAATAAATAGGGCAGTCAATCTGTCCTCTTCCAGTGTCTCTCACTTTCTTGGTATATTTGCCATCTGATCTTGCTCTGCTGCATATCCCACTCCGTATCCCACATCCAGTGAACTATTGCTCACCGCTCGGCTCCATTCCTCCCCCTCCCTCCTTCGGTGTCACTGTAGATACTTGGCATTTGGAGGCAACGTGCTCGTCCTCTGTGATGGTCAGCTGGTGGTCGCCCGTGATGAAAGGACCAACTGGTTCAGTCAGGACTGATAAGTCTGCAACACAGAGATTTATCTGAGGTTGGCTGGGTTTATTTTTCCACAAAAAATATTTATAATTTGTGATATTTCTTTATTACAAATGATTCGTATTTATCCGCAGCCCTTCTGTATTAAACTCTAAGCATGATAAACCTATAGCTGCTGTTTATTGATTTTTAAAAATTATTATTATTATTATTATTATTATTATTATTTTAATCCAAGCTAAATGTTTTAGAGAGAACAGTTTGGGTTCAATTTAATCAGAAAGTAGAAAAGCAGCTCCTGTTGAACTAGCAGGGCGGATGAAAACCTCGTAGGCAGTTTATACAGAGCATCACTCTTTTTCATATCGGTGTGTGTGTGGAGGTGTGTGTGTGGTCTTCATGGTTCACAAAAACTAAAAGAAAGGTCTAATCTAGCACCGTTTTGAGCTAAATGCCAATGTCTTTAAAGCTTTAAAAAGAATTCAAGCCAATGTTTTATGATTTACAGATATGTAATTTAATTTACAATTGTGTTTTATGCTTTGATGTTTAATTTTAAAAATACACAACATGTTTTTAATACTGTGTTGTCATCCAGCACCACCTTACATAAATGCTCTACTTGGCTCTGGTCACCTCAACTGATAGTTTGCGGATCTATACAAAGGTTATGCACTGTGAGTATCTTACCTGTTGTAGATAGCTCCTTGAAGGACCTCCATTTAGACAAACAGAGTTTATTTCTGATCCGATTGGTGAGCTAATGACAGGTCTGAGTAGGACCAAAGGGGATTGTTGCTGTCGGTCAACAACTCCAATCTCAAAAATATTCAGAGGTTCACATGACGGCTATTTTGTAAGCATTACATCGCCGTTCTGATAGGAATATTAAATGATTACTGCTAGAAGTACCCCAGACTACACCAGATGTGCTACAGCTAGTTGCTGCTGCTATTTGTGGTATCAAATAATAAAATTCAGTCTAAATAATTGAACATGCACTCCAAAAATAAGTTGTTGATTGAATTTAATATTTATTTTTTATGTCACTTTTATTGGTATTGTAACTTGAAACACCTTAACTTGACCAACTTTCTAGAGTTGATGCAGTTTTTCTTCTTATTTTGTTATAAAGTATACATGTGACACATTTTTAATTTAACTAAACACATTAAATTAAACACGTTTTTAATAAATACTGTATTTTTTTGTCTGATTTGTCTGAATTTTTACTGTACGAGTTAAAATAAATCTGTTACAAGAAGTCGTCAAAATATTTATTGATTCATTCAGCAAGTAATTTAAAGTTAGGCACCACTATTCTATTTTAAATGTTAAGTTAAACTGATTTATTTTTTAATATTTTTTTCTCCATCCACAGGTTTTAACAAAAATGCTAAAATATCCATTTTGTACCACTAGGTGGTGATAATACATAAAAAAAAAAAATCAAAAGACAGATAAAGAACATACCGTTAATTCTTCTTCTTTTTCTTCTTTCAGCTTTTCCCTCTTCAGGGGTCGCCACAGCGAGTCATCCTTCTCCACCTCAATCTGTCCTCTGCATCCTCTGTCCTCACTCCAACTACCTCCATCCATGTCCTCTCTAACTGCATCCATATATCTCCTCTTTGTCTTTTTCCTGGCAGCTGCATTTCCAACATCCTTCTACCAGTATACCCACTGTCCCTCCTCTGGACATGTCCAAA
>JARVGQ010000474.1:14919989-14932934 GCA_031762355.1 Hypsolebias martinsi | reverse complement strand
ATGTTTTTTTTTTTATTATTTATTTATTTTTTTTTTTCAGTTACGTTTTTCTGCCCAGTCCTCAACCTTATCAAGACAGCAAATTGTGCAATGTTTGCTTAAGTCCCAACTAACAAGTGCCTAAAGCAGGGGTGTCCAATCCTGGTCCTTGAGGGCCACACTCCTGTGTTTTTCACTGATTCCCTGCTCCAACACACCTGATTCAATGGTTGAATTACCTCTTCATGTGCTGCAGAAGCCTGGAAATCACCCACTACTATAAACCAGATGTGATGGAGCAGAGGACCATCTAAACATTCTAAAACATGCAGAATACTGAGCAGGGACTAAGATCATATCAGATCATGTAAAACTGATAGCCGACTAGCTATTATGATTTTTGGGGCTTCATAATGAAAATTCCTTCAAATATGGTCAGGTGCTGACTAAAAGGAAAAAAAAAAAAAACAGCAAAAATATTTTTAAAAACTAAAACAATGAAACCTGGAGATATATTGACCAAGGCTAATTAAAAACATACCCACTGGATGACTCAAGGCTTTTGCAAAGTACTTCACACGTATATATTTAAATTAAATAAAATACTGGTGAAAAAAATATTGCTTTTGGTGTTAATTCATCAGAGTTTTGTAAATAAACCTAATGTGTTTACTTCCATGAGCATCACTTCCGCCTCTCTGACATCCTTGAAGCCGATTGGTTGACCGTCACGTGACCTCACAGCTGATTTGGTTGGATGTTTTTGCTCTGACCGTGGTTCATCGCAGTCTCGTGTAGCCATTTCTGGTTAGCTGCAGCCCTCACCGTCAACAAACACCTCTGCTATGGCACAAGCTAACAACGTCTTTGACCCGAGCAGCTCTCAGATCCAGGTGGAACACGATAAGAAGCGTCGGCAGTTCGTTATCAGGCTCAACGGTAAGGGCTTTATCGGTGTGCGCGCGCAGGTTAGCTTAGCTGTTTTTCACTGCTAACATTGTTGTTAGCCTGATGAAGGACTCCAGCTGCCATTTCGGCACAGCTGCGTGGTTCAGTTCACACAGGAAGACTAAAAAGAACCGAGTCTTGACAGGAATGTTTATCTCAGACACAGATATTTATTTATATATTTATTTGTTTACTTATGTTTGTATGTTGTTTATTTTACAAAGCTGTTTCTCCTCCACACTTTTTCCTCTTCTCATCTGAGATTCTGCAGCCAGAAAACCAGAAAATACCTGAAAATAAATGAGTTGTGTCACACGGTGTTAGGCTTATTGTTCTAAGGGATTTATTAAAATTTAAAGTTCAAGTTTAAAAACAACTATTACTTAAATGAGTGTTAATTTCATGTTAATTGCTCAGATTTATGCAGTTCTTGATGCACATCTATGTGAGATGTAATTATTATTAATTTGTATGAATAATTAGATTTTATCAGCCACATTTTGCACAACAACTCATCTTTGTACAGGACTGTGCAAAAGTTTTGAGTCGTCCTCTATGTCTTTACATGTTACCTTCATGCATCCAGAGATCTGTAGTATTTTCGAGTGATCTTGGCCCATATTTCTTAAAGTTTTCTCATTTTTATTTTGCTAAGCCATTTAAATCTAGCCTTTAAATCATTCATAAAAGGTTCCTAACCTCAAGGAGTGGAACATTGTTGTGCTAACTTAAAGAATTGGTGTTAAGTTGAAACTGGGAAAACAGCTAAGATAATATCAAATGACATACAAGGACGTCTGGCTCCATAGAAGCAAATAAACCAGGAACAGGTTAACATGAATATAAAATGTATTTTTTATTTTTTTAGTTTCTAATGAGCTTCAAGCTTGATGTTCTGAACAAAGTCATTTGGAGATCGTCTCGACGCCAGCAGGTTACAGTTTCTGTCTGTCCTCAGGATCTCACGATCGAGCTGTTCTTCTCTATGAATACGTCGGGAAGAAGACGGTGGACTTGCAACACACAGAAGTTCCTGATGCTTATAGAGGGAGAGGGATTGCCAAACACCTGGCAAAGGTATTTAAAATGTAATTAATCATACAAATATTCTTGATTAAGTTTAATGGTTTGGTAATAATTGTGTTTCTCTGTCACACGTTAGAATATATTGTATTTAGGTTTTGAATATCTGGTGTTCCTTTGTTGTTGTTTTTTTTAATGCCGGTTGAAATGCAGATGTATTATTTTAGTCTCGGAGCGTACATAAACTTTCTCCTGTCCTGCCCAATAATTTATGATCTGCTCAAGATAATTTAAGAAACTTCATGCACATGTATCGTTGGACAAGGTCATTGCTTCTTCAGGCCATTGCTACAGATTTCTCTGTACTAGTCTGTTATAATGTGCTGTGTGCATTACTCTTGTTTGTTGTTGAGTAAACATATGATTTAAGTTTTGATATAAAAAGAATGCTTCAACCTCAAGAGTTTGAGTGTAAGACTTGGATTTGTGCTCTTTGTGCTGTCAGGCAGCCATGGATTTTGTGGTGGAGGAGGACCTGAAAGCTCACTTGACCTGCTGGTACATTCAGAAATACGTCAAAGAGAATCCACAGCCTCAGTACTTTGAACACATCTATCAATGACCTTGCATGGCGTCTTAAACGAGACTGTCAAAAGGGAAAGGCTGAGTGATGGCAACCTTCTGAGCACTGTTGAATGCAACGCCGAGTGAATCCAGATGATCTCACACCGAACTGTGTGTGAGCTGAACGTCGGGTCGTCATTTAAATCCATAAACGTGAGTGGACTGCGTGCAGGAAGTGTGTGAAATGGTATCAAAGAACCAAAATGTGATGCCTGAAAGGTCCGGGGTGGATTATCGCCAGTGACTGGAAGCAAATGTAAACGAGAATTGAGCTACAGTTTGCTGATGGTCCTCATGGATTGTGAGCTTGGAAATGACTGACTTGGTGTCTTGGTGGTTCCACTTGCACTCAGATGGCATTGACTTTTGTATTACAGCCCCTTTTTTTATACTTGTCCTTTTTTTTTACTAGTTTTAGGCGTCGCCCGCTTCCTCTTTAAAATAAAAAAGTTTCTTAGAGCAGAGAGCTCATGTGAACGATGGTATCTGAGAAATGCATCCTAAAATCACCTCATCCGTTTTATTTTTTTCCACGTTTTAAAACGCGTATTTTAAAAAGGTTTGCTTGCCTAAAACTTGATTTGTTAAAATGTAAACCCTTTCTTTCCCCTGTACTGTATTTAAAAACATGTTGTTTTTTGTTGGGGGGAGGGGGGTCCTGAATAGATTCATTAGTCGATTTAAGGTGCTAGATCTATAATCCTGAGAACATCTAACCTGACTGTGTACATGTTAGCACACTGGGGTTCTGATATCTGTGCAATTTAATACTTCAGTGTTGATTTAAATAAAACTTGGTTCAAACCAGCATCAGCAACAGCGCTTTTATGTTTAGGGCAAGTGAGCTTTGTTAACTTTTCATTTTTCTTGTCTGTGACTATTTTTGCTTTTACAGTGTCCTTGTTTAACCATCTAATGTTAAAATAATAAAGTTATCCACACAAACATATTACAGGAAATTAAACAGCTGTGGACAATCTCAAGTGTTGAACAGAAAAATACCTCAGGGCGCACAACACTCTGGGACACTCTTATTAACTGCAATAATAAAGTCCCTTTTTAAAACTTCTCTGGGTGACAGAGGTCAAGGCATTATATGGTTGTTGTGTAGGTTTTTTTTTTTTTTGCTTTTAAAAGAAAATGTCACATTTATGTTTTTGAGCAGGTGGCTCCGTCTGGAAAAAATGTCAATGTTCTTGTTACAGTTTTATACTTGATTATTTGTTTCCTGTAATTGTTCTACAGAAATAAAGCTACTTACTACATTATTTATGCTGTGAATTTGTGACAAAACATAACTAAATGCCTACAGGTGATTTGTAGACACAGAAGTGATTCATTCCTGGAGCTGAGGGGCATTTTTGTTCTTGAATTTATAGGTCAGTAGTACCATAATGGGCTTAACATGAAAATAATATTCTGTAAATGGTCGGTTAATGCCCTGAAAGTCTCAACGTTCAAAAGAAAAAGGACTGCCTCAAGATTGTTTTACAGTTCTATAGAAAACCTGAATAATTTTCCACAAACTTGAAGAAACTTTATTTTTCTCTCAAGGTTATGATTTGATTCGATTTGGACTTGTGTAGAAAGTATCTGCCCAAACCATGCAGTATATTCTTTGTATTACGTAGAAATCCAGATATGAGTGTTTAAAACCTGTGTTTACTCAACACATCCGACGAGATTTAAAGGTCAACGTGTGGAAGATCATCTTTGTCGCCATCTAGTGGCTGTATTTAAAATTACAGGATAAGACATTTATTGGGCAAAGTTAATTTTAAAAATAAAATTCTACATATGCAATTTACGCTATATGCATATAATAAATTACAGCTGTTTGCTCGTATACAGTATAAAATATGCATTTTTTAATCTATTGATCTTTTATTCGAATGAGATTATCAACCGCAGATTCCGTGACGTTCTCGTGGCGCAGTTACATTATCGCCCGCAGCATATTTCAATGGATCCGCGTACATTCCTAAACGAAACCATTCTCATCCAAAGCGCACAGCACGCGCACAACCAGCGCACTGACTGACAGCTTGCGAGGGCACATTATGGGTGAGTATTCAGAACACCCAGCGGAAAATCCAACTGCTTTTTAAAGGCTGCAGCGGATAATTACATTTTGGTTAAAACAGTATCTTGTAAACAATAATTAAAGTCACTTAGTAGTATTTATTACCCAAATGCTTTTAACTAATTTGTTTGTTCGAACTAAATTTAATTTAATTGTCTTCATTGAATCAAATATACATTTTTTTTGGCTAGGTTTATAAAAAAATAAAAATAAAAACTCATCTGACCTCTTAAACGTCTACGCTGTTACAAAATACATACCGCAGGTACTCGGCTTGCACAGTACCATGGGAATTGTAGTACACGGAAGCCGTCTCATGGGAGCATCGGCAGAATTCACACACAACAATACCCAGGATCCTTAGCGCTGTTGTACGTCAACTGTTGTTTTTCCAACATGGCGTCGCTGGGAAGGAGGCGCGGTGTCCCAGTTAGCAGGGAGAGGTCAGTTACTCCACATTTTGGCCTTAAAGCGAAAATATTTTCGTAAGATACAAAGTTTTGGGCGGCGGTACACACTGTTCCCGACCATGCACCTCATTTAGGATTTAAACTCCAATGCCAACGTTAAAAAAAATCGTAATTTTACCTCCCAGATTAGCAAACGTTAGCAGGCTAATAGCTGTAGTCGTAGCAGGTAACTTAACTGTGCTCAAATGCTGTTTTAAGTATCACACTAGTCATATAATTGGGGAAAAGGTGCTCAACGCCACGCATCGTTATGAAGACTATTTTGATGTCAGGTTTATTTTGCTGCACCAATCCGTCACTCAGCTACGAGTGTCCGCTGCTCGAGCTGCTCTGAAAGTAAAGTCGGCTGGATCTTCCAACTTTAGACCTTGAAAGCTGCCGAGCTAATGCACGCTGCGTGTCCCCGGCTAAAACACACTGTAGAAATATTCTCAAGTATCCAAAGTGCCCTCAAATTATCTTTAGCCACAAAGTCGCCATCTTTAAGAAGAACGGGTTTTGTGGGTCCTTGATGTTTATTTAGCAGACATTAGAGGACCGCGGGGTCTTAACACAGATCAGATATTTTTTTAACGAACAAAGTGTCTAAAGTAAAGAGAGGATCCTCAAAAAACAGTCGATGAATTAGCAAGACTTGTAATGAGTACTTGATTATTTTGCTTTATAAAATACTGTGGAAAACTTTTTAAATGCCCCTAGTTTCTTTGTTTTGCTTCCATGCAGCCAGACCGTGTACAATTTTATTTAAATGATCTTGATCAAGTACATGTCAGGTTTTCAGCCCATCGCTTCTTATTAATCACCTTGTTGATGTTTTCTGCAACTGCGCTATATTTGGCATTTAGTTAAATAAATGAGCGCAAACATTTTCTGTGACAGGCTGGTCGTAACGAAGCGTCTAAAGATCTGATTTATAATTGTCTATAATTGTTGGTTGTCCATTAAAACACAACATTCATTCATTCCGTGAGTTTAGGAGTCCTTTTTTAAAAATGTATATCTTAGTGATTCGTAGGTCAAAACTAAGTATCATGATCACAGCAAGAAACATTCTTTTAAAAATTGCCAAGCACTGAACTGAAAAGTGAGTGAAATTGTTGCCAAAGTCAAAATAAAACTAAATATAAAGAACTGGTGCTTGTGAAATACCAGTTGTTGTCCTCCATTCTTATCAGTTTGGGTGAGAGGATGATGTCATACTTCATTTTTTTCCTGAAAAGAGTGAAATTTTTAAATTTACTTTGAATTACCTTTTCCATATTAGACTGTTCCTTTTGGGAATAACCAGAACTGAATAAAATTGAAGAATAAAACTAGACAATGTAATCACATACAAAATATTCAACAGGCCCAATAAATGTACATGTTATGGACAGTAATAAAAACGATCAAGTAACATTTTTTGAGTCACCGAGATCCTGTAATGAGGATGATAGCTTAAAGACTAAGTAAGAATGAACTAATCAGGTTAAAGACATACAAAACGTGGTCGTATTGTAATTTTTTAATGAACCTTTCTTACCCTAACTTGTTTGTTCCTCTGTTTCTGCACAGGGGAGTGATGGCGGCATCCGATTGCTACATTGTGCATGAGATCTACAATGGAGAGAACGCACAGGACCAGTTTGAGTATGAGCTGGAGCAGGCACTGGAGGCCCAGTACAAATACATTGTCATTGAACCCACGCGGATCGGAGATGAGACGGCTCGCTGGATCACGGTGGGGAACTGCCTGCACAAGACGGCTGTGTTGTCAGGCGCTGCATGCCTCCTGACACCTCTATCACTGCCCGCTGAATACTCCCGCTATGTAGTGCTGCCCGCCGGCGCCCTCAGCATGGCCTGTGCCGCACTCTATGGGATTTCGTGGCAGTTTGATCCCTGCTGCAAGTACCAGGTGGAATATGACAGCCAGAAACTGTCACGGCTGCCCCTGCATACACTGACCTCCTCCACACCTGTGGTTTTGGTGCGCAGGGATGACATCCACAGAAAGAGACTCCATAACACGATAGCACTGGCTGCCCTGGTGTATTGCGCCAAGAAGATCTATGAACTCTATGTATGAGTGAACTCTAAAAACAAATTTAAGAACCGTAAAAAAAGGAAACAAAAAAAAAAAAAAAGCAAAACGGAACATAACTACCCCCCGATGTAAGATAGTGGAAGTCCCAATCAGACCCAGTGGTTAGCTCCACTTGTGGCAGCTGCTTCCACTTTGAACTTTGATCAGAGGGATATAGTTAAAACTAGAAGGGATTTCTCCCCCTATACGTTTCCTTTACTTCTGTAACAACAGCACATCTATCTCCATAGTACTTTTGCGCCAGCTCCCTTGCCCTCATCTTCACAGAAAAGCTAGTGCAAAAGGATCATGGCAGCAGTTCCCCCTGGACTGAAACATTTTGAAGTAGACATGTTTTGTGTATCTTGCTCTTTCCCTCATAGTTTTACTGTACCCCATTTTTGCTGATCACTACGTCATGTTTCATTAAATAGTAGGATATTTCAAACTTTCTGTATTTTACTTTTGTTTTTCATGATGTCTGGGAAGGAGTGAATAGATCCAAAACAGTTGTCTTGTTTAAGTACACTGGTATCAATTAATCTAATTAAGACCATGTAAGATGGTGACATGGCTCCGTGTTCTCCTCATGGTGTACATTACATTAACGTCAAGGCAAAGTTAATGTAGAGACTTTTTAATGCTGCAGATAATGCACATCAATTAGCTATATAATTTTTTTCTGCAACGGTGTTCCTCTCCGAGGTAGCAGTGCTCCTAATGGGACGAGGAAAGTGATGTAAACAGGAAAAGAAGGATGAGTTGTATTTTAACAGGAGACTTACGACAGCTGGGTAATAAACTGTAATCCAGATATAAACTGCCTGACTGTTCTGTAGACGCCAGTTTAAAAAAATCATATTGTCCTTTATGGGCAGGTTGGGGATTGTTGACATTCAGGTTAAATGGTTTTAGGTTAGATCACAGGAAAGCTCTGCTTCTAAAATTGTTTGACAGAAAATATCTGACTTGAACCAAAACATCTAACACTTCAAGAGGTTAAAAAAAGGAACAGTTGTAAATGTTCAACTTTTGACACTGTTAATTTTACATTTATAGACGGACACTTTTCTTCTGTGGTAAGTGGAACGCACCGTTTTCTAATAAATACAGTGTGTGTATAAAAAGACCTCGGACTCGACTTGCTGGTAAAAGTTGATTTTCAAACTACCGTAGTTCTGTTTTCTTCACAAAAACCTACTGTGAGCTCAGCCTAGAGTACTGGCTGCTGGATGTGAAAACCACAGGCATGCTGTATTTTGCTGTGCTTGCTTTCCCCCTTAATTTAAATAAAAATATTTCAACTGTTCATAAGTACAACTACATCACCCCTGTTATTCTTTATGTATCAGGTAGAGTTATGGGGGTGAACCAACACAATGAGTTTAATTTGTGACTAGCAGGGTGTGCTAGTTGTTCCTTAATTAACCTTCTGCCAAAACAAGTGTTTGTTTGTTTTTTTCTTCATAAATATTCTTGTCCACTAACCAGGTTTGGGAAGTAGTGTCTGGTGTCACAGGTATGTTCCAGATATAAAACAGATGGGTTCGTTTGTTCTTTTGACATTTGATATTATGCTGTGGCCAAAATGCAGCCAGCAGGCAAAAAGTGACCTTTAAACTGACTTCATGTTGCCTTTACTGTACTCAAAAACAATAACAGTAAAACAAATCAATAAAAACATTTAGAATAGGTGGTCAGTTCGTTGGCAATATATAAAATAAGGTAGGTTGTAAAAATCATCATAGATGCTAGCCATGTTTAAATGTGTGACCTTACTGTATCTTTCATTGAGGTAATTTGGCTCTAGAAACAAAACTTTTTAAAATTCATTCAACCTTTATTTAGGCAGGTTAATCTCATTGAGTCTCGAGGACTCGTTTACAAGAGAGACCTGCTACAAACAAAGAATGATGGCAACAGTAGATTTTCCTTGGACAATCAACAATAGACAATCATAAGAGAGGTGTACAGATTTTTTTTTTTACAAACCAAAGTAGCAAAACAGACAGATTATAAGGCAGATGTAGAAAATCAAAAACAGGAACATGTCAGCATTGATTTCTGCCAGGACTCCAACAGATTCTTAAAGCCATTTAGAGAAGTCAAGGTCGAGAGCTTCAGATCTTTTTGTAAGATTCCAGGAACGGAGTAGGAGAAGACCCTTTTGTCAAGCTCAGTTCTCACTGACGGAACACTGCAGGTAATCATGTCCTGAGAGCGCACGCTGTAGCTGCGCTCACGCAGAGACATGTAGGAGGAGATGTATGAAGGCAGCAGACCAAGAAATGATTTAAAGATGAAAATGTACCAGTGGAAGAGTCTGTGTGAAGTTAATGATGTCCAGTTAACCAGTGAATACAGGGTGCAGTGGTGGGTACGATAATCACAGCCAGTTCTGAATCTTAGTGCACCGTGATAGACAGCATCCAACATCTGCAGGTGCTTGTAGGAGCGTTCATGTCGATAATGTCACCGTAATCAATGGAGGGAAGGGGTCACAGATACAAGGTGTTTCCTAGCATTCAGTGTTAGACAGGATCTGTAACAAATGGGGATGTGATAGGTGGTATCTTAACAACTGATTTAAGTGGTCATTTACCAGTTTTCACAATCTATAAAAATGATCAAAGCACTACAAAAGCAGTTACAATTAAGAAAAAATTAAACACATTAAAAAAAAAAGCTTTGGATAAATTAAAAGATGATTTAGATAATCAAAACTGGAAGGACGTGTATGTTGATGATGTGAACAGATCACACGATAAGTTTATGAATATTTTAGAAGCTCTATATGAAATAAATTGGGTGTAAAAAATTATAAAAAACAGAAATATTGCTGACAAACCATGGATGACTAAAGGGTTGAGAAATGCGTGTAAAAAAAAATTATAATTAATAATTATTGTATTCATGCTTCTTGAAATTGAGAATACAACAAGCAGAAGAGAACTATAAGTATAAAAAATAAATTAGTAGGGATTATAAGGAAACATGAGAAGGAATATTATAGCAATTTATTAAGTAAAAGTAATGGTGATATGAAAGTAGGGGTGGGCGATATGGCTCAAAATTTATATTGTGATATTTCAGAGCATTATCAGGATAACGATAAATTTCGTGATATAACCAAAAAAACAAACAAAACAAAAAAACAGAAATCAAAGTTATTTATTTGACAAAATTAACTTAACATGTTGCTTTGCAGTATTATATAAAAATTAAAAAAAAGCAACAAGGGGTAATTTTACTGAAATTACTTTATTTATTAAAGTATTCAGTCTCCAAGTATAAAAATACAAATGATCCTTCTGTTATTTAGGTTGAAAAAGTCTGCACAAAATATAGATCAACAAAATCCACTACAAAAACTGAAGTGCAGGTGTAGTTTCCCAAAATAACTAAATAAAATGAAGCTTAAGATCTGTTGAACATAAAATGTAACCTACAACAAAATATGTTGCCTTTAAATGAAGCATAACTTCCAGAATTTGTGACAAGGTGATCAGCTGACCCTGAAGCTTGTGGTGTTTCAGCTTATGTTCCTGCAGGAACGATTTTTTTTTTAACTGATCTGTCTCTGATCACTTGCCTCTTGGTCCGTGCACCGACTGTAGAACTCAAGAGACAGTTGAGCTGCGCGTGTTTGTACCGACAGTTTAGAGCGGGGGAGACTCAGCCTGCACCGGCTGCTCAGAGGGGTGTGGGGAGGGAGCGACAGTCGAGCTGTCTGTACCTGCAGTTTAGAGCTGGATGGAGAGAAGCTGAGATGCGCGTTGTTTGTTTTTAGCATTTTAGCTAGCTAGTATTGCGCGCAACTAATTAGCGTTACACCAGTACTGACAGGCGGAGGGGAGGTGCGCAGTTCGGTTTGTTCGTTTGAACCGCTCGATTGTTAAGGGGGCGGGGCACCCTGAAGTATTACGTCATGAAATTAGCATAGCATGATATCATTTTTTTGCCCGGGCAAGCTTTTTTTACAAGTATTATTGCGAACGATATGATATGGCCCAGCCCTATCGGAGAAGGATGAAATTTGGTACACTTGTCCAATTCCCCAAGATGCACAGAAAACCCTCAGGCACCAACGTTGTACGATGAACAGGAATGTGGCCATTTTGGAACGCCGTCCCAAATTTCACACCTTTTTGGTGGATTACAGCCTCCGCAATTGAATTAACTCCTCCTAGGTATTTTGCTTAATCGGTGTCAAACTTGGCCATTTGGGTCAAAAGGCATGGAGGACGAAAAGTTTTCTAAAAGGTTCGTTGAAGGAGCAGAGCCAGACCTCAAAGTTTGAAATCTCACCATGCAAAACGAAACGCTAATAGCAGCTACAGGAAAACTGTCTGAGACATCACACCTTCGGTGCTTGATCCACAGCCAATCCCCTGCAAGACTGAATGGTCAAATCATGACATCACTTAAGCCACGCCCCCTGACAACAGGAAGTGTAAAGTTTTTCGTTGAACAGTCCCTATCTAACTCCTGTTACCTAAACAGCATGATAGTGTATCCAGTGACTGATGACATATTGGTGTAACTTGCTTTCCAACACTGACAGTTCAGTGTGGAGCATGTGGGCGTCGCAACGTAGCTAAGTAAGACATAACGCCGTTGCCATATGTTTGGCTCTAAATTCCACAGATTTGAACCGAGGTGCACCAAAATCAGTATGAGTGATCAATATCCAAACCTTGAACTGGAACCCTTGCTAATTGGCCAATAGCCTCCACAGCGCCCCTTAGAATATTTTAAAACTTCAGCCCCAAGCCATTTTTTCTATGATAATTATGAAACTCTGTGAACATCTGTATCTTCTCAGGACCTATGAAAAAGTCTCTTGGAGCCCTGGACCAAAACCAACAGGAAGTCGGCCATTTTGGGTCAAAGGGTTATTTTTGTGCGTTTCTAATTGAGGATTTTAAGGAACTCCTCCTAGGGTTTGGAAGGATTCCCTTCAAACTTCAAACACATTGGAGAGTAAAAGTTACCTAAAGCATATACTGTATATGCTAATTTGGCATGGCCAGGCCTCAAAGTTGTGCTTCATGCCATCAATTTCCAAACGCCATAACTTTCACATTGAAAGAGCAAAATGTACCAAACTTGGCATGAGTCATCCCTGTTGGATGCCCGACAAGCGACAATCCTTTGTGGTCATGTTCTGATGTCATCAAAGTCCCGCCCCCTCAGAACAGGAAGTCACTTTTTTTTAACTTGGAATGCTCCCTCTATGACACCCTTGACCTAATCAAGATGATCCTGTGTTAGAAGACATTTAACAAGTTGTTCTGACTTGCTTTCAATTACAAACAGTTTTCGCTGCAGGATGTGAGCGTGGCAGTGTGGCGAAATCAGATGAGATGCCGTTGCAATACGTTTAGTTTTATATTCCATAGATTTTAGCCGAGCTGCACCAAAATTAGTATGATTGATCATTATCCACCCCTTCAACAGGAATCCATGATAAGTGGCCAAAAGCCTCCACAGCTCCCCTATATTATTCCTACAGTTAGATTTCAGTGATACATCATGCGATCTGCACCAAATTTATTGTGCGTCTTCAGTGTGCTCTGACAGTTGCATCTGCAAAGAAATCATTTAACAAGCTGAAGCTCATCAAAATATACCTTCGTTCAAATATGAGCAATGATCGCTTATCCCAGTTAGCAATGATCTCTATTGAAAACAGTGGCACGCTCTATTTCATTTGATGTTATACTTGACAAATGGGCAAATGCAGTTTAAAT
>JARVGQ010000474.1:14886905-14897749 GCA_031762355.1 Hypsolebias martinsi | reverse complement strand
TCTGTGATTTGTGTTCTATTCTGAATAAAATATTAGATGTTGGCACCTCCACATCATTGCATTCAGTTTTTATTCGCCATTTGTGCAGTGTCCCATCTTTTTTGGAATCCAGTATGTAACAACAGATAGATGGAAAAGTGATTACTTACTAGAGGTTTAGGATTGACCTCAGTGGAAATCAGCTTGAGCAGGCAGCGCAAAACCCTATTTGTCCTGTCGGGCTTGGGCTGTACAACCACATCTTCAAGGTTGCTGGTAGGAACTGCAGCTGGCTGCCACTCATACTCCAGCTGCAGCTTGCCTGGTTTCCCAAACATCAGGTAGAGCTCAGCCAGGGTGACGTTCTCCCCATCACGGGCACTCCACCCCTCCTCTCTGATATGCTCCACAGTCCGTTCTTTTGCTGGTGGTGCAGAGCTCTCTTCTGCGCTCATAACTGAAGGTTTAGCTGAAGGGGTCTGGGTAGAGTCTGGAGATGAGATCTCGTTGTTCTGCTCCTCTTTGCACTGCTCTGATGAGCTCTCTGCACCACTGCACAACTTCTCTGCACTTCTGTTCACCTCTAACCCACCACTGGCCTCCACATCAGTGCAAGTCTTGCCAGACTCTGAAAAGCCCAAGGCATTTCCCTCTTCGCTAGGAGCTGCAGTTTGCTGAGAGGCCACAGAAACAGACTGTGGCCTCTTCTCTTCTAGCTTTCCAGAACTATCGGGTGATGGTTCTGAATTAGAGGGCTCAGTCCGACGAGCATCAGACAGTACAGACGCTGAGGTAGTAGCTACAGCAGAGCTTCCTCGGCCAGACTTGCTGCTACCTCGAGGGGGTGGCGCTGATTTCAGGGGTCCCCCTAAAATCTGGGCTGTTGGAAGTTCCTTGGCATTGGATCGGTTCTTGCCACTCTCTAGCCAGTGTACAGTGCAGGAGGCCTTGGAATGAACCACCCGTGCCACACCAGGTAGTGTAGTCAAGGTGATGTTTTCAGCTGGGAACAGAAAGAGCTCCTCTTGTTTTTTGCTGGGAGAGGCTGTGCTGGACTGACTGGCCTCAAGAGCCTCCCTCTCCATGATACTCATAAGCTGTAGCATCGCTGTTAAAGAAAACAAACAGTATACTGTATTGTCCTTTTATACATCACAAACACACCATAACTGCTCTACTTCACATACCATGCATTTAGAAAAACTTCTAACCAAATCAAACATTGGAGTTAGGGATCGGCAGCTGGAATCCCAAAGTAAAGTGCTTTTAAACTCAAGTGCAAACCATGACAAAGGATACAATTCGCTGGTCTTGGTAAGCCCACTTCTGTTTCAGGTACTCGATGAGGTTGGAGACTTTCCTGTGGAGTTCCACCACCATCCTGTGTTGGAAAACACAAGACAAAACTTTGACTTACAAGTGTTCAGTAATAAAGTACTGTGTTAGGAACTGAAGAACCTCTCAATAACTGAAAGTTTACCATCTGTAATTAAGAAACATACACTGCCTGGCCACAAAAGGTTATTTAACTAGCTAATGCAAAATGTGTCTCATCAGTCCTTAATCATTTCAGGAGACAGTTCAAGTTGTTGAAGATTGCTAGCACTTCAGAAAGTCACAATATCTGTCCCACAAGCTAACAAAGCAACAAAAGAGATTGTCTTTTGAACTGTCCAAAGCATTGTTAAAAACTGGAAGAACAGTGGTGAAATCAAGAAAAACAGTGCTTTGTAAAACATCTTTAATTTTTCGTTACATGCATGCATGATAAAATGTGTCTGACATGTTTCAGAGTGATGGGTGCATTAAGTAAGAAGAGAAGCAAATGCATCCATCACACCTATAGTATGAATCTGTGGAAACATCATGCAGTGGTTAGACACAATCAATAAAAATATTGGGGTACAATAGAACATAAATAAATGTTGAGATCTTTTAAGTGTATTAAAATGATACCAGTGGCCAAAAGCTAAAGATTCTCCAAAGAAATGCTGACATTTTTTGGCAGGGCAGGGTACACTTTGTCTTTTTGAGTGAGATTTTGAGAATAATCTCTGCTTTTAAATGTTTTGAACTGCTAATAATAAATCTAGGTAAACATAGAATAACCTAGATAAACGTATTACAGCTGACCACCTCCAAGCAAAATGTAATTTTATGTGAATATGTGTCACTAATCTTACATTCATGTCTCTTTTTTCACATTAATACAAACTAACTGGAACAGAAATTGCGAGGCTATCAGCAGTTTTAAACACAACAACAACTTTTGACATAAGCACTTTTTATGAGGGTACTATACCTCTCATAATAACAAGTGTGGTACACTTTAGGAACCTTAGTTAATCAGCACACCTTACCTGAGGCGAGGATTGTGTGCAAGACTTTGAACACGGGCCCATGAGCGGTTACTGCGGGGGTGAAGCTCCACCGCCACCTTCAGGGGTAGACGCACCGGCTTCTGGTCTTCTTCATCACTCACTCCTGCAGGAACATGAAGATGCACCGTAACTCAAAAACAGACACCAACGTATCATTAACTTCTCTTATGGACAAGGTCACTTGTAGAATAAGAGCCAAGTAGATAAAAAGCCAGACATTAACTCTTTTAAAATAGAACTGTCAGCATATTTACACTAAACAAAACAATGTGTTTCTAGACACATTTTAATACCAATAGTCAAGGTTATACATATATTATTATAATATATAACAAAAGGTTGACTGAAATAGATGTGTGGCGTGTAAAATAAGTATTTCAAGACTATACCGTCTCGCTGGTAAAACAGCTGGTGTTGCATGTTTTATCTCCAACAATTTTAAATTTAGCTATAAAGCTGGTAGATCAGTAAAACCCTCCTTCCTTCTGCCCCCACACTGTTTTAAGTCCTTTGCACTGAATGCTGCTTCACAACAGCCCTAATCGAGCACAAGCTGTGTAAGATGGTTTTACGAAGCAATCTTAAGTTAGATGTCAGATTCTTGTTTTTATTCTTCAACTGGGCAAATTGTTTTACTTAGATGTGCAAAATAATGTAACTGAAGGAAGACTGACGACTGCTGGCCTGAACAGTCCGTTCAGCTCTTCTTCACGTTCCACATATAGTTACTGTGGAAACACGACTAGCCCACACACCATCATTGTTTTTTGCCAAAATACTACCCCCACAGACCCTGTGTGCCACCATTTAAGTTTATTTGTGTTTTCAGGTAGAGACATTGATCTGTTTTGTTTAAAGTAAATGCTTATGTTTGAACGTGCAGACGCTCACCATCTGGATCACAGAGTTTCTTCAGTGCACGGCACATGGGCGCTTTAATTCGCAGGTTCCTCCCTTTAGAACGAACAGTGGTGGCCCTGAAGAACATAATGTAACAAATCCTCTCAACACCAAGTTCGTAAAAATCACTGTTCCATTTATGTTCCTGCTATTAATGCTTTTTGGAGGTTTTTTTTTTTTTCCCCATCACATCAAAACTAAAAGCTTGTTTTATGGTATGAACTTACCCTTGCTGGATGAGTTCATTCAGCTTTGCCACGTTCTTTTCATCCATTACTGTCAAAGACAAAACACAAAAACAGAGAGAAGGTTATGTCATTGTCCCTTAAGGGCAACGGGTTTAATCACATCCCTGGTGTCTCAGTCCAAAAGCAGCAAAAACAAAACTCCTGAACAAATTACCTTAAGAAGAAATGTATTTAGATTTGTAACAGCCTTCACTTACGTCCTCCAACTTTTTTACGAAGCTCAGCATAGCAGATAAGACCATACAGTTCTTGAGAAGATTTCTTCAAGACGCGAGAGTAAACTGAAAAGAAAAAGTGGGCACAAGTAGGTAGGAGATCCGTGTATGCTACATAAAGATAACATGACAGTAGCGTAAAAAAATTCAGCCAGGGAAATGGGTTTAACCTTATCTAATGTAGTTTTTTAACCCATGTTTAGTTTAAGGTAAATAAACAAAACACTACATAAACATTCACGTGGGATATGGGAATTTTTTTTTATTATACATACATATGTATGTATGTACATATATATATATAAATTTGAGATGGCCAGGTCAGATAGTTGTTTACTTGATAAGCACGTATCTGTCTCAGAATGGAGGCTCAAATATCTATAAATGTTTAACAGCAAACCAACTGAATCTACACGAGTACGATAGAGCACGACCCTGTATTAAAAACATGCAGTTTTGGTAACCAATGTTTGGTTGTAATTATTTTCTTTCAGCTGCCCTCTTCTTCAGGGATCGCCACAGCAAGCGAACTTGCACGAAACGTTTGTCAATTGTTTTCTGCCAGACGCCCATCCTGGCGCAAACTGGACTTGAACCTGCAGCCTCAGGATTACAAGAGTACAGCACTGACCACTGAGCTACTGCAGCCCCCCTGGTGATCCACATTTGATGAATAATACAAAAGAAAAGTTCAACATGCATGACAGCAGACAAATCAAACAACCAACAAGTTAGAAAGGATTGCAAATTGCCTACAAACTGCAAATTACATCAACAATAATAAATTATGAGGAGACACTGACCATTGGCAAAGTCAATGTGCTTGGAGATCTTGTGCCAGGTGCGATAGTAAAAATGCCGGACCTGCTCTTTGTTCTTCACCATGTTGGCCGGCTTCCCTCTCTTTTTGTATTTCATAGCGATATTGTTCTGGATCGCCTCAAAATCCTTCCCATGCTGAAAGTGAAAGTTGAAAAAAATAAATGAGCAAAAATGTTCATGAGATCTTTTTTGTGTGAACGCGCCGCTTTGATTTGCTGCACTTTTCACCTCATAGAGCCCCTCAAAGAAGCTGTTTTTGTCCTCTGCGCTCCAAGACTCCCACTGCCGACGGGCTCTCTTCTGGCTTCCAGCTTGCTCCTCCTTCTCAGCGGACCCTTGGCTCTTGGAAGCCTTCGACAACCCTCCTGTGGAGCCGGCCACAGACTGTCCCACAGCCCCATGAGAAGTACTGTTCTCTGCCCCTGTGTTATCCAGAAACAACGAGCCACAAACTCATCAAGACTTCAGTGGGGAAAAAAAGCAACCAAATTTAGAAATGACAGAATGAATATTTAGGGTGACTTTCCTTGTGCAAATACAACTAATACTCCAAATTGCTGTCAGAATGATCTAAATGAGTTCTGTAAAACAACTACTTTCTTTTTGCCAGTAACATAAAAAAATACACAAGTCAGACTTGTCAGAGCGCTCTAAATTTATCACACTCTAAACACTTATTTCGGTCTAATCAAAGGCCAGTCCATTTATAGAGCCACGTTAAAAAAAGAAAACAGCAGCTGAGCCAAAATAAACCATTAAGGACTTTTTTTTTCCATCTGAGTCTGTGCCCAAAAAATGTTTTTCTCCAGCTACGAAGGCATGGGTTTCTGACTGGCAGTATCTCTGTAACAGGATTTTAAACGAACAGATGGCCCACTGCTCTATGTTGTTCACACATACAGGATGTTTGTACTCTTGTCCCACCCCAAGTCCCACTTATCTGTGTTTCTTCTGACTGATGGAACCGAAACCCAGAGGATGAGGCCTCATTTGCATGGGAAGCATGTGCAGAGAGCATCTCTAGGTTGTGTTTAAAGCTCAGAAATGTCATTGTTACCGTGTCAGTTCCCTGATACAGCCAATATTCTAGGTTAGTGTAAAAACGGTCTTTAAATTAAATAATATCCATCTGGCATATAAACATCACTGCTTTTGCGGTTGCCGTTTTGTCACTGGTGATTTCTAATTCAGTTTAATTCAATTCAGTTTATTTAAATAGTGCCAAGTCACAACAGAAGTTGTCTCAGGGCACTGAATAAAAACATTCACATATAAAATAAGTTAACAGAAACATTCATATTTAAAAACAACAATTGAACATTATTTATCTGAGGAGCAGACTGCTTTGAGTTTAACTCCATCACAGACTCATCTCCCTCATGAGGAAGAAACCTTTAGCAGAAACAGGCTCAGGACAAGCGGCCATCTGCTTTGACCTGCTGGGTTTGGTAGGAACAGATACACAATGGCAGGTCAAGAATCACATGATAGAAATAGTATCAAATGAAAACTATTCAATTTTAGCAAATCGTTTAAGGAAATGAGGTGAATTTATCCTCCAGTAGTCTAAGCTTAAGCCGGCATAACAAGCCAACTCTAACTACAGGATTTATCAAAAAGGAAAGTTAAAAGTGGACAATGTGTCAGTCTTACGGACAGAATTTGGAAGTTGGTTCCACATTTCTGTTGATGAAATTGAAAGCAATATATAAAAAAATGCAGTATTGAGAATTGTGAACTCGTGGTGAGCTGAATCAATCTTTTGGAGCGATGCTGATTTTCTATCCCCGCTGAAACACTGAGATGAGTTCAGCTTCTAAGTGAGGACAGTCAGGTGCCATCCTAACAGAAACCTGGGTGCTGGCTCTGACTTTTTACAGGATGATGTTACAACCAGAGGTGGACCCAGAGCAGACCCCTAAGTGTCCCAGGAATATAAAAGCAACAAGGTGGCTTCAAGATAAACAAACTGCACATAGTGACAGTGTGAAAAGTGAGAGCAGGAGAATGTTAATCTGTATTTACCTTTAGATTTAGCTCCGCTGTGTCCATTGATGGTGGATCCCACTGAATCCTTCCGTATCCGTTTGCTCGGAGGTCGGACGCTCGACCTGAGAAAATGATGCTGGTCGTGACACGGAGGGGCGGGTTCCGTGGAGGTGTTGGGCTGCTGGTTCGAGCCCAGCCCGGTCCGGTTCGGCGGAGAGCCGGGGAGGACCGGGGCAGAGCCGGAGCCGAGAGCCGCGGCTGATGGATCAAGTGTTTCCACTCGGTCTCTCTTTGTGCTGCGCTCCTCGCTCGCCTGCTCCTCGCTCTCCTCCTCGTCGCAGGCTCCGGGCTTTCTGGACGGATCCTGCCTCCCGTCGACACCGACCCCCTCCCTGGAGCCTGGTGTCATGCTGCCAAGACACATTTCGTGGGGGGTGAAATTTGTCACGTTAGGAGCAAAGCTGCGAGTAAAAATGAACTTCCAAACACGACGTTTACAGTCTCTCAACATGGCCGCCGCTGTTTGTTTCAAATCCCCTCTCCAGTCCCGTCAAAACAACACCAAATATACTGAAATGCATCAAATTAAACAGCCGGAACAGTTTACAGACTGTCGGCTGTGCGCCTCAAAAAGTATTTAGTGTCAAACAGGCGAAAACACCTTCATAATTTAAACTAAATCCAAAAGCGAGCGCTTTTCAGTTTAGCGCCCTGCAGAAACGACGACGAGAACCCCCTCGCTGCATTCGACCTCCGAGTAAAGTGTTTACTTCAGACAGATTTTTACCCATTTTCGAGCTCTTCCGAGGCAGAGGACGTCTTCTTTCTCTTCACCATGAGTCCTGCCGCTTTGACGCGCAAACACTGGTCGAATTGAACATAATAAAAGCCGAAGCCGAGCTCTCCGCGCTGCCCTCTCCTCTCTCCGGCTCCGACTGAGCTGAACTCTGCGCAGTTCAACTGTTTTCTGTCAGCAACATTACTCAATACCTCTTTGCAACTACAAATAAAACTATAAAACAACACTTACACATATGAAACCCTCACTACCTGCAGCGGGGGAAAAGACACCAAACTCCCAGCCTGTTGAGTTCATCTGAATTGATGAGCATAGAGTTTTATTGACCCAAATAGACTTTCTACGTCACCATCGCCATCAGAAATTATCTCTGTAAATGTAAGTTATTCCAACCACATCAGCTGCAATTGTAAGGCTTTGTGGAAACACTAAATCAACTAACCTACTGACCAGGCTGTGTGCAATTAACATTAAGACCAAAGTATTACATTTGTATAACAGTGATGTAAAGTATAAAACCGCAGTTTTTATTACTATATGTGGCCTACTGATATCCTGATTTATAGTTATTCATTAATCATCAGAAGAAGAGCAACGCAAAGTGATGGCAATAGGAAAGTTAATATGTTCCTATGACATTTTTCTAAAATTAAAACATGAGTGAAAATGGATTGAGAAACATTTCCCAACAACATTTTGTTCTCATTTCCTAGAAAACAAATGCAAACTCTTTATTTGTATCCTCTTAAAAGTAACTCAGGAAAATAAGATGCATAAAATATAATTTTATTAACTAGCGGAGAGTCTGAAACCAACATTTATAAAAGTTGAAAGTAAAATTGAGCTCCTGAGTGTCAAATCTTATGCTATAAGTTACTAGACATGTGAAGCATTAAACATAATGTGTTCTGCTTTGACAAGTTGTTTAAAAGATAATATGACGTTTAGCTACAATATTACACACAAATCTAACACCGTTCTACAAACTTGTTACTTTTCACTTCAGAAATGTTGCTGTTCAAGCAGCTCTGAGATTCCTGTGTTATCACCACAAGCTTGTTGACACTATATTTAAAAATCAGCAAAGATTAAGAAAGTCCAGTTTGGGATGCATATTTCTGGCACAGTTGGTATTACCTTGTACTTATAACAACAGATATGTTTTCCATTGCATATCTTCTCAGCCTTACCGACTAGCATGGCTGCTAGTGTTGCTAAGCTAACATTAACGATCAGACAAAGCTCTAACGTCAACAACAACAAAAAAAAACTCCTTATAATATAAATGCTGTTGCTCATACAAGTATTAAAAATGTTTTGAAAACGGATAACACGAGCAGAGTATAAGAATTACCTGAAGGCAGAGGTTTTCCAGTAGTATTTCCAGTCAAGAGGCTGACTAGCATTGCTAACTGGCTTTAGCCTAGTACCGCTGACAGCTCCCAAGGATCAATTGTCCCACGCGCCTTGGCACGCCCACTACAACTCAAAAACAAAGTCGCTGATTGGTCCAAAATAGTAGAAGGCGGGAACAAAATACGTGACTGACAGGAGAATTTGCCAATTGCTGGTCAAAAAGACTCACAAAGAAACCAATTGTCGTTCTCTTCCTGTTATACTCCGTAAATCTTTTTCGAACATTAATAACGCAAAAACGTTGCTCTTCAGCATTTTCACCTTCTCTGTTTTATAATTTAGGAAAACGTTAGAATGAATTTATCTAAAAACGAATGGGACTGGTAAAAAAAAAAGAGTAACCCGCCCAGAAAATGATTAACGCTTGTGGGTGGAACTTAAAGGATGCATTTGAATTAAACACAAGCGTATCCCGGCCAAGGTTACAACCTACCTAGTTTAGAATAAATTTGGTTTAATTTTGTAGTTGTCAGTTTAAAATTTTATGTCAGTTCGTTGCAATGTTAAACAAGATATTATAAATATACAAACACCACGCTTATCAGCAGGGTGGGGATGTAAATGCTGGTTATAACTGGCTTTTAAATATAATTATATTTAAATATAATTAACAAAAATGTTACTATTTATTGAGAAATCACAGTGGATTAATTCAGTTTATTTTCTTTGAGAGACTCAGGGTAACAGCATCATCGCTTTCGGTGTTGAACGATACCTAAATCGAGCAGACCCAGGTTTGGCCGTTGACCAATAACGTTACTCTACGTCACAGCTGGGCGGGCTCAGATTCTTGGGGAGTTTTTTTGGGCAGGCGCAGACAGGCAGGGTGGAAGTTGCTGGTTGTCTAGGTGGCAAAAAAAAAAAAAAAAAAAAAACGCCGAACTTGTCCGCGGAAACTTGACGTCTCCAAACAAATCCACCATGACTTCGACGAACACGTTTCAAGGCTTAAGCACGGGTTCAAAACCGAGCTCCAGGTAACAATTATTGCTCCGTTTAAGTCGGTCTAAGTGACTCAAATATGAATACGTCTAATCAATTGGTGCAAGTAAGTAGATATTAAAACGTCCACAGTCGCTTATTATTTCAAGCTCGATCAATGTTCTGTTCTTAGGCGACCTATATACAATCCATTATGTGTTTAACTTCAGCGAGAGTTGTTAAAATATCCGCCGGTTGTCCCAACTCAAGGGTCAGTGATAGCCTTCGAGCTATCAGGCGTTGTCTGCTGCGGAAGTGGGAGACGACAGCTCGTCTTTGTATCCTCCTTCAGCGAGTTTGTGGCCACATTGTTCTTGTTACACGTGTGTGTTTTTTTCTGGAAAGCTCAAGTTTTACGATGGACTTTACTCTGGAACGTATCATCCCAGAAACACGACTTTTAGAGTAACAAATGACAGTTTTCAGACCTACAGCTCCGTCCCCTGGTGTAATCAGATAGCCTGTTACAGTATTTTGTTGCTGGTTATTTTGTCACAAAAGTGTTTACTACTCCTGCACTACTACAGTATGAAAAAAGTAGAAAACACTACTGCTTCTTTTAAGGGTTACTAAACAAGGCCAGAAGTGGTCCTTCATACGTCCTTATAAAAACTGGCACAATTTGAACTAAATCAAGTAAAGCCAGGATTCTGGTAATATAGACTATGGTGTCTTTTTAATATTATCTAACTAAAATAAGCCTGAACATTCTTTTGCTTTGTCGTAGGCATTACTTCATGGGTACAAAGCTAAGACCTTGCCTAGTCCAATTTGCCCAAAACATTTTCTTCATTTGTCTTGTTCTAGAGAAGCAATAAAACTCTCCAGCACACTGTCCAAACATGGAAAACATTTTTGAGATGTTTTGATCTCTTGTAAGGAATGTCTCAATGTATTTATGCAAGTTTGGACCGTGAGCTGGATTGTATTGGCACCCGTTCTAGAAATGTCTCCATCCACATGAGAGCACCAGAAATGAGGTGAAATGTTACTGTGACCATGCCAGATAGGGTTGGGCATCGTTTGAATTTGAGCGATTCCGATTCCGATTCTTCGTTTCGATTCCGATTATTTTCGATTCTCGATTTCGATTCTTTTTGTAGGCAGGGTTAAA
>JARVGQ010000474.1:14778290-14793294 GCA_031762355.1 Hypsolebias martinsi | reverse complement strand
TGTGCATTTATTCCTCAGCTGCCGAAAATTTAACCAATCAGTGTCTGAGCCAGATTTTCTCGCTGCGGCCCAAAGATAGTCTCTCTTGTGCAGGAGGGTTTGAGTTCAGCAATCTTTAAATCAAACCAGAGATCCTCCGTTAGATTCAGGTCTGGACCCTTACAGGATGTTGGACCATTTCTCCTAAAACTACCGGTGCATTTCTTCAGAGGTGTGTTTAGGGTGTTGTCCTGCTGGACGATCTCAGATCTCTTGGCGATTATCTGTACTTGATGGAGCTATTCTCCCTATCACTCTGACCAGCCCCCGCTGATGAAAAACATCCCCACAGCCTGATGCTGCCACCCCCATGCTTCACTGTAGAGATGATGCTCTCAACATGACGAGTGGTAATAGATTTAACAGTCACTGTGCTGTCCTCAAATTCAAGTCTCTTTATTGTCGATCCAGCACATGTGGTACATAAGGTGGAACGAAAATGTGTACACAGGGTCCCAGTTACATCCCAAAATAAAATATGAAGTATAAAAATAAAGAGTAAATAAGGATCTAAGATATACTCGAAGGTGTATGTACACTAAAATAAACACCAAACGGTATGTAAAGCACTATGGCATAAGATGTTTGAGTTTGTCCTCATGACATCATCCATGTTTTGACAAAAATAAACCATGCAGTGTCTTTTTTTTTCTCTTAAAGTCTGTCCTGCCACTCTTCCATGAAGCCCAGCTCTGCATCTTCTAATGGTCCTCCAGACAGATCTGAGCTGTCCAACTCCATCAAAAAATCTACTGTAGCACAACAAAACCATCAATTAACTTGAACCAACCAAATTTCTAAGCCCCTTCTGCATTTTACACACATGAAGTTCAAAGTTTCTTTGCCACACACCATTTTATGAAGCAGTTTATTTTTTTTCAAAGAGCTCACGTCTCAGATCAAGGTTCTTTATTGTCATTTCCATCACCTGTGGTACATGAGGTGGAACAAAACTGTGTACTCAAGGTCCCACACCCAACAAAAGCAAAAAAAAAAAAAAAAGTAGAAAAATAAACAGTATACAAGGGTCTAAGATACACACTAAACAGTAATAATATAATAATGTAAAATATGGTGTATTAAACAGCAGCCTGAACATGAGTCTGTTGTGAGCAGATGGGTAGCAGCTTATGGGTAAGAAATCAGCAGCATGGATGATCAGCAGCACAGATGAAGTCACATATCACCAACTACAGTGGCATTACAGTGATTTCTCTGATCTCATGATTGAGTCTTAACATCTTCAGGGTAGAAGCTGTTCTCAGTCTAGTGGTTCTACACTTGATGCTCCTTAACCTCCTGCACGAGGGGAGCGGGGCAAAACGTGTGTTGGGTGAGTGGGGTCTTTCATGATGCAGGTGGCTCTCTTCCTGCATCTGGAGGTGTAGATGGCTGTGATTTTGGGGAGACTGACTCCAACAGACTTCTGTGCAGCCTTCACCACTCCCTGCAGAGCTTTTCTTTCTGCAGCTTCCAATTTCCAGCTTTTCAATCTCAGCTCAAGATCTTAAACGCAGAATCAAAGCTGCTGAATTGTGACGCTTTTCAAGCTTCAAGTTTATTTCTCAAAACACTATTTTTCTCTTCCTCACAGCTTTCTCTCAATTTTAATCCATGTTTCATCTGATTATTGAGCCAATTATATCGTTGGGATTGAAAAACTTTTATTCCATCTCAAAAAATGTTAGCTTTTGCTCCATAGAGCAATACAAACCTTTTTGCTTCTTTTCTTACCAAAATAATGCTAATCTATATACAGTATTATGTTGGCATCTAAATCTAAAAAAAGGAAGATAAAACAGGCATGACCACGTTGTTTTGGAGGTGGTTGATTTTTATTTGGAAATCTGACAGGCATGGCTGAACAGTGAACTCTCACTTTAACAACAAAACAAGAACAACCCAAAAAATAAAGACAGCAGCACTACAGATAAACAATACTAGTGTCTGAAAATGTCATATCCACCATAAATCCACGTACACACATACTGCACTCAAATATCTGACACACACACACACACACACCTACCCACACACTGTGTGAGCTCCATGTGAACATCCTCCATTAATATTCACACGATATCCAGAGATCTGAGCACTTAGAACAATAACCCACAGTGCAAATAATCTAACTATACACACATAATTTATATATTTTATGTATATAGGGTTTTCCATTTAGACAGTTTCAAAATCTTTGTAACTTTCAACAGTGAAGAAAAAAACAAGAAAAAAATTCAAGAATGGTCCCCGAAAAGAACATAAACAAATAAAAATACTAGTGTGCACAATTTTTCAGCAGTCTCAAAACAGAGCATGACGATTAAAAACCACCAACAAAAGATGAGAATCCAAAGGTGGATGGGCGGAATGGGCCGAGGGGGTAAACGTTGATATTCACACGCACGTCACAGACTGGTTACTACATTTACTGAGGGTGGGAGGACTCTGGATCACTGTACAGTTTTCAGATTAGACGATATATCAGGCAGACTGTCCACACATCAGCTCACGACAAACAGTACATGTTCATGCCCGTTCTGCACGCACGAGACCTGACACAACCGGATGGCTTCAAACAATATGGAATGGATCACATCTACTCGGAATAAAGCGGTCAAAGGCGACCGCCAACATATTTCTGTTGCCATCCCATCCTGTCAGATCCACAGGGTGTCATGGAAGAAGGTGAAAATCTCCTATTTGTTCTTGCTGCTCTGATGTGGATGAATGAGATGGGGGGGGGTTGGATGGAGACACTTATTTTGTGGACAGGATGAGGGCCACGATGAGGCCGTAAAGCCCCAGCACCTCCGCGAAGATCAGGATCAGGATCATGCCCACGAAAAGCCGAGGCTGCTGAGCGGTGCCTCGCACTCCGGCGTCGCCCACGATGCCGATGGCGAAGCCGGCCGCCAGACCGCTCAGGCCCACGCTCAGACCAGCACCAAGATGCAGGAAGCTCCTGATGGGTGGGGGGGCGGGACGAAAGGAAAATACACACATCAAAATGTGTTAAGTTGTACAGTTTATGGTGAAAATCCAATACTTTTGTCATTTTAAAGTTTTACTATAAGCAGATAAATGATTCCAGTGGATTCCACAGTTTGTAGAAACACCATCAACAGCAATTTATGTTCTCATTTGTAATTATATTACATTGTCGTGGAGAAATGCTGCTTTAGTTTGTGGTCTTTCATATTCATCTTTATCCAGTATCACACTGGGCTGCAACCACTGAGCCCGACTGGTGGGCAGTATTTGTAAAGAAGTCTTCAAAATGTGTCCAAATGTTTATGATGCATTCTTTGTGTCCTCATGAGTCACATCAACTTCCTGTTTGAATTCTGAGCATGTTAAATAGAAATGAAAACAAACGTTCTCTCAAAGTAGTCACAGTGTTACTGTTAGCATCTCAACCGCGACTCATCTTAGTTTCTGTCACAGCACTAGAGCTGCAGTATTGCTGAAGTTGTTTTTATAGTACTGTGTGAAAATGTGTATTTGTAACATCACACTGTTTGTACTTGCAAAACAGAAAGTGCATTGATTGTGTGGATTAAAAATACAGTAGTCCCTCACTACTTGGCAGTTTTAACTTTCGTGGACTCGCTCTATCGTGGTTTGTGGACGTACAGTCCATAATATTGTACAAACATTTTTTTTATACAGGACACATGATTGTCCACTTAATATTACTCACATGATTGGGACAGTACTGGGTACAGTACTGTCCAGTAAAAAGTTAACAAAAAAATAAAATATTTCGAACAGGCGCCGCCATTTTCTAGTTTTCTCTCAGTAAGCCTACACTGTATTTCCGCTCATAACGACCACATTTCCCAGAAGGCAACAGGGCCCCGCCCAGAAGCCTCGTTTCATTCTGCTGGGAAAAAAAAAAAAAAAAAGAGGTAAAGTTTTGATTTGATCGGTGCCCAGCAGATGCAGAGAAGTTGCACTGAACCCATTGAACCGGAGCAGAATCAGACCTCCAGACCCATCAGTGAATCTTGAGACCTGGTATCCGGTCCACGAGGACTTCTAAGCGTGGACGCGCTCCAAAAGCTCCAGAGCTGTTTCCATAGCCCATCTGGACTTTTTCATCCAGACTTGGAACTAATTTGACCACAAATGGTACCACGCCAGCCAACAGAAGGTCTGTCCCCACAAGAGCTGCAATGAACCGCACCAGAACCGGACCTCCAGACTTAGCGGTGAGCCCGAGAGCAAGCAAGTAAAATTTTGTAGCTGCATATAAGTACGTATGTTGTTAAAATTAGTAGGTTTAAGAGTTTAGAACATTGATTGTGAGCTTCATCGCTGCAGGTTAGGTCTGCAGAAATGGAACAGAGTTGGACCAGAACCAAGAGCTGTTTCTGTGTTCTGCAGAGCTAGTGAGTAAAATTTAGTAGCTACATATACAATACTGTACATATATTGTTAAACTGCATAAGTTTAAGAGCTTAGAACAATGCAATAGTGTGGGATGGATTTCTAAAGCCTTAAAATATAAATAAATACCTAAATAAATATAACATCGCTACTTCGCAGAATTTCACTACAAGCAGGTTTTGAACCGAACCCCAGCAATAAACAAGGAACTGTTGTAAATAAATAAATAAATGGAAAAAAAGGTGCAGATCTTCCTGTCAGGTTCCTCATAATGACCATATGACACACGTACCGCCACAGTTAAAGTAACGACTTGTTCAGGTCCTCGGAGCGGGTCATGTCGCCACGGACTGAGCCCTTTCCCACCCTGAGGCTACAGCTTCCAATGATCAGATCGAACCATGTTAAGAATAGATCTTTTTCAAATATGTCTACCTTAATTTCTAAACTCCAGGAATTAAATTATAAACAAGGGGGCCTACAGCCAAATGAGTCTAAAGCACGCCGAGGTTGGTACAATCTAGGAGGATGCATGTTGAGTACAGTTTTGAGGGCTGTGCACACAGACTGATGTTTAAAAATTGCCACACAAGACATGTCAGCACAGCTCACTGGTCACACACACACACAGTGAGACAACAACAGTTTGTCTTTTTATTTTGAATCCACAACTGCCAAAGTCAAGAGACACTGGCTTGAAAAAAAGTTACTTTTCTGAAGTGAAGTTGTATAAAAACATCACCAATAAGTCTTTATTTATTTATTTTGCGCAGAAGGTTTTAGATCATCAATCAGGCTGAAGTCTGGACTTTGGCTGGACTATCGTAACTCTTTGATTAGATTTTTTTTCTCTCCAGCCATTCTGTTCTAGATTTGCTGCTGTGGTTGAGTTTATCGAACAGTTTCACAATTCAAACTTTCTCAAGCTTCATCTGTTGAGCTTAAGACTCAAAAAATGTGATTCAAGAATATTTTTATATATAGAAGACAGTTTAGCGACAACAGCAAGGTGTCTGGGTCTTGTGGCTACAAAACGAGATAAAAATACTGTAATCAGTTCTACATTTATCTGTGAATTACAGCAATCAGCTCCAGAGAACAAGGCTCTACAGAACTTATGGCTTGCAAACCCAAACTTTTTCCTTGTGGCCCTTCTAAAAAGCCTTTAACTTGTTTTCTGAGGCCTGTGAAGCCTTAAATGTAGTTTAGTTTAATTTCTTCCTCTGAGTTTTACACAGTCTGCCCTCCAGGTGAATTTGCAGAGCCGCTGACTCCTGTAGACTGTAAGCAGACTTGAATATTCCCACTTGTGAAAAAGCTCACAATAAAAGTATGAACTCCAAGTCTTTTCTAAATGGGCTCAAGATCCTTTGCAACTCCACAGACCGCCAACAGTTTACCTGAGCTTATTGCTGATGCCTTTTCTTCTTGGCAATGCATTAACACATATTTAAATGCTTCAGAACAAACAGATGAAATCTCTGCTTTAATCAGTGTGTTAGATTAGGATGATACTTGACCTCTTTATTTTAATAAAAGCTATAAAACTACACTTGCACCCCATTATGTACTGTTTTTCAGTACCAGTAATTAAATGTCACGAGTTAATGTTGATCTGAAGTTGTATTCATTCTCAAGCCCTATAAACCTATTCTGAAGGCCTGATAGGAACAGGATGGTTTGTAGTCTTAGTCTGTGGCAACTTATATTCTCATGATGCAAGTCTGCATGATGTAATGAGAAAGAGATTAACTTACTTGTACAGAGTGACTGTCTCAGAGATGTTGTTTGCTATCAGCACAGCTACCACCAGCCCGTAGATGGCGATGATACCAGCCATGACGACGGGGATGATGGACTTCATGATGAGCTCTGGCCGCATCACAGACATGGCAGCGATGCCCGTGCCACTCTTTGCCGTCCCATATGCTGCTCCTAGCGCTGAGAGAGACAGAGCAGACATTCACTGTTAATTTGAATTCCCCATACATCAGCTTTATTTATACAATTAGGGGCATCACTGAAAGGCAAGACAGAAGTATACAAGATGCAAAATTACTTGTTTTCTAAAACAGACGATACTTAAAAGTCAAATGTTTTAAGTATTTTTTTCTTACAAACCATCCCAAAAGAAATGAGCCTATCAAAATGAAAAAAAATTAACTATAAATAGCTCCACTCTGAAGCAACCAAAAATACCTGTTCTTGTTGCTAGTTTGTTCATACTTCATGTCACAGACTGATTGCGCTATAACTTCTGCTGCACAGCCCTGGTGAAACTGTAATCTACAAAATCCAGCATAAATACGGTCACTCTGTAATAAATCCAGGGAGCATCATCTTTGTTGTTTAGACCTGGCTCTTTATCAAAACTAGAAAAAACAACTGCAGTTTTTCTCACGCCTGTGCTTCTGCCACCATGCTGTTTTTAATCACATAAATTTATGCAATCCAAGTGTTTGACACTGTTCTTTAAAAAAAATTCATAATTATGGTTGATTTACAAGTAAGTTCATGAAATGTTTCAAACTTCAAACATTACAGAGATAAATTATGTGACTGTCATCTTGCTATTTGGACAGTGTCTTTTTAAAACCCTCAAACGTTTGCCATTTTGTCATATCTCGGACATCTAAACACTTAAAAACATAAAATTGTTTGTAAGTAATGTTTTGCAGAACTAAAACAAAGGTGGTATGAATGACGCAAAGCTTGGAAATAGAGGCTAAACAGTCCAAGCATTGTTCTATCACCATTTCTCCTGATAAGAGGCATTCAGGTGACCTGCTGGATGTCTGGTTATTCAAACATAAACAGCTAATTGGTGTATTTGCACTGATGATTGTTTTTCCAGTGGCCATATTCCATTTCCAACAAAAGATTTCTGTAAAACATTAATAAAGAGCAATGACTTGTAGTTATTTGCCAAGACCAAATAACAAAATCCCAGGTTCCTTATGTTGAAACAAGAAATATGATGTAAATTAATGCACAATTAAATTTGTTCAAGTCTAGAAAAATGAACACTGATGAGTGAGGTGCACCCAAACTCAGATGGAAATATATTATTTGTGTAAATAATTCAAGATTTAATGTTTGATATTAGATTAACAAAACACTGTTCACATGCATTGTGAGTGCTGGATATAAAAGTGTAAATTGAAACGAGAAAAGGAAAAATTAAATGGAAATCTTTATAGGAGCCTGAAAACTTAACTACGCAGTTTGTCCGTGAGAAGACAAACTGCAGAGTTTGTGATTTTGTCAAATTAATTAAACAGTCCAGATAGCAGAGTCTTTGCAGCGTTGCTCAAAATATCAAGAGTAATGGTTTAAATTTCCATTGTCTTGCACAGTAATTGTAGCTAAATCCATTCCAGCTGTTTAAAAAGCATTACAAAAAAGTTCTGTTGTTTAACATCTACGTGTTGTCTTTGCAAGACAAATTAATAAAAGACAAATACATGCTGAGCTTTCTGCAGGAGGGACCAAACAGGAAGAGAATACTGTATTGAAAAATAAATGTGTATGACACACATATGACCAGTTTGGCACACAACGATAATTTTTTTTTGTCAAATACAGACCAAAAGTGGATTAAAAACACTGACCAGAAGCCAAATTTAAACAACGCAAAAAATATACTTTCATTATCACATGTGGATGATATCTATGGAGTCACAAGAATACATCGTTTAATTCCTGTATTTAAAAGGAGTTTACGGTATTTCCAAAGTCAAAACATAATTAAATGTAAAGAGATTTTAAATAGTTAAGAAATTTTAAGAAAATTAAGTATCAAATTCTTAAAATTACAACAATGACATGTTCTTTTTTTTAATTATCGACTCATTTAAAATTACACAACTACTTGTGTAGTTCTTACTATTGACTGAACTTCTAAATATCTTTTAAAAAGGTCAAAGTTGGGAGTGGTAGCGCAGAGTTTGAGAAGGTAGGCTTGTGATCAGAAGGTTGCTGGATCGACTCCCCGGACCGACATCAAAATGTGTGTAGAAAAAGTGAAACACTCACACCTGCCTCCACCCTTATTTGACCCACCCTGGGCCCTTAAGCAAGGCCCTAAACCCCACCACCTGCTCCCAAACGGGTCTCTCTTGAAAATGAGTCCCCGTGACTCAATGAGACTACCTTTAAAAATAATAAAAAATTTAAAAATGCTATAAAAATTAATAAAATTATGAGACGGACATTATGATTGTGCTGGATTCAACCACACGACACTTTCATGAAAATATTTTAATTTAATCCTGTGTTACAAATGTTTTTAAAATGGTGTGCGAAAATGTGCAAAGCACGCAGCGTGGTTACGATTTTAAATGTAAAAGTCAAATTATAAAATGTACAGAGAGTTGGATCAGGGTTAGGGAGTGGTAGCGCAGAGGTTAGATAAGGTGGTCCTGTGATTGGAATAGCTGGTTCAACTCCCGGTACCGACAACTTAAAAAATGTGGGTGGGATAGGTGAAACACTCACACCTGCCCCACACCCTCATTTACCCCACTCTGGGCCATTGAGCAAGGCCCTTAACTTCCACCACCTGCTCCTCCGGGCGCCCTAGATAGTAGCTCTCTGCTCCACACAGAGGGCTGTGGTAGCTCGGTGATCTGTGGTGGCGTCATCCGGCGTAAAAAATAATTGGCATGTCTTCGTGCGAGTTAGTTCACTGTGACAACCCCCTAACACAGGGAGCAGCCAAAAGAAGAAAATTTAAAAAACTGGATCAGTTAAATTAAATGAATAAATCACCTCATTGAGTACTTACATTCTAAACTTTGCTTGAATTGGTGGGCCTATTTTGCTTTAATCTTTGGGGCTACAGACACCACAGTGAAAACTTTGGTTTTCCCTCAGAGGTTGGAGAAATCATTTATAATGTTCCCAACAAGCAGCGTAGACCTGCACTTGTAGATACTCAAAGCACTTTACACTACGATCTGTGCCCTCATTTACCCATTCATACAGCACTCTACTATACCCTTACAAAGAATAATCAGTGCTTTGGATCACGTTCGTACACTGATGGGACGCACATTGGAGGTGATGACGTGTTCAATGTCTTGCCCAGGGACACTTCGGCGTGTGACTGCTGGTGGAATTGAACCCCCAGCTCTCGCATTGGATGACCACTGTTCTAACCACTCAGCCACAGCTGCCCCTGAATGAATGAAAGTTCTTTACAGCTGCACTAATCACAAATAATCACAACTATGATTAATGTTGACCTTCTTGTGCTTTTAATAACTTCATTTGGACACACATGATTTGTCACCTCGGTCACCAACCAGCTACACGATCATAGCCTGAATTTGATTTGATTTAATGAAACCTGGCTCCGGGAGGGAGGAAGCTATGACGGCGAGGAGCCTTCAGTTAGCCTCCCCTCCGCCTCTCCCTCCTCGGCAGGTGTGCGAGCCGCGAGCGGCCTACCGAGGCGGCTTCTGTGAAAGCAGCTGTTGTTTCCAATAAACTAAACCGGCTCGGTCTGAAACAGAACAGAGGTGTCAAATGAAGGAGCTGGAGGTGTAGTTACCGCTGAAGACCATGGCCGCAGAGGCTCCCATCACAGCGAAGAAAGGCGAGTACTCGGGGCTCTCTTCAGACGACATTCTGTCTCGTCTCCTCGGGCGGTGGAGCTACAAGGAGGGCTAGCTTATTTTCTTTATACGAGTAATGAGAGAGCTGGTGGGTCTCCTTTCCCACCGTCACCTCTCGACAGGTTTAAACACTGCAAAGCTGTGTTTCGACCAGCACAAGCTCCGGCGTAGAGGAGGAAAATGGCGAAACGGAAAAAGTCATGTGACCAAGCATCCCGGAAAGAACCATTCGGGCAAAAGCGGGGGTGCGGACGTTAACTTCGACTCGTTGATTTCCTTTTTAAATTCTCACAAAAAAAGGGCTGTCTTAAATCAAGTTATTATATAGTGTTATTACATATATTATATATAAATACTATATTATATTACTACGATATGACGCGTGGGTTTTGTGAACTTGAACCATTGTGGTACCTTCTGCTGCAAGTGCACTGACTGCAGTCGTCACTACACGGCACGCGCTGTCAGATTAATTATTAGTACGAAATGTTCAATAAATTCAACCTCAAATTGCGACGGTTGTTTATTACTAAAAGCAAAAACAATATATCAGTAAAAGAACTGGTGCTAATAGCATATCAACAAGTTGTAAAGATAATCTTTAGTTATCTGTGTCAAGGTGACACTCCAGTGGAAGTGGGTGTTCCTGGTGTCAGATAAAGAGATATATCACACCACAATTCAGTTTCTTAAACCTGTCTTTCTCGCTTTATCGGTCAGTAAGTTTGGATTTTGTGTCAGAATCTGCTAATATAAAAAAAAATGCAGCCTTTTAAATTGAACAAGCGTGCTCAGCATCTTTTAAGTGGGGTTTTGTAGAAAGATTGTGCACAGTCAGTGTCTTACCTGTTTCAGATAGCTTTTTAAAAGGGTTAGCAGTATTTTATAAACTTTTTCAACACTGTCAGTTTTGCTTTATGTGGGTATTTGTACATACAGTAATTTTCTGGCTATTTGCAAACACACAGCACCGTCAGCAGCTAGCAGTAGCACTTCTGGAGCTCTTCCTGCAGGAACATGATCACATTTTTCCTGTATAACATGTAATAATGTGCTGCAAAATTGATGGCACTGTAAATTTTTGACCCACTATGAAAGTTCTGAGAGTGGAGCTGCTTTAAGAGAGTAGAAATAATCCACTTTGATTTCTTAGGCTAGGCTAAGACAGTTTGCAAATTGTTAAAAAGATGTTTTTGCAAGAGAATTTCTAAAATGTCTCAAAATGCACGTTCCTTGAGTAAGTTATAGGGCCGCCCTCTTGTTTCTGGATTTTTGACCATAATAGAAACATTCACAATACAAGCTGCCTCTCAAAATAGTCACAGGGCTGCCGCTGGTATCTGAAACAAGTCACAAATCTATCTTAGCAGCGTTTAACTTTAGTGGACTGCAGTGGTGGAGAAAGTACTCAAACACTGTACTTAAGTCAAAGTACAAATAAACAGACAAAAATGTACTTAAGTACAGTAACAAAGTACTTGTACTTAATTACATCCCACTGACTGTAGTGGGTTTTTTCATCAGTATGGAGGCAAACATCCAGCAACTGTTCACCCGAATTTCACCGTAAGTGTACGCAAATGTGTCACTCAGTGTGATCAAGTGTAAATTTGTGTTTCCACAATTTATGTCTCTAACTTTTCCTCAACAGGTGTAGCTATAGTGAGACCTTTTGCACCGCTAAGACTAGCCATCATTCTGGTCAAAATTAATGGATGGATGATCATCCATCCATCCATCCATCCCTCTTTGCCAACTCTTCCTTTTTGGGTCGCCCATAACATCATAGTATCTGATCTTTAGTTTTAGGTTCTTTACTGCTTCTACTAAAGAACTTCTGGTGCTGAAACTTGTCTTGTATCCAAAAAAAAAAAAAACCCTTCAGTTTTTTTCAAATGGCAAAAATTACACAGGACTTGATAAATTGTCTTATCTTTACGTCCCCCAAAAAGCACTGAATTGTTCTTGTCAAACTCAGTTTAGAAAGTCAATACTGTACATTGGCAGCAAACATGGGCTTTTAAAACTTTATATTCATATCCTCTTTGTCTCATGTGATTAAACAGCAGTTTTCAGAAATGAAAAAGGAATGCACACACATGACTACCACATGTACAGATAAATGTGTCATTACTGCTCATTCATGTGATCAACTCTACTCTGCTAGTATAATTTTTAGAGCATAAAAACTCGTTTTTGTGTTTAATAACAAAGTTTATCTGCAAAGCAAACTTGGTAAATTTGACAAACAGCTGAAACGAATGATTAAAAATTCAATAAAAATGCAACAATCACTTTTTTAAAGATCTATTTATGGTGTTAGTACTCCTTGTATGGTCTTTGAATATTCAACACATTTTTATTAGGTAGGAATAAAACTTAAACTACATAAAGCAAACTTTCAACTATAAAAAAGACAACTAAAATAATAAAAAATTGGGAAGAAGATTTTAAAAAACACAATGAATGAAGACTGACCGGGCCACTATGCAATTCAACCTGACAATATATCCAACACTTACATTTTACCATGTGGCAGAATTTATGTTAGGGACAACTTATAGAAGGACCTGTGAAGAGCAGACACAGACATATCGTAAAACTTGAAAATTTAAAGAAATGAACAAATTTCCTTTGAGCAATTTATCTGTTTAAATAAAGGTTGTGAACGTAATGAGTATTAAACAGAGGTGGGAACTTTCTTTCAGGAAGTGGGTGTAAAACAACAAAACAGTGAGGAGGGTTTCCATACAAATGCCATTGTTTTATACAAAGTATATTTATAGGCTTAATTTTATACATATTACTAAAAATACCAAAAAGCCTAAATCTCGTTAGTAGTCAGTGAGAGATTTCAAAATGGCATCATGTTTGGAAGGTTTGGTGCATGTTGTTGACCTTGTCACAGTTTTTATTTATTTGCTTTTTTCTGTAGACTTAGCTTTATCTGTGCCTACTATCTCTTCAAACAGTCCCTGAGGTCGTGACTCTATGACCGTCAGTCTGAGCACATTTTGAAATCTATTTTCATACTTCCCCCATAATAAACACATGTTGAGATGCTGCTGAATGACTATGAGGCCTATCGGATTCGGACTGAAAGATGAAGTCTTAGTGTTTTTATTCTTTTACTTGTGATGTTCTGATTATTTATATGATTGTTTTTATTGTTTTGTGCTTGTTTTTGTCATTGTACAGCACTTCAGACAACTGATATGTTGTATTTTAAGTGCTTTAGAAACAAACTGGTATGGTATTGTATGGTATCATATGACATGACATAATGACTTTTTCCACTTCTCAAATAACCAAGAGCAAAAATTGAATAAATAAAAAATCATGGTTTAAAGATATGTTAATTAAAAAAAATAGTTATGACAACAGACCGATGGGTTCTTAATATAATAAATGTGTTTGAAAAGTCACTGTGTAATGTTCAAGTACTAACTCATTAAGTACTCAGTGTCTACTCACCATTGACAAATACCCGAACTAATGTATTTGTACTGAGTCTATTAAAAAGTATTAAAACATCCCTTAAATGGTCATCCGAGTCTGCAGAACATAAAGAATGATACAAAATTGTATGGCTTTTAGGTGTTGCACATGAGTTTAGATCACTGATGTGGACTGATTGATGATGGGTTTCTAAAAAGCATTACAATTCTCCCACACTTTACTCATTAGAAATACTTTTTCATTTCAGACGTCCTACATCTGCTAGTAGCTCCTTTGAGCTCAAATTCTGAACTGCTTTTTAAGGTAATTTAAGAGAAACATACTGGAGTGTTTTTCACTCCTATAATGGTGGGGAAAGTATTGCCAAGAGGAAATTCAATTCCAGGTCATCAGCATATATTGGCTACGGGTTGAAAAACCTTTAAAAACCCAGCTGAGGTAAAATTTGAATGATTACGCCTTAAGCTGTAAAAACAATTTCTGCAGAAGTAATAAAAGCTGCCAAACTTCTCTTTATCACATGAAACAGATGAGAGCAATTGAAGGTTAGAAGAAAAGGGGGCTGGGGAAAAAGACTAAGTGGGAGAGGAAAACCAGAAGGGGAGATTGAGTTTCCACAGACCATGTGCAGCACAACCAGATTACCAAATGGAAGACAGGAGAAAATGTCAATGTTCAAGTTCATTGGTCCATTTAGGCAGATAAGACAAGCAGTCGGTTCTGGTCAGCGTGACACTGGGAACAACAAGATGTCTGAGAAAACAAGCTTCAACAATGCATACATTACCTCTTATGGACTTTAAACATTAATCACGATGACTCAATTGGAGGGTGTCTCTTAAAATAATTTGTTGAAACATGAAAATTTTATTTCCAATACCGTATTAGATGGAGATGTGTCACAAAATTTTAGAGCATAACAACTGCTAACAATTTCAGAATAGGAGCTGGGTATAAACACCTAGTTGGACAATTTATCTTGGTTTAGCCTGAGAATAAATAAGCAATCAATAAAGCAATCAAATAAGCAACTTATTGTACAGATGCAGACAAGTATATTTTTGCCCTTTCATCCATCCATCCATCCATCCATCCATCCATCCATCCATCCAATATCTTTACTGATTTCTTCCTCTTCAGGTCACAGGGGTCACTGGTGCCCATATCCAGCAGTCAATGTGCGAGAGGCAGTGGACACCCAGACAGATCTCCAGTCCATCACAAAGACGCATAGAGACAAACAACCATTCTCTCTCACTCTGTCCTTACCAATGTTCCAATACATAATGAACATTATTATTGATACTGTTTATCTTATTTCTTTATATATTGTTCTTAACATTTAGGAACTTTTGTGTGAATCTTTTTATCTGTTGATCCTGTTGCTGCTGTTACACTAGAATTTCTTATCCGTGGAACATAAAGGCTGTTTCTATTCTATTCTATTCTATTCTATTCTATTCTATTCTATTCTATTCTATTCTATTCTATTCTAT
>JARVGQ010000474.1:14731100-14743841 GCA_031762355.1 Hypsolebias martinsi | reverse complement strand
GATGACGTCACGGGGGGGTGGGGGGGGGGGGATACGCGAAACAGCCGGTAACCAAGACAGCCGGAAACCGGGGACCACCTGTATATTAAATCAATTTCAACTTTTATAACTGGGCCTGCATATTGTCAGCTCAATGATTGTTTTTTAAATGAAATTATAAATAATATAACGAAAGTAATGATCCGCGTTTCCCCGTTTCAATTTTTGGGTCAGCAGCCTCAGGCGAAAACAACGAAGTGGACAATGTCACGATAAAGTCGGTAATTTTTCACACATTCATTGTTAATCATCTGCGCAACTTAAAATAAATTAGATTTGGTCCATTTTTTAATGCAATAAGGAGCAGAGAAGACAAACATTTTTCCTAGAAGTCAACTTACGCTAGTTTTTTTTTTTTTTTAAACTGGTCATCGGCAATCTTGATAGTTGATATAAAACTGATTTATTTTTCATATTTGGCCAATATGCATTATTTATTTATTTAACAAAATATAACAGCTTAACATAAATTAAAGTATGTTTAACAACACTTAAAAGAAATTCTACACCTAAACATTAGGGATGCAATTTATACGGTGACGGTCCAGTACAGATGTTTGGACAGGTACAGTGAAATGAGGACGAACAGCTCACTGCTCGCAGATGTTTCACTACATTTTACTAATAAAATCAAATAGACGTGTGACCTATCCAGGGTTTACCAGCAAAATTGAGTATATTTATTTCGTAATCTTGAAATCAAATTATTTCCTCATTAGAACTCAGGTTGTCTCATGTTATTTGTTTTGCTTGACGTCTTAACCGAACTAACTAAAAAGGAAACACTCCTGTTTTTGTTTTAAGTTACACTTTCTTAAGAGACACCTCTCTGGAGTTTTAGTAAACTTTCTGTTTAACACATAAACTTAGGTTTTCGTCTCACTTTAAACCGAGCCTGACAATCTGTACGTCTGTCTATGAATTCCTGCCTTTTACATAAAACCATTGTTCTCGAGAGCGGCCAGCTTCCTGATATAAAAGGCAACAACGTTCAGCTCTCTGGCTGCTAAGTGATCTCCCTCTGCATGTGCTCATTTTCCTATTGACACTCATGAACCAGCCAATAAATGATGACACATCTCTTAAATGGAAGGTGAAACATCCACAAGCAGGAAGGGGAATCACCCGTGTGATCAATGTGCCATTTTCTGTCAGGGCATCCGACGCCTGCTCCAATGATTCATCTTTTAAACGACGCCACAGACTTAACTTGCTTCATGGGCTTAATTTAAAAATCCTCACCAACACGGTGCTTTTAAATAAACTAGGCGAGCTTAACGAGACAAAACAAAAGAGCGGCCGCTCGCATACTTCCCATTTTCCAGAAAACAATGCAGCGTTTCACAAAGAAAGTGCCAGAGCTGCTCTCAGTGACAGCAACTCGCAGGCTGGCTGTGCCCACACATTACTGACGGCGTCTACTGTGAACGAGTCGCACCAAGCCGAGCAACAGTTCGGCAGCTCAGCCAACGCCGGCGAGCTGCTTCTTACAGCTGTGTGCACAGATGCAACGGCTGAGCTCCCCTCAAAGGTTAAATTGCTCTTAACGAAGTTTAAAATGTAAAACGATTCAAAATAAGGTGAGCGCGAACATTTCCCGTTAAAGCAAGACAGGATACACATCTCTCATGTCCTCGATGTGGCGCGCCCTCAGGATGTCTTTGATCCCGATGATGTTCTCGTGGTTGAAACGCAGCAGGATCTTGATTTCCCTCAGCGTGCGCTGGCAGTACGTCTGGTGCTCGAACGGGCTGATTTTCTTGATGGCCACACGACTGAGCTCAAGGTTGTCCGTGGCAGAGCTGGTGAGGAGAGGAGCAAGACACAAGCGTCAGATTACACACAAAAAATGACGCATCAGAAACCAAAGGGGCGCTGCAGCTGCTGCTGCTGCGGCGTCTCGAGTTGTATCCAAGTGCTTCGCTGTGCAGAGAAAGGGAGAGTTATCCAAGTTTCTAAACAACAACGTTACATCACAGCTTTGCTCCTGGTCAAAGTGTCTAAACGGTGCTGGACAGGCTGGTTTAACTGGGCATGTTCTCAACGAGTCCTTCACTTAAACACTAACAAGAACAAACTGCTGGTTACAGATCAACATAAAGACACTTGTTGCACATCAACACAACAGTCCTCAACAAACCTGACAATGTAAAACACCAAACAGCAGCTATAGCAAGATCACACAAACACAGCTTGTACCAAACTAACCAGTGTTTCCTGTTTGAAATGGATGCGCGTGGGCAAAAATTAACATTCACTCTGCTTATCTGGATGAACAATGACAGCGATTATTAGACTGTGACACAGGTCCACACAGCAGGAAAAGGCCTTCCAAGGGACAAATCCCTCTTTGCATCCTCTGCAGCAGACAGGATGTATGCACCTGGAGGGGCTCGAGGCCGGACATCAAATATATTTCAGCAGATCTGAGGTGAAGCGCATCATCGTGCATGTTTCTGATCAGACAGTAGCCCACGTCTTGCAGAATCACTCCATTTCCTGTATGGTTGTAGCCGCGCCTGTAGCAGCTAGCTAACCACAAACAGGCTGCTTTAAGGCTAATTTCGTTACATTTATACACTAAACGACGTTTGACAGGCGACTTGTATCAAATAGCTCGTACTCACCACACCATTCCGTATGCGCCCTCTCCAATGTACGACAGGTTCGTGTAGCGAGGGCCCACGTCAAACACTTGTCCCCTCACCGTCTCCACCGTACGACCGTGGGGTTTCGGCGCTGCGGGATCCCGCGGAGCTCCGTCTTTGGCTTCAGCCCCCTCCGAAGAAGTGGCGGCGGCCTGAGCGCTGCCCGATTTCGCGGCCTCGGCCGCCGCACTCCTGCGAGAATTCTCCATTTCTTCTCCCCGAGCCGCTTCCGCTCAGACAGAGAGTGTGCTCGAACCCGAGGGGCCGCCGCGGCTCACCGAGCTCTCAAAGCCGCCGACAGAAGCTGCTTAACGCGGGCGGAACGTGCGGCGTAAAGCGACACAACCGACAACGGTCGTCTCTTTATACTACCAAGTGGATTTTTCGTGCGCGAGCGCGGATTTGTTCTCTCGGCGGTGGAGCGTAATGCGCGCGTGCCAAACTACAGCTAATATCGGTGCGTTAGATATGTTTACGAGGATGGCTTGTTCGGGCGGGGCGGTTTCGTGTTTGCAGCTACAAGTAGGCGTATGCTGCTGCATGATGAGCCGCCGCCTCTACATGCTGCATATTTTGAAGACCGCAAGGGGTTGGGCACATCGTTATAGCATATAATCACACCAATTCAACAATAACCACAAAAACATTTACTAGTCACATTGTTTTATTTAATATTAGATATATCTGTATTTTTTTATTTGGATATATAAAATAAAACGTATTGCAATCTGTAATTGTTTTTATCTCAAATTCACATTTCTCATATAAATAACATTTAAGGTTTTAATTTTCATTATAAATAGGCAAAATGTACTTGTTGATAAATTAATTTGGCAGCCCGATTATTATAAAAGAAGATTATGAGGTCTGAAATTTTATTTTTGACCATGGAGCTACTTAATGATACATGTTTTTTTAATAAAAAAAAAAAACTAATTATAAGATAAATTTTCACAAACAGGATTCGAGGATCGAGGTTCTGCGCTCACAAACATGAGCTAGCGTAAAGTTAAAATACTTCACCTAAAAGTATTTACCATGTTTACAACAAGAGACGCGGTTTTGTACACACAGTAACGATTGCCATGATGTTTAAACATTTTACTCTGTAAAAATTATTTGATCCAGCTGTGGTTTTCTTTTAACTTCTTTTAGCGTAAACTATTTTTGTGAGCTTGAGTGATTTTAATGTAAAGTTTATTTTAAAATATTTATAGTATTAAAGTGCAGACACATAATGCTAAGCTAAAACAAATTTTACAGGGGAGAAAATTGGTCACTATGGAAACGAGTGCAGCCGGCGTAAAGACGCGCCTACGTCACCACGTAAGGCGAAGCACTTCCTGGATTCTGTGTTGTTAGCTGTACAGTACTCAAGTAATGATACATTTAGCTTCGAGGCCAAACTGGACTGGGACGATTCGTTTGGCGTTGACTCTTTGTGGACTTCCATATACCACCTGCACCTCCGTAATATTAAGGTATGAATAGTAAGGAACATTTACTTTAAAGTAAATGTTTATTGTCTTTAACCTTTTTTGGATTTACTTTAAAAATGTACAGGTAAATCTGACCCTGTTAAGCTGTACATTTGATGTTTTTTTTCCAGTTTCCTACAGCTGTATTATAAAATATATGCATTTCATACACTTGTATTATAAAATATATGTATTTGTCTGCATGGAGCCGATAATGTCTGTTGGGGAAAAAAAAAGCCACGGAGCTGCATGGAGGAAAACATTTTAAATATGTGGAGTTTTGATGGCTCGTCCATCCTGTTTCTCTTTTTTTTCTTCCTCAGGCCTGGATTCTCTTGTTCAGTTCCTCATTCCGTCAGAACTTGTGAAAACCTGACACCCTTCAGTGGCAGCTACTGCAGCCTTCACACGACCAGTGTCAGGACAATGCCATCTTCAAAAGCTCCACATGTAAAGTCCAGGTGCCCCCTGTATCCAGGGTCCAGCATCAAGCGCTTCCCTGTACCTGATGACAAGGTGGACTGGAGTCAGAAGTGGGCCGAGTATGATCCAGTCAGCTACACAGACCCTGCAGTTCTGAAGAAGCCAGTCTGGGCAGATCCTGATATTGGGTGAGCTTTAACGCAGGCTTAGTGCATTTTGATAAAACTAGGAGTTGAACAATGAAATCTGAGAGTGTCTGTATACTTTTGTTTAAAAAGAGAAGGGGTTTAATAGTAACATTTTGAGGGGAAATTTCTCTTTTAGCAGCTCTTTCTCCCCAAAGTTCAACACTGTGGATGGTGCTGTGGACAGGACAAGCTTTGAGGGAAGCTACCAAGTGGAAAATGGAAAGCCGCTGTAAGTTACAAAAATAAAAAGATGATTTTGCCACGTTTTTATGACCTCTTTTATGACCACTTGAAGTCTGTGACATTGTTCAATTTGCTTTTGTACTGTACAGAGCTGCAGTATTAAATTAATAAATGATCATCTATTAGTGTTGTAGTAAACATCTAATGGGTCTTTAATATTAATGTGCAACACCATTAGGAACAAAGAGCAGAGTTTGTGGTCGCTTATTCTTTAAAGCAGCCTAACAAGAAGGATTTGCTATTCCTCTCAATGCTCTTTACTGAAGAGTTTTTGTGTTTACAACAGAGTGCCTGAGGTTCTAATTCTGGCATCTTCATTAATTATCATCTCAATGCTGTATGTTATGCAAGTTTGCAGATTTACTTTGTGTTGTTTAGAAATCCTCTCGGACGCACAGGGTTGACTGGAAGAGGTCTGCTGGGACGGTGGGGACCCAATCATGCAGCTGATCCCATCGTCACAAGGTAATTTTTACTGTAAATACTGTATACTGAATATTTTGGAAATGCTCACTTTTTTAAAAAGTTTCAAGTATCTCTAAGCAGTTTTTGCCTGTGTGCTTTCTTATTAACATCTGAACGTTGACATATTTTTCTGTCTGGCAGGTGGAAGGTAGATGAAAGTGGAGCAAAGATCCATCATTCAGTGTCCAAACTGCCCATTCTGCAGTTTGTGTCCATCAAGAGAAAGGATTGTGGAGAGTGGGCCATTCCTGGGGTGGGTTTCTTTTACTTCTTTAGTGATGTAGCAATATAAATATAAATTTAAATAAAAGGCCTCAATCATATATTAATGTGACAAAAATGTATTTTAATATTTTATTTGATCAATTTCATCTTATTTCCCTACATTTGTTTGTGTCTTTATTCTTTAGTAATTTTACATTTTATATTTAAATTTTAAAAAATTGTTACAATTGTATGCATTTTTTTATTTATATTATTGCTTTCTTGTATTTGTGTTGTATCTTTGCCTATTGTTTTTCCACATTACTGTACAATTGCTTAGTTAAAAATACTTTTTTTTAAATGACCAAAAGAAGGAAGGGAGGTGGGGGGTTAGTGATAAACTGAAGGAAAATGCCTATATAAAAACAGAAATAACAGAATAAATGACAATTTTTGGGATAATTTATTTACATTTGGGTGTATTTAAACTTGTTTTTCTCTTGTTTGTGAAACATTCTCTTTCATCATGGCTTTTTAGCTCTTATTGTATAGACTATTTCATTTTCTGACTTATGAAATTGTTTCTCACTAACCAGTTTTCTCTTCTTTCATTTCCATGACTGTGCCAACAAATGTGCTGCTTTGTTTACGTTACGGCTACATTAAGCCACTTGAGAAAAAAAATGGGACAAAAAGAAGTTTGGCCTATTTAGACCCAAGATTTACCTGATTTTAACCAGAAATCAATGATTAAATCCCAGACAGTGCTCACATGGTCCTGTGCTTTCATTCGTTGTTTGCTGGATTTGCAGGGGATGGTGGATCCGGGTGAGCAGGTTTCTAGCACGTTGCAGCGCGAGTTCTCTGAGGAAGCTCTCAACTCACTTTCAGTCACAAAGGCTGAGAAAGAAGAAATCCACAAACGCGTCACCAAACTCTTCCAGTCTCCAGGGTTTCAGGTCAGTCGCTGATACAGACTCATGTTAGTAATGGGTGTCTCCATCAGGAACAAAGATAAGCTAGTTGAAGTCAGACAGCTACCAAACACACATTTATTTTATATTGTCCAGATTGGCTGAGTTGTATGCATCTTCACATCATTCTTTCAATGAGCCGCAGTCAAAACAACCTTAAAAACATTAAAGTTATCACTTCATCTCTTGGTTCTGTATTCCAATAAATGTTTCATTGTTTTTCTGACTTTTTAACATCTTAGTTTATAAATTTAATCTAATGGCCTGAAAAATGACATGGAAAAGCAATTTAAGAGTTGACTTTCCCATTTTTCTCCTTCAGGTATTTAAAGGCTACGTTGACGATCCAAGGAACACTGACAGTGCTTGGATGGAGACGGTTGCCGTCAACTTTCATGACGAAGAAGGTATTTTCTACCTGCAGTTTTGCTTTACCTGATGTTCACTTTTCTTTCTAAAGTTTAGCATCAGCAGTAGCATTCCGTGCTGGTATGCATATTTGTGCCACCTTATACGACAAAGTTATTAAAGCAGATCAGTGTTAATGTTCAGAGTATGTGTTGTATGTCGTAGTATGTTGGCTACTACCACACCAAAATGTGGCTTAGTATCTGTAAAACTGACTGAGTTGTAGCCATTTTTATGTCTTCTAGAGTCATTTAGCTGTACCAGCCATCTTGAATCAGGTTGTCTCCAAACGTTAATCAATTGTACATATACATCCAATGATTGTTTCTTGAGCGTTTCATTAAAATTCATCCAGTGGTTCACAAGATATTTTGCTAACAGACAGACGAACACACCTATGGACGCACATACATAGGCAATTACATAATAATTAAGAAAAAATCCAGACACGAAATGTTTCGCGACTGCTGAGATGTGTGTGTTGTTGCAGGTAACAGTGTGAGCGAGCTGCCGCTGCAAGCTGGTGATGACGCAGGACAAGTCCAGTGGGTGGACATCGACTCGTCCTTCAGTCTCTATGCGAATCACTCCCATTTCCTGCAGCTGGTTGCCAAAGAGAGGCACGCTCACTGGTAGCTAAAGACAAAAGATGGATCGGATGTTATGATGGCGCAAATAAGAGCCTTAAGATCTCATTTGTATGTAGTAAGCATGAACTCAGATGTGAAACCACCCCCACCCCAACTTATTTATAATAATCTGATGTAATACTAGACACTTAATCTGCATTTATTAAATTAGCATTATAATGCAATAACAAACAATGTGATTCTGGGTGTAATATATGCTGAAATTATAGCAACAGGAGAATAATTTTAAATGAAAGCAGCAAAGTCTGACTGGCCCTCCTGCACTTTATCACTGTTACACTACATTTCCTTCAGACTGAGCATCTCCAGACCAAAACTAGAGTTATTGTTTGCAGTAATATATTTTTTGTTTTCAGTCTGAGGGTGTCCAGTGAGGCTTTACAGGAAGAGAGGAAGATTCTGGCTGTAATTGGGCTTATTAAGTTGGAACCTCTTACAAGAAAAACTCTAATTAAATTAGAGCCGGTCCCAAGGAGGCGGCACAAATCCAATCAGCCTTCTTTATCTGCTCTCGCGGCGTCTCAGCCCACAAGATTTGCCTGCATGACTTGAAATTCATGCGCTGTCAGGTTTGATCCCTGCACCGATGAGAGGGTAGGGCGTTGTACTTCGACCCGCACTTTCAGCTCCATTAGATGGCATTGAAGTGTCTTTTAATCACCAGAACAGCGTTTACTGCAGAAACACTTTAGAAGTAGGTCATGTTAGTTGGGACCTGAAGGAAGAGAGTTTTTCTAATTACACTGGCAGATTTAAGTTATTTTACTTATTTCTGTTTTTTTTTTTGGGGGGGGAAATAGGGCAAAAATACAAACGAAATGTCAATGTCAAATGATTATATCCTTTTTTTTTTTATTATTATTGTTAGTAAGACTTCATTCATTGAATTAAAGTGACTATAAACAGGGTGTGATGCCAAAATTAGTTCAGACATGTTTCCAAAACGTGCACTGACTTTTTGACGGCAGAATGTCTTCTTTGGTGGAGGGTTAAATTAAGTTGTATTAATTTATCAGTACGGTGATTTATAAAGTCCCATTCTTGTTCCAGTTTTACTTTAGAAATAGTCTTATTGTATGTCCAACATTAAAACATAGAAGCAGTAACCTTCAGATGTATGTGCAAACCAAATGCTGTGTCTTTAATAATCTAATCAAATGTCTGATGTAGAAATCTGTCACTTCAATAAAACAATTCATGCATGCTTGATTTTACTGAAGCAAATTCAATTTATTTATAGTCATGTAAAGTTACTGTAAGTTAGTCTGTTCTATTCTGTGATTTTTACCTTTACAGAACTAGCACACTTTTTTGTTTTTGTTAGTTTGAATAAGTTGTATTAAATACTTCACTAAGTTTAATTTTTTTTCTTTACACAGCTTCTTCTCAGTAACAGTTTACTGAGTAAAATGTTTGTGCATTTGTAAAGATGAGTAGAAAATGCAGAGAAGTTCAAAAGAATAGTTTAAAGCTGAGCATACTGATATGTACAGAAAACATACAGTAGTTTTAATGCATGTTGTGACTTGTTAAAAAAAAACAAGTAGCAAATTGAAATGATAAAATTAACAATTTTTCATTTTAAGCAACTTAAATCAAGACTTCCACTGCCAAAATCAAAACATTAATGTTGCAGCAAATGGCTGCCTGTAGATTTATTACTCATACAACTTTTTTTTTGTATCAAGTTAAGGGTTTGGTAGGTCTTTGAAATTAAACAATGGAGAAAAATAATTAAAAAATGCATTATTACATTATTTTTATTATTTTCTATAATATATCTAATTTTTAAATCATAATTTTTGTAATTTGATACTGGAAACCCACTTTATGTTCTTTTTTTAAAGTGATTGGTTGTTCCAAAGGCTGGTCCGGTCTCCAAACTACATTTCCCAAGAGCCCGCGCGACAAAAAAACGCGACGTCCTAACTGGCGACGTGGCTGAAACACCCGGTTTCAGCAGACCGGGGTGATTCAAACAGACAAACCCGCTACTCGCCGTACTTAAAGCTACTTCTAGACTTCAAACGCCTCCAACAAGTATTTTATTTTAAACACTTGGACTACCTCACGGTGTAACCATGTCGGGGAAGGTGAAGAGCCGAAATGCCGCAAACGCAGACGGCATAGCCGGTGGTGTGTCCTGTGATGAGCGCATCTTACGGGATATTCATCAAATGTACATGGATTCAGAGAGCGGTGAGCTGAATGGTTGAAACACGCTCTGAAAATACAGCTTAGATTTGAAGTTGTATTTACTCGACTACATGTTAGCTTGCTAACCAGGTGAGGTAACGCATGTGGCTAAGTGTTAGCTAAGTTAGCTAACAGGGATTTTGTAGCTTGGCTGACGTTGCATGATTTGTCAAAGTTAAGCCACCCTCTGTTATTATCCTTTGAATTATCTTGAGTCTTTGTCGTTGTTAGGTGAGAAGTTCAAATCTATCTCTCAACTATCTGAAATAAACTAGTCCCTCTTCATTCATTCGTTTAGCTCGATTCCTCTTAAACAAATGGGACAATAGGTATGTTTTATTTTTTTCTGTTTCCTTTTGTTCCAGGATTGATTCAAGTGGCTGAATCTGTTGGTGTGAAATTGCTACCACCCAGGAAAAAAATCACAGTGATGCTGATGGGCAACCACTCAGCTGGGAAAAGTTCCTTCATTAATTGGTAAATAAACTATCTGCAACATGGCATTAACTGCAGCCACCAAGATGGAAATACAGTATAAAACTTGATTGACCTACAGATTCCAGTTATCTCCCTTGTTATGTTTTTAAACAGCATGTACAAATTGTTCAAGTTCAAGAATCTTTATTACCCCAAGGGGCAATTTGTTTTCACAATAGAGTGGATGATCAGGATCTGCCAGAATCAGCCTGGCCTTGTTCCCTGACACCTTCTTGTGTAGTTCAGTGAGGGTCTATAGGGCTATGCCAGAAGTCCTGCTGCACATCTGGACAATCCCCAAGAGTTTGTTCCTGTTTTTGCATGTCATAATTTATTTTGGTTTCTTTCCTCTTGCAATGATATACTTAGATTGATTTATTATGTACTTGTTTGTTTTGGTTATTCAGGTACGTGGAGGAGCACATCCAGCGCACTGGAGTGGCCATCGAGACCCAGGGATTCAGTTTTGTCACAAGTGGCCGCAAGAGAGAATCTCTCACGGTGAGCACAGCAGCATGTTATCTGTATTTTTTTTTTTTTTTTTTTTACATTGGTTATAATTACTAAATTTATATACTGAACATCTGCTTTACACACAATCTCTGACAAAATGTGGTTTTGGTGGTTTCTTTAGGGAAATGCAACACTTCACTTATATCCTCACTTCAAGCCTCTGCAAGAGTTCAAAGGTGAGAAATTTTAATTTAGACTCATGCCAATCTGAAATTAGGTGGAATATTCCTATTCTTAGCTGCACATTTTGAAGACTTAACAGAACTTGACACTTCTCACTCATTACTTTTCCAGTTCTTGTTCCAGCGCCAACTGAAACTCCTAATGTACCAAAACAATTAAAGTTGTAGTCACACTGTGGATAACTTGTAGACGGGCTAGAGTATTACTTGTTGCATTAGATTATATTTTGATTCTGAAGCGTTTAAATGTTTTTTTTTTTTTTTAATCTGTTTTTTTAATCACTGCTTGTTTGTCATGCCCTTAACTCTCTGAATTATTTTTTAGGTGTAACTGAGTATCTGAGCACAGAGATCTGCACGTCCCGACAGAAACGGTTCAGCCTGGTGACGTTTGTCGATTCTCCAGGTTTGGTAGACGGTGACATGAAATATCCATTTGACGTGGACGAAGTTATCCTGTGGCTTGGTGGGTTGCTGTTTTGTTTAGTTCTTTTTGACTGCTGTGATGTTAAGACTTCATGCAGCTGTTGGTCTGATGCTCTAATGTTACCAAAGAAAAAGAAGGCAACTTATTTTATATTTTATTTTGCTGAAGTCAATGTGAAACACTTGGTGTACCTACTGCCATTTTCTTCACTTGAATAGGAGCTGCTCAGTACTCTTCTTTAGCACAGAACTGTCTAGTTTTATTTTTTCAAAGCAAACAATCATTTCAGCTGAATCAGTTTGTCACAATACACTAAATTATGTTCTTACAAAAGGGGGGAAGAAATGTTAATAAGTTTGACATTCTTGTTCCATGGCTTGCTTTCAGGTGACCTTTGTGACCTTATTCTGGTCTTCTTTGACCCCATGGGCCAGGCCCTGTGCAAGCGCACGCTCAACATCGTCGAAAGTCTGAATGAAAAGCACAGCGATCGACTGCGTTTTTATCTGAGCAAAGCTGATGAAGCCGGCGGAGAGTCAGACAGACAGGTAAACAGATCTGTTTGTGCTTCTGTTTTGTAACACAAATGAAAAACGTGAATGATTCATTAACAGACTGAAATGTAAAAAAAAAACACAGATTGATTAAAAATAAATGCAAAGATCAGCCCGACTGAAGCAACCTTTAGTTGTGATTGGTTAATGTTAAACAGAACAACAAGCGCTTTGCCAACATTTCTTTGGTTTTGTTGCTACAGCATGAGACAATGTAGCTAATTATTCTTCTAAACAGACAACATCATACGGGTGCATCCAAAAAAATTAGAATATTATTGAAAAATTCAAAATTTGTCATTAATTTCAGAAAGTGAAACTCTGATTTAGATTCATTACACAGAGTGAAATACACTGCCTGGCCAAAAAAAATGTTGCCACCAAAAATAGGTCCCACATTAATATTTTGTTGGACCATCTTTAGCTTTGATTATGGCATACATTCACTGTGGCATTGCTCTGATAAGCTTCTGCAGTGTCACATGATCTATTTCTATCCAGTGTTTCATTAATTTGTCACCAAGATCTTGCATTGACTAGGCAGTAGCCATGATGGGTACATCACTTCACCTGCCTCTCTTCTTACCCTGATGCATCCATCACTCTGGAACAGGGTCAGTCTGGACTCATCAGACCACATGACCTTCTTCCATTGCTCCAGAGTCCAATCTT
>JARVGQ010000474.1:14649770-14659828 GCA_031762355.1 Hypsolebias martinsi | reverse complement strand
CCCCCCCCCCCCCCCCCCCCCACGTGGTCCAGCAGTACCTGCACTATCCTGTCCTTGGGCTGCAGGCCGGCCCTCTCGGCTGGAGAGTCTTCGTCCACGGCTCTGATGTACTGGCCCGGCCGCGCCCGCTCGCTGTGCAGGTTGAAGCCATATCCGTTGGGGCCTCGCTGGATCACGCAGAGACGTGGCCGCAGCTCAGCCTGCACCTCCTGGAAGAGGAGAAAACGTTAGTAACCTCACCCCACTGAGTCTTAACTAACAGAGCTGGTCCTGAACTAAAAAAAAAACAACGACCTCCACCATGAGCGTCTGTTCAGGCAGGACCAGAGGCACAAAGATCACCGAGAGCTCCTGAGACTCGTTCACCATGAAGATGAAGCCGAGGGCGAACATGCAGGTGGCCGCTGCATGCTGCTCTGCCCTCGCTGCGTTTGAAACCATGAAATGTAAGCTGCTGCTGCTTTAGGCCCCCACGTGATCCCAGGCCAGGAAGGAAGAGGGGTCTCTGTTATTGGAGGTGACTGCAGGTCTGTTGGGAAGGTTTGTGCACCAGTTCCGGTGTGGCTCTCAGGACAATAGAAACTGGGTGTCGACCTCTGCCTCCCCCCTGTCCCCCTTCTGCTCCCGGGGATGGCAGGAAGACTTGGAGCTACCGTACTTTGTCATACAGCAAAAAAATAAATAAAAAAAGAGGCAGAAACCTCCCTTCCGCTGCACAGATGAAGCTATTTCTTTATTTAGCAGGGAGACGGTGAGGTCGACGAGGTCAAAACAGAGTTTGGAGTCAGGATGATCTTTTATCATCATGACCACGCCTGACCTGATGCTGCTTTCTGTCTTCTTTTATTTCATTACATCAGAGCCACAGAGCGGTGCCGCCCTCGGTCCACTAAACGCACAATGACACACCTGGATTAACGCTGTTAGCCGGAGACAACAGCTTGCTTTCTCTGGAACATACAGGCTGATTGCAAGCACTTAAAAAGATTAAATGTGGACCTTGTTCAAACCTGAGGCAACATTTTCTCTCATAACTCAGCTCCAACGTAGAAATGAGAGATCGTCTCCTCACCCCATCGACACCCACCAAACTAAAGTGGTTTGAAAGAAGGTGAGACATTAAGATCTGCTCTGACTCATTTAAGAATAAGAGAAACCGGACAGATAGTGATGACTCGTCACGACAAGGAAAGTTTTCTAAACTGGGACCTTCGTTTCTTAGAAGCGCCGTGCTGCAAAAGACGACTCTGTTTAATAAACACAAACATCTGCATTCAGCCTCACAACAGAAAAACGGCCAACACGCAGATCCTGCCTTTTGAGGTGGGGTTATGTGGAAAAGTTATGAACAGTTAATATCTTACCTGGTGTGGATACCTCTTTGAATAATAGGCTTTTGCACTTTTGATGCAGCCTGAGACACTTCCATTAAGATTTTCATATCTTATTCCCAGAATAACAGGGTAACGTAAAACTGAAGGCAGCATGAGGGCAGAAAAAACAGCCTTAGTATGAACTACTGTGAATTTTTTTTTAGATTGGATTTGTTTTAAAGTCAAGTCAACAACCATTCCCTGTCTCACTCACACTTAGGGACAATTTAGAGTTACCATTCAGCCTAACATGAAGAAACAATGAAATAGTGAATCAAATCACACTGTGTTAATCATCAGTGAATACAGGTGAAGTGGCATCTGTCTAATGTTGAGGGGCAGATTGTTCCAGAGTTTAGGGCCTATGACTGAAAAAGCCTGATCTCCTCTGAGCTTCAAATTGGTTTTTGGTACAACCCAAAGCAGCTGGTCAGATAATTTCAGAGTCCAAGAAGGAACTGAAGTAGATCAGAGAGATACGAGGTTGTAAGGCCATAAATATACTTAAAGGTCAATAGGAGAATTTAAAAAAAATAAGTCTGTGGAATGGTTTGGAAAACGATGTAAAAAGAGTAAAGTCAGTCTCTGTATTTAATAAATTGATTAAGACTGAATTGTTGAAAAGATATATATAAATTTTAGTTAATAAGAAATGTTCTAGAAAAGTGAATTAATGATGAATCAACATTTTGTTGTATAATTAATAGATGATCATTGTTTGATTTAGTTATTTGAATTGATTTGTTTTATAAGAAGGGGCATATATGATACATTTTTTTCTTTTTCTGCTACCTTTCATTTTAGGTTTTTATTTTTTCTTTCTTTCTTCTATCTATGTGATTTGTAATTCTTTTTCTTGTTTCAAATCTGACATGAACAAATAAATAAATAATAAAATAAAATAAAATAAATTATGACGCAGGGAGCCAGTGAAGGGAAGCCAAAACTGGTGAAATATGCTCAAACCTATGAGTTCTTGTTAATAGCCAAGGTGCAGCATTTTGGATTAGCTGGAGACGTGAAAGGGACACCTGGCTGACCCCAACATAAATTGTGTTACAGTAGTCAAGCCGGGTTGTAACAAATGCATGGACTAATTTTTCAAGGTCGGATCTGATCAACACGGACAGAAGCTTAGCAATCTGCCTTAAATGGAAGAAGCTTTTTGTAGAACAGAGTTAATCTGTTTATTAAACTTGAAGTCAGAGTCTAAAACCATCCCGAGATTTGTAACAGACTGCTTAAGATATGGCTGAAGGGGGTCAAGGTTTACAGGAACAGAGACAGCAGTAGAGCAAGGGCTAAACACAAAGACTTCAGTTTTCTGAATGTTTTTACTTCAGTTTTCTGGTAGTTGAAACTTTAAAAGTTAGAAGCCACCCATGCCTTGATGTCATCAAGGCATTTTATCCGAGGGTGAATTGTGCATGAACCATTTGGTTTTAAGGGCAAATAAATCTGACACTCATCAGTATAGCAATGAAACGATAGACCGTGTTTCTTCAGGATGGACCCCAAGGGGAGCAGACACAATGAAAACAGAAGGGGTCCAAGAATCGAGCCCTGCGGGACCCCACAGGAAAGGGGCACTGAAGCAGATAAACTATTACCAACATTAACACAAAAACGCCTGCCACTCAGATAAGAACAGAACCATTCTAATGCTGCACCTGTAATCCCAACCAGTGTTCTAACCACGATATAATGATATTGTGGTCAACAGCATCAAAAGCAGCTGTAAGGTCAAGGAGTACAAGTATCGCAAACTGAAGGTGACAGCGATCCACTTTAGACTTGGCCTCGACCAGATTAGCCATTAGCTCGTCATCACCAGATGATCTGTGTTTGGTCGTTATATTTATTATCTGCGATGATTTTATGTCTATATTCTGTTTTTTTTTTACTTCATATTGTATGTTGCCTATGTGTTGACTGTTGTTTGTACAGCACTTTGGTTGGCCTTGTCGCTGTTTTAAGTGCTCTATAAATAAAATGGTATGGTATGGTAAAATATACCAAACTGAGGTTGTTTAGAGAGCCATCTTCAACAGGTAAGATACTAATTAAAACAATCCAAACCACCTATTCTTGTCAAAATTAACTGCACGTGCCCAAACTTTCTGTTTTTAATCAAGCTCATTTGTTCAAGCTACAAGACAAATAAAAGTTGAACTTATTAAATGAGAGGCTTGTCTTTGATTTGTTGTGTTTTTGTAGGTTTAAGTCTTTTTTTTTTAATTTGATAAATGAAACAACTCTCCTCTTATACCTTTCTTTACAAAGCCGAGAATGAAATAAAATATGACAGGGAAAAAGCAGCTCCGATGTCACTGTCCAACAAACTTATTCCACAGTCCAACGCTCACGCACCTTTCAGTGTGTTCAGTTGTGTGCGTTGCCAAGTGAGTAGGACGAATACTGAATACAGATGTTGCTTTTCTCATAAGCCATTTCATTTTGGCATCAATAACGTGCCTGATCAGACTCCAAACGGATAAACCATCCTTTAATTAATCAACAAGATGCACTGAAAACTGCTAAAATATTCTGGATATGTCAAAGACAACAGTGAATCAGAATTAAAGTACTATCTCAGATATTTTAATCTATGAACAAACCTCACAGAGTTGGACTTCCTTCAGCCAAACGGTGTTGGTAACCAAAAACACAAAGTGTTTGGGACTGCAGCAGACTCCCTGCTGCTCATCAGGGCTGATGTTAAGCGTACCCCGCTTGGGGAGCTATCCGGTGTGCAAGAGGTCCCGACACTGATAACAGAGGAGGAGTTGTGTCTTAGAGGAATCTCCACGCGGGTCTGTAATCTGTGGAATCTGCTGAATGCACACAAGCCTGGAGGGAGGCATTGCTCATTAAGCCTGACTGTGTTTCTAATGCACACCGCTCATATCTGACACACACACATACATAAAAATAAAAAAAAACAGACTGTGATGTTCTGCCATAACCAAAATGTTTTATCTGAGCAAGAACAAACAAGCTGTGCTGCATCATGTGACCAAACAGAACAGTGTGGGCTTTGGCTCAGGGTCAGCTTGGATCAGGAGCATTTATATTCTTCTTACTGACATTTTATTTGTTTTAGCTTGTTTCTCACACCCTAACGCCTGTGAGAGCAAACCATATGTAGGAGGAAAACAGATTAAATCATCGACTTCTGATGCGTCCTCAGCTGGTCGGTGGCTACGGAAAGTCCTGTCAAAGTACTGCATGCTGTTATCTTATCTAAGTACAAGTTTCCATTTTTGTGGGATGATTTACTCAAACCTATTCAAACCTGTTCCTTAAAGATAAAAGTCACATGCTGTAGTTAATGAAAGGCCAAGGAATGCATGTCATCCTCCAACATGGATATTTTAAGTCTACAATCATCTTTTGTTGACAAACAGAGTTACAGCTCTTTTGGTCAAATCTCAAAAATTGCACACCGTATGGCAAGATCTCATGCAACCAGCACTCAACGCATATGTTGAGAATGACTCGCAACTACTACCACACCACGTTTTGACACTGACTGAATTAGAAACAGTTTTGTGTTTGCTAAGGCTCTGTTTACACGACAACGATCCAATGAAAGTTTATTTTTTCCCTCCATTTTTATAAACGCAGTTACATGAAAACGTTCTAATTACAATCTCGTTTACACAGCAAGGGTAGATGTGGAAAAGGTGTAATTTGCGCACCATGCCACTAGTTGGTGCTGTTTTTTGAAACTTGAAACTCTAAGTGCGAATGCGTAAAAAAAAAAAAAAAAAAAAAGTTATACCTGAAAGCTACTACAAATGGTCGAGATAGCAGAGAATAAAATATTTCTATGGACAGACCAAGAGGTTCCGCAGTTGCTTAATCGGTAATCGGATGTATTTTGGACCCAGGTTTCTCAGATGATAACGGACACAGCAGCTCGTGACAAGCCGAAAGCGTTGGCTGTTTTTCGGATTCTTCCCTCGTCACTTAGATAATAAAATGTACAGGCCACCTTTTTTAAGACGTCAACCGCTGATCTCATGGTTGTCCGTTCCCCCTCGATGTAGGGGCGAAGTTCTTCACTCAAAGCAACCAGGGATGGCTTCGAAAAACGAAAGCTCTCCCTCCATTCTTTCTTATTGACTACTTATCGACTACATCATTCAGATAAAAGATAAAACATTTCTACAATTTTTTTTAACCCGTCCAGTGGAACAGATTTAACTTTTTTTTTCTACCTGGATTTTTGAGCATGCGTCACAACATTGTTTACAAAGTACACTGGCTTGTCCTCCCAGGTGCAGTAGCGCCTCCTAGCCATGCTTCTTCTTCGCATACATCTGTTAAGTAACAGAGTGGAGCTGTATGAGATCCAGCTTCGATGATTTAAGTAAACAGGTAGAAAATGAGCACTCTGGTATCCGCCATTATCAATACCGGCAGTTTCTTCTTCTGTGGATTGTAGGAAGCCGTTATGTTTTGCATCATACTGCACGTGAGCCAGGGATTTCCTGACAGAAATGATTTTTTTTTCCCCGTTTACACGACAACAGACACGGGACGTTTTTGAACCACTGCGCTCTGGAACCCGTTCTCAAACTGTCCCGTTGTCAGAGAAGACATTTGCTGTTTTCGTGTAAGTGAACTGCACGAACGCAACGAAACTCTTCCGTTTTCACCAGAAATCGTTTTGGTGTAAACAGAGCACAGGTTCAATTTGCTGTAGCAGTCGTCTTGAATCCAGTTGAGTCGGTCCGATTTCAAAAACTAATGCCAAAATTTCCAACAAAAAAAATACTGTATAGCACAACTTATTAGAGCTTGGAGTGTGTGTTGGGGATGACTTTCAGCTACTTCCACAAGAAGTTTTAGCTCAATGTTTTGTGAAGCTAACAATTTTTGTGTTGGCTAAAGTTGATTATATGAGGTGGTTGTGTTGAACTGAGTTGTACCCCAAAGTTAATTAGTTGTAAATGTTCATCAGATGATTTACTTTCTGCAAGTTTCACTAAAATCCATCCACTAGTTCATGAGATATTCTGCACACAAACACACACTCAGGCAGAGAGTCATATTAATGCTCAGGCTATCCCAGAATAAAAGAAGAAAGAAAACCCTTTTGACATGAACACACTCTCTGCGACACACACGCTCCCGCTGAGGAGAGAGGAAGTGAAGCGCAGGAACTGTAGACACATCTTCCCTCAACGTGCTTCCTTCTGTTGGCTCAACTTCCCAACATGAAAGAGAAATCAGTTCTCAAAAGCACAGAAGCACCTACTGTCATTAGTCTGCTCGTAGACAATAAAGTGTCAGAAACATAATTTTAAAAAGACTTTAAGATGCTCCTGAAGAGAGACGAGTCACTTTGTGTTAATAAATGAAGATAAAAACACGATCATGAGTTGTAAACTAATCAAGTGAAAACATGATCCTCGTTGATGAGTTTTAATCAAATGTAAGCACTAAAACAGAAACTTTATTCCTGGTAAATGACTGACCTGATAAAGTTACAGCTAAGTTAATGGTAAACAAACCACAGCTGTTATTAACACGGCTGACTCATGGTTAAACAACAGCAGGCTGTGCAAGTAAAGTGAAACGGTTTCTGTCATGCAGAGAGCCGCGGTTGCACCATATTTGTTTCCTGTGACACAGAAGTTCATTTTTAACTGCCGTAATTTTATGTGAGCAGCAGATTTTCATGCAGCTATAATCTACGTGCAGGAAACTAGCGTGTGAATGTAGTTTTGCCAGTGCAGAATACAAAAAATGGAAGCTGAGATAAGTTCAATTTGAAGGCCTCTGACATAACAGCAGCAACTAAAATCAGATGGAAGGACTTGTGATTAATAAATACCGTAATTTTTGGATTATAAGGCGCACCAGATTATGAGGCGCAATATCTATGAACGGGTCTGTTTTCATAAATAAGGTGCACAGGATAATAAGGTGCATTAAGTGAAACAAAACAGTCAGATAAGTCAAACTTTATTCAACTCATTCACAGTAAACACATACAGTAGGTTCAAGGTCAGTAAGCACAACCAGAATTAATACATAAGACTTACTGCCGCTTTTTGAGATAATTAAAGGATTTTAAATGCACCTTAAAGTCTGAAAAATACGATAACACAAATGTTAAGTTTTCTACAAAAAGTAAAAGACGCGTTTAAACAATAAATAGTACATGGACAAAAACACACTAGTCATGCTAGCAGCACAGTGGTAAATTATTCTTGGAGTTGTTTTTTTTTTTAAGAATGCAAGTGGACTTCTCTTTGTTTTTGTTTTTTTTTAATTACGGTACAGTTTGTCTTCTCAGCCAAGAAGCTTGACGTTTATTAGTTTAAAAGGACAGTGTACGTTAATGAAGATTGGATAGATGTAAAATGTGAGTTAGCCAAAAGACTATTTTTCATCTGTTGTCCTTCAACGGGAGGCTACAAGTCACTCTCAAAACAAAATATGATTTAAAAAAAAAAAAGTGAAAATAAATGTGAGAAGCAAAAAGGTGCCTTTAAAAAAATGCTTTTAGCCCAACTGTGTCAGTGTGTCCTGGATGACTGAGAAGCTACAGCAACCTATTTGAAATAAATGCTAACATCATGCTTTAGCTGCACGTTTATTATGAATGTAATGAATTACGCCAGAGTTGAATACTGTTTAACAAATCTAATTAACCGTGATCATAGCTCAAATGTCACATCGTTAACGCCAAGTTCAATTTTCAGATGTGGCTCCTGAACGTCTGAGCTCTGCAGTCATCCGTCATGGCTGCCTCGCAGAAAACCAAGTTTAGCATTTCATAGTTGGTTTAGTTGGTGCTTTGGTCTGTTTTGTCTCATTAAATGAGAGGAACTCAAAGTAATGATTGAGCTTTGCATTTCAATATAATGCTACACTGTAAGTGCAAAATATCACACAAGCTGTTAACTTGTGACTTTTTACAGTCACTTATTTCACATGCATAAAGTCAGGCACCACGCCCCAAATAAAGTCAAAGCTATTTCTGATGTTCAAGGTCTGCATTCAATGCTTGTCTTTTGGTCTTTTACACCTGCTTTTTATTGACTGTTATCACAATGCATTGCAAAATACTGACTCTGAGTATCCATGTCAGCAAATGTAAAAAGCTCAGGGGGCCACAGTCACTGAAAGACAAGATTACAAGATAAGACAAGATAACAGACTTTGTTTTATGGTTTAAAATCTAGCTTTATTTAAAAATGAACCCATGTATTTTTAAGCGCTGGTTTTAATGTTGATTCTACTTTTATGATTGTGTTTTTTTCATGTTTTATTGAGTCTCTTTTAACGTTCACCTTCATCTGGTGGACTTTTGACATGCAAAAACAGGAACAAACTCTTGGGGATTGTCAGGATGTGCAGCAAAACTGCTGGCATAGCCCTACAGAACCTCAATGACCTACACAAGACAAGGTCAGTGAACCAGGCCAGGCTGATTCTGGCAGATCCTGATCACCACTTCACGGTGAGTTCAGGTTGCTTCCTTCTGGACGCAGGTATCTACTGCCCAGATGTAGGGCAAACAGACTGAAAAAACTCATTTATCCCTGTAGCAATCAGGGTTCTTGACGAACAATGATGATTCTAGTCTAGTATGGATGGTTTGTGTGTCTACTGACTGTGAAACTAATTGCTCCTCGGGGATAATAAAGATTCTTGAACTTGAACTTGAACTGACGTGAGCCACTCACCATTAAAAAATACAAACAGCATTCTTATTCAGACATTATATGTGTTCCACAAAAAAAAAAGGGTTGAAAAACAATGTTGTGTGTGAGAAACTAACAACTAAATGATTACAGATACTGGTGGTTGATTATTTTATGACAATGCAACAGATTTAAACTTTTTTTTTTTTTTTTTTTAGGCAAGATCTAATAAGTAAAGTTCTTAATTAAATTTAGGGAAGTAGAATGTGCATTATGTTTTTTCCAATATATGTGAAGTGTGTGAACATGTAAAGTTAAAATGAGAATTGCCCAATATTTTAACACTATGTATTCTTTTTCCTCACTGGCTCTGTAACAAGATGCACACTTTCTCTTCCCTCTCCCTGTTCTCCTCCTGCTTTTTTACATCTTCCGAAATGAAAACTACTGTTTTGGCTCTGACCAACTGGACTTTCAACGCAAATGACAAAATCTTTTCAACAAAGCGACAGGGTCCTGGAGAACCCTAATCTGCTCAAACGACACATGCAGCTGGATATACCTCTGGGGGGGATGTGTCTACCTCTGCTGTCGATCGAGGATGCTGAAATTGCATATAATTGGATCTATGATAACATTTTCTGGTTATGGAATTGTTTGATTCCTGGTTTATCAACATGCAAAGAAGACGGCTGCAGCTAAATTGACCCTTGTCAGGCTGCTGCCTATGTGAAGGTCTGGTTCGTGCTGGAGGACTCACAATCAGCTGATTTACGAGCTAAACCGCAAGATGGAAGTGATTTGAATCGCAAGCCACCTGCGGTTTTGGGACTTGTCAGCACAAAAACAACCTTGAAGAGGCTCGTAAACATGGACCAGTAGAATGCACCATAATCTGGCCATTTCGGACCTTGGAACTACAGGTAACCCCCGGTTTCCGGCGTAGTTCCGTTATAACGGCCCGGCCGGATACCGAAAATGCCGGTTACCGGGACCGGCTCGCGGGGCGGCCGAAAACGAA
>JARVGQ010000474.1:14528983-14539049 GCA_031762355.1 Hypsolebias martinsi | reverse complement strand
GTATGTATATATATATATATATATATATGTATATATATATATGTATGTACAGTATATATGTATGTATATATATATATGTATGTATACATGTATGTATATATATATATGTATATATGTATGTATATACTGTATATATATCTCCAACCATCCATTCATCCAACCATCCAGCCAGCCATCCAGCCAGCCATTCATCCATCCCTTTTCTGTTCAGTGGACTGGACATTGTATGACTTTGAATTGTGGATAAAAAACAGAGAATGAACAAATTAACTACGGTAACTAACTGACTGACTGACTGAGTGGCTAACTACAACCACACACACAAACACACAAATGATGACAGTGCTAGCCGCTACATAGCTGAGTCACTCTCAGAGACAATTGTGTTGCACAGCATGCTCAAAAGATAAAGTTTATGAAGTATTTTTTTCTTATGGACTTCCTTTTATGTTTTTTTTTTTTCACTTCAACATGCAACCTGCTTTAGATAATCTCAACTATTTATAACCACTAACCAAACCCCCAAACTTTAACCACATCCACAACAGGTGGCACTCTGAGAAACCTTATGTAAACCGTATCAGGTTGAAACATTATTCAAATAGACGGGTTTCAACTGAAAGTGTAAGAGAAACGTAAGAGATAAATCACGACTAAATCTAATCCACGAAGAGCTTCAGGGTTCAATTTTTCCATCTAGTTTTTTACCTGGATAAATAATTCAGAAAGTAGGCAAACCAAATCAGACAGGATTTATTAAACAGTCATGCCAACAATATAAATTATAAACTATAGTCTTGCAGTGGAGTGTGATCTACAACATGGAGTTCCCCCCGTCCTCTGGAGACCTACAGTCTGTGCTCCTTGCAGGCGTGTGTGGAGCCTGCTCTCAAGTGTCCACTCCACTTTGTATTTATTATCTGCAGCCAAGAATGCAGCTCTGTGATGCCGACCGCCGCTGCTGCTGGGGGTGTCAACTGATACAACGGCCTGTGTGTACTGTACCGAGCACCCCCAGGCCAGGAGGGAGCCCATAAAAACACATAATGGCAGACTGAGAGAGGTTCTGATGTGCCGGAGTGTGTGCACCGACAGCCAGACGTGGGTGTCAGAGTGATGAAGAGCACATACATGTGTGTCTTTGTGGTTACCCAGTTCAGATGAAGTATCTGTGCACTCTTATCTGATCAACTTGTGCACGTGTTGAAACATTTATTAGAGGACAAATGGAAAAGAGCTGGATGTTCAGCAGGGTCGAGAGCCAGGGCCCACGCAGCAAAATGTTGCTCGTCTGTTTGGCAGGAACGAGCGTTTCGTGTCACGACTTGAGTAAATATTTTAATGCGGTCGGTTTAAGTGTTCGCTGAACTTGTCCAAGTGACAAAAGCCCGCTGAATTAGCTCGATGATACATGTGACGCGCACGCCCTGCCGCTGTCAGTACAGTGAAAAGTTTTAATCTTTGTGCAAAGAAATTCCTTCACGACTGAGTGGGAATCTTAATTATTGAGTTAATGTTGATCTAATATAAGCTTATTGCCTGCAACTGAGAGCTGGTTAAAGGTTTTGCTTGTGTCTGTGCGTTTGTCTGTTAGCAAAATATTTGAAAAACCGCTGGAGGGATTTTAATGAAATGATCAGAACTTAATCACTGTGCATCTAAAACTAATTAATCTTTGGGACTGACACTGTTCAGAATGGTTGCTGCAGTTAGTTAACATTAGCAAACACAAATGTGACTAGAACTTTTACAAATTTGACAAATACTGGATTTGATGTGGTAGTAATAGAGAGTGAATCCCACCACATAATTTTAATGCTACACATTGTGTTACATTGAAAAAACTTTGGGATTAAATGTTGGAATCCTTGTCTGTCTGTTAGCAAAATATCTCATGAATGAGTGGACAGATTTCAATTGTTTTTAAATTATTCAATAGATCTACATCTAAGTTGGATTATTGTTCAGAATCAACCCCATTCAAGATGGCCACCATTGCTAACTGCCCACAAAGATCTTCATAATTCAGTCAGTTTTACAGCTAATGAGCTAAAACTGTGTGGTAGTAGCTGTGAGTCATTCCGAACAATCTTATTAAAGTTCATGCTCAATGATCCAGGTAAAAATCCAACAGTCATCTGGAAGGTTTCTTTTTTTTTTTTTTTTTAATTTTGAGACATTCCGTCCTTCATCCAAAGGACTTCATCATTCCAAGGAGCCACAAACAGAGTCCCACAAGCAGCACACTCCCATAGTGGAGAAAAAAAAAACATTTAGTTGGTGATAAGATGGTTTCTGGGGCCTGCCCTCCCAGGCCCGCCCACCCTGGGACTCTGTGGCTCCTCAGACTGATGAAGTCCTTTGGATGAAGGACAAAACATCTCATAAAAATAACAAACCAAACCATCCAGATGACTCAACTGAACATTGTTGCATTCCTAACAATGCAACAAGCTCTAACAGATTGCATTAAATCTAGCAATGCTGTATATCTTTAGACTTGTTAATAAAGTTGTTTTTTAAAGATTTGACTAGAACAGCTACATCTTGTAATTTGTATTTCCTCAACATTAAACCCTTGCATGAATGACAACAGGTGATGTGCATTCCTTCAAAAAAAAAAAAAAAAAAGCTTGACCTTTTATTTTGCATGTTGTTTTTTGAAACATGACAACATGACAAGAAAAAGAAGAAAAGCTTTCTTGCAAGCCCATAGAGTATGCACACGAAATCTGTGCAAGCTCATGCTTCAGTGTAAAGATGGAATGACAGTGTTTGTTTAGCGCCTCCATTTAATTCTCCCCATCCAGACACAAGAACCTCGACAAACTTGCAGATGCTAAAGCTTTTAAAACTCCAGGTAATCCTGAAATGTTTCTAAGTAAGTGCACTCACTCACTCAGCTGTTCACCTGCAACATGCAATAAGCACATACTTCCCAGGGGAGGCCACAGCTCATAAAAGCTCTGTGGCTCTTATAACCAGCTCTCTGGGTCATAAGAAGGGAGGGGCGACCCTTATCAACCACAGCAGTATTGATTTATGGACTGAGCTTGCATCCTGTCTAGTCCAGCTTAAAACACTCGTTTGTTTTAATGTGCACACGAGTGCGATCTGTGACGACAGGGAGGTTACGTGCGTTTGGCAAAGTGGCATTGGTTGGTTTTCAACGAGCGTGCTGAGAGAGGACGAAGTAGGAAAAGGTGTTGCCAGTCTTTTTCTTTGGCTCCAGGACAGCAGCCATTCATCTGGGAGGAGCTGGGTTCAGGGTCATGGCCAGTGTCCTGCCCAGACTGAGTGTGCATCCATATCTTTGTAGCTGTGTGGGTGTGAGGGTGTGTTGGGTGGCGCGGCTTAGCTCGGCATAGGTTTTTGCTGGGAAAAAAGAAAAGGTAAAGGTCTTATCTGGGTTATAAAAACAATCTTGAAAAATGGCTGTTTCACTGTTCAGTCTGTCAATCGGTTCTTTCTTTCACCCTCTTTTTTGTCATCCTCCCCTCCCCACCCATCCACTCCCTGCTCCTTTACGGGCAAAGAGTTGCGAAATGCTGTGTTTGCTGCATGCCCTTTACATTTGTAACGGAGGGGGAGCATAAAACACACAATGGAACAGATGGAAAAACAGGAAGTGAGATGGAGCTTAGTGCTGTTTAGTTTTTTTCTTTTCTCTTTTTGTAATTAAAACTTGAAAAATGGTAATTACACAAGTCCCTCTCTCACACAACGACCACTGAAGACAGGCACCAGCATCACTGTGATCCAAAAATCAAAAGCAAATTAAAATCCTGTAAAGGAAATGGATGGATGGATGGATGGATGGATGGATGGATGGATGGATGGATGGATGGATGGATGGATGGATGGATGGATGGATGATAATTGTCCACACTATGAGCATGCTTCAGTTCTAAAGAAAAGAAACTCACCCCAAAATTCAGTGGGTCTTTGAAAACATTTCAACGGTACGTCATGAGAAATGAGGGTAAATTTGTTAAAGAATAAAATATTTTTGTTTGGTTGAAAAGATCTGCATATTTACAAAGAAAACAAGTAAAATGTGACTTTTTGTTGTTTTTTTTTGTTTGTTTTTGGTCAAACTATTCAAGTAAAAATAAGCCTTACTTTGTCTAAGGAAAATTAAGATAAACAAAGATTATTTTATAATTAATTCACAATCCTCCTTGAATCGCCACCTTATCGTGGTGGAGGAGTTTGAGCTCCTGAATTTAACTAGGTGCTATGCTGTCTGGAGCAACTGATCCATAGGGTCTCCCAAGACAGATTGGTTTTAGGTGACAGGCCAGACAAAGAGTGATCCCAAATACTCACATGGAGAGATAAACTCAAGGAGCTCAATGTCCCTTGCCCGGACGTGGGTTACCAGGGCCCTAACCTGGAGCCAAGCCTGAAGGAGGGGTTCTTTGGTGAACGCCTGGTGAACAGATCTCTACTTATGGTGCCTAGTCAGGCTCAGCCAGAATGAGCAACACTGGTTTGCCTCCCTGTGGGCCCAACACCTGCTGCAGGGACCATACGAGTTGGGTGCAAAGTGCCATGGGTTGTAGTCAAAGGCGGGGGGCTTGGTACACAGACCCTGGCTTACCAAAGTAGATGAGAGGGTAGCTTGCCTTTGCCTTTGGGTGAGGGGTTGGGCTCTGAAGGTTGTTTGTGCCTACGCACCAAACAGCAGTTCAGGGTATCCGGCTTTCTTGGAGTCCTTATTGGGGGTGCTCGAAGGTGTTCCAGCTGGGGACTCCTATATTCTGCTGGGGGACTTCAATGCCCACTTGGGTAATGACATTGTGACCTGGAGGCGTGTGATAGGATATCTTAAGGGTGTCTATAAGTACAGGACACCCTAGAGTGCAGATCAATGATTGACTTTGTAGTTGTGTCATTTGATCTGCGACCGTATGTTTTGGACACAAGAGAGGAGTTGAGCTGTCAACTGATCGCCACCTGGTGATGAGTTGGGTCAGATGACAGGGGAAGATGCTGGAAAAACCCAGTGAGGTTTTGCTGGGAATGCCTGTCAGACGAGCCTGTCAGAAAGGTCTTTAACTCACATCTCCATGAGAACTTTAACTACATCCCCGTTGAGGTGGGGGGCATTGAGTCAGAGTGGGCCATGCTTCGTACCTTCATTGTTGACGCAACTGCCTTGAGCTGTGGCCACAGGGTTGTTGGCACTTCTCGTAGTGGCCGTCCTCAAACTCAGTGGTGGACACTGGTCAGGGAGGCCGTCAAGTTGAAGGTGCCTTATTGGGCCTTGGTGAATGGTAAGACTCTGAGGGCAGCTGAGTACTATCAACAAGCCAAGTGAGCTGCAGACCTGGCTGTTGCTGAGGCAAAAGCTCAGACATTGGAGGAGTTCAGTGATGCCTTGGATAGTCTTGATCAGCTCAGAGGAAATTCTGGCAGACTTTCATGTCTTTGAGGTGGGGAGAGCCGCACTTTACCAACACAGTGTTTACTGAAGGTGGGGTGCTGTTGACCACAAACAGTGATGTTGCCAGGAGGTGCTTCGGACATGTCTGACTGGTAAGAGACCCCGTGGAAGACCCAGGACAGGCTGGACAGACAATGTCTCTCTGTTGGCCTGGGGACACCTTGGGCTCCCCCAGAAGATCTGGGAGAGGGGGCTGTGGAAAGAGATGTCTGGGCTTCCATGCTGCTGCCCTCATGTCCTGACTCTGGAATAAGTTGAAGGTAATGGATGGATAGATACATTTACAGTTGTACTTTATTATTATACCATACGACAAAATAATTCAATGTGATGTAAAACACTTTATTTTCCACTAGATACAATGCGATACAATTTAATACTTTATGAAAGAATGAATAAATGAACGAATTAATGATTTGTATTGTCACCACGTATACTCATGTACAATGAGATTAAAAGCAATTCCTCTCACAGTGCAAACATATAGACGAGAAAAAGTAAAAAATAAATAAATAAAAGTATGATAAAAACAGTAGCAGTATTACTGTGATGTAGTAAGTCAGCAAGTTCTAAATGGATGAGCGATGAAGGTCAGCAGCAGGTTGGAATCCAGGTTGTACTTCCTGAGAACTCTCTGGAAGTGAAGCCACTGCTGAACCTTCTTGATGACCACTGTGATGTTGTCTGTCCAGGAGAGGTCAACGGAGATAAGGACACCAAGAAACCAGAAGAGGTAGACCCCCTCCACACATACACCACCTATGGGGGGGTGGGAGTCAGTTGTCAGTGCTGTACTTCCCGAAGTCAAAACAACAACATGACGCAAAGGAATGTGACATAAATATGACATGCTGTTTAATTTATTTTTATTATGAACATGATTTGTGATTTTATTATTTAGTTATTTAGTTATTTATTAGAAAAATAAATTAAATTCAGTTTATTTATATAGCACCAGTTCACAACAGAAGTCATCTCAGGGCACTGAACAGAAACATTCATATACGAAAATAACAATTCAACACTATTTATCCATGGAACCGACTGCTTTGAATTTAACTCCATCACAGAACTCTCATCTTGAGCAAGCATGAAGGCGACAGTGGAAAGGAAGAAACTTTTAGCAGAACCAGGCTCAGGACAAGTGGCCATCTGCTTCCACCAGCTGGGTTTGAGAGGAACAGATACACAATGGCAGGTCAAGAATCACATGTTAATATAGAAATAGTATCAAATGGAAACTATTCAATTTTAGCAAATCATTGAAGGAAATGAGGTCAATTTGTCCTCTAGTCTAAGCCTGTAGCAGAATAACAAGCCAACCCTGACTATAGGATTTACCAAAAAGGAAAGTCTTAAAACTGGACAATGTGTCAACCTTATGGACAGAAACTGGAAGTTGGTTCCACCAGAGAGGAGCCTGATAACTGAAAGATCTTCCTCCCATTCTTCTTTTGGAAACTCTAGGAACCACAAGTAAACCTGCAGTCTGAGTGAAAGCCAGGGCACAAATAAGAAAGGAAAACATTTTCTACATCACAGTTTAAAATAAATTACATTATGACGATTCAACTTCATTTTCTTTCAGCTTTTCCCTTTTCAGGGGTCTCCACAGCGAGTCATCCTCCTCCATCTCACTCTGTCTTCTGCATCCTCTGTCCTCATACAACTACCTCCATGTCCTCTCTAACTGCATCCAAATATCTCCTCTTTGTCTTTTTCCTGGCAGCTGCATTTCTAACTGTCCTTCTTCTGGACATGTCCAAACCATCTCAGTCTCTAACTTTATCTCCCAGTTGTTCAACATGTGCTGTACCTCTGATGATCTCATTCCTAATCTTATCCATCCTTGTCACTCCTAAGGAGAACCTCAACATCTTCATTTCTGCCACCTCCAGTTCTTCCAACTAAATTTTATATTTAAACTGGGTTTGCTGACTGCTTCAGAACTGAAAGCAAAACAAAAGTAATGATAACATAATGCTACATGAACCACTGCTGAATTAGATTTAAAAACATGTTTCTACTATATATAGTTTTGCAGTTTTACTTCAGCGATGTCTTCTACTGATTTACATGTTAACCAAAGCGAGTCTTTCTAAAGGGAAGGGTGTTCCTGAGGTCAGAGGGGACAAAAAGAAGGGAATAAAAGAGGGGAAGTTAAAAATCCTTCACCTCGTCCTGCTCAAATACAAGCCTCCTTGAGCAAACACAGAAACCTCAATTGATTCTGGATGTGTGTAAGTCATTCCATCCTTAATTGCAAAGTTTCAATAATTTGGGGGCGTCTAAAACTTTAGAATCACGTTTACTTAACTGCACTTGTGTGTCAAAGTGTTTGACTTCTCCAGTCATTTAACACCAATTACTTATCAGCTGGCGTGTTTATTCAGCAGTGGTCGTGCACTTCAGTGCTCACGTGCACGCTGGCAGGAAAAGGACGCCTCACTAAACACCGTGAGTGACATCATTCAGCTGACCTGTGCAGCTAACACGCGGACCTCTACGCTTTCTCTGCAACTTCACGACTCGAAACAGCCCTCGAAGTGTAGCCGGAGTGAGAACACGGCTCCAGCTGTGAGGCATCGTGAAGATGTAGTGACCTCTGCTGCACGAAGCAGTGTCATGAGGCAAGAGCACAGAGAACAAAAAGAACTACGACGTGAAATGGTGTGAGTGAATTAGAGGCCTCAGACAAGACTGAGCAAGAAAGCACAGGAAACTGTAGACAAACACTTCTTTTCTCATCGTATTGCAGGTGTCACTCGCTTTTTGAATGAAAGCTTTCAGAATTAGGAAGTGTCAATCAGATTAATGCTTGTTAAATCGTTGATCTCGTTTTGAGCAACACAGCTCGACTCCTTTTGTTGAGTTTGTCCATTTATACCACATTGCTGATGTTTTATTTTTTTGTTGCAGTGCTAAACTGTATCTTTCTGAAGCTGTTTATGCTGTAAGGGTGTGTTTGAATATGACTTTTGCGTTTTTTATTTTCAAGTCGTATCCCCAGCTTGAACAGTTTGTAGGCACAGGCTTGTTTTTAGCTGCAAGGCTCAACAGATTTGATTTGATTTACTCTCGCTTTCCAGATCATTCAAGCTCCAAGGTGCGTACTGTATTGTAGGTAACTATTGCACAATTTTCTGTTCTTTGTTTTCCAACTCCCAAATATTTTAAATGTTAATTCTTGTTGGATTCAGACATTGTTAGGTGTGCTTGTAACACACTCGTGGAGAACTTTGCTTAAAGGGAGTCTTGCCTTTTGTTTATTATTGTCTATCTCTGAAGGAAAAGGCAGAGCAGTAAGGTTTTGCCCATGCTTGTGCATTGTGTTTGTACTGTTGGCAAAATATCTCATGCATCACTGAACAGATTTTAATTGAACTTTCAAATAGTAAAAATTGGCTTCTCATCTGCAATTGATTTTTTTTTTTTTTTAGTCAACCTGATTCAAGACGGCCACCACAGCCAAATGGTTTTAGCTTACACAAAAACGATCATATTTACAGATACTGAACAAAAATCTAGTGTAGTAGTAGCTGAGTGTCATCCCCAAAACATACTCCAAGCACTTACAGATCATGTGCAAAATATTGTTTTTGTTGTTGTTGTGTTTATTTGTCATATGCAAGGTTAACACAAGGTCATCAGTACAATGAAATGCTTAGGATGAGAAGAAGTGATTTGACAAAATCAAAGAACAAACAAGAAATACTAAAAGCATGCAATAAATGTACAAAAATAAAGTACCAGAAAGTGAAAAAGTAATTATAATATTTATAACGTCCTAAAGAGAGATAGTAAACAACAATGTGGTAGAATATAACGGTTCAGCAGGATGAATTTGAATGAAGTATTTCAAGGTATATAAGCTAAAATGTACTATATATAGTATGTATTGCACATAATTAACATAAACTGCCAGTTGTTCAGTGTTATTTATAGAGAGTTCAGTAATCTGACAGCTTGTGGATAGTAGCTGTTCTTTTGATTTCTTTGTACGAGTCGACAGATTCCTGTATTTTCTGCCTGAGGGTAGTAGACGGAAGAGTCCTTGTGCTGGGTGGGTGTGGTCCTCAATGATGCTGCGTGCTTTATGCAGACATCGGCTGTGGTAGCTGTCCTGGATGGTATGGAGACTGCTACCAGTGTTGTCCTCTGCTGTTTGCACCACCCTCTGTAGAGCTTTCTGGCATGGTGTAGTTCCCATACCACCCCGTGATGCAGCCTGTCAGTGGTGCACTTGTAAAAGTTGGTGAGGATGCTGGTGTTCGTACCAAATTTATTTATATATTCTTTATATTGAAATATGATTTGACACTGCACAAAAAGTTATTTTCAAAATTTAGCCAATATGACAATAGCCACATCATTTGTCAACACAAGATGATCGTAGTTTAAAACTCTGGCATGAAAGGCAGCAGGCACACTATTTATAGTGGGGGTGGTGTGCTGCTGACCTCAACTCGGGATGTTGTGGGTCGATGGGCAGAATACTTCGAAAACTTTTCTTTTCTTATGAAAGGCTAAATAAAGTAAAATATTGCTCCAATAATTCTCAGTCGGGTCATCTGGACAGTTTGTTTTTTTTTATAGATTTTTTACCCTCTATCAATA
>JARVGQ010000474.1:14503811-14516122 GCA_031762355.1 Hypsolebias martinsi | reverse complement strand
AGATCCGTTCAGGGTAAAGGCACGAGGCAAAATCCAGAGATGGGGTCCGAGATCAAAAAACCAGAACAGCAGAGGCAGAGACAAATCCAATAGGGGAGCTGGCAGGAATCTTTACATCGTGGGTCAGAACCAGAATCGAGGTAGGCAAGAGAATTCATGAATGCTGGATAACTACTCAGGAAAACCTTTTTGTAAATCTGGCAAAGACTAAGAGTGAGGCTGGGATTTATATAGTGGCTGAAACAGTTTGATGAAATGTGGGATAATTAACTGCAGGGCATGAAGGCAAGAAAAACAGAAGTTGATCTAATTAACTGAGGCGGGGAACTGGAATACTGTGACTAAGACTAAGAACATAAATACTAAACTAAGACAGGAGGAACGTGGACCATGACAAAAATGGCTCAAGACTATTAATGTATTACAGAAAATATACATAATGATATTGCACACTTAATGATATTGTAGACCACTATACATTCATCAAGTACTTTTATTTTAATACTTTAAGTATTTTTTAAAAGCAAGTACCGTATTTATTTACTTTTACTTAAGTAAAAACATTAATATGGTAATTCTACTTTTACTAGAGTACTTTTTTTTCTGTTTATTTGTACTTTTACTTAAGTACAGTGTTAGAGTACTTTATCCACCACTGGCCTTTCTACACACAATGCAGAGTTTTTGGCTTAAATATAAAATCAAATGTGAACATTTTAACACGTTTGTACAGTATTCTTTTGGTCTTTTAAAGTTTCAGGCTGTCAGGATGGCTCCCTCTGCTGGCCCTTCCTCGTCTGTTCTCCTTTTGTTGTCTCCTGCTTTAGTTGTGATCTCCCCTGCTCTGTTTTAGTTTAATTATTCAGTTAGTTTCTTCAGTCCCTCTCTGTGCTTTAGTTCAGTGGTAATCATTTCTCCTGTCTTCCTAGTTTCATAGATCATATGTTTGGTTTGATTATCTCTCCTGTCCTGACTTGTAGTTTAATTATCCTTCTTGTAACATGTTCAGTTTAATTTTCATGTCCTGATCTGTGCTCCTAGTTTAATTATGCTTCATTTTAATTCTCCCCAGGTGTTTTTGTGTTCAGTCCGATTCTTCTGTGCTCTCCTAGTTAGTTAATACTCCCCAGGTGTTTTGTGTCCAACCTGATCTTGCCCTGCCTTTATATTCTGTGCTCTCCTGCTTCTGAGGCAGGGGAGCATTAAGTGTAGAGCCCTGCACCAGCACAGTCGGTTCCTAGTATTATGAGTCTTCATGTCATGAGTAATTCTGCTGTCCTGTCAGCTTCAAGTGTTTTTGATGAATTCTGCTGTCCTGTCAGCTTCAAGTGTTTTTGTAATACTGCTGCCTTGTCAGCCTCATATGTTTTGTTGTTGCCTGTTGGTAATTACTGTAAAGACCTTTTTCTACACTCTTGGAGTTTTGTTTGCATTTGGGTCTCAACCAACACCCGATCGTGACACAGGCATGCAATTGTTAAAAATAAAACACTTTTATTCAATTTAAACTTTCTAAATGGCTCTATGTGCACATACATAAAAGGTTGTGCTGTCTTTGTACTCAGAATTTGTAACCAAATGTTATACATACTTAATGGGGTTTGGAAGAACAAAACATTTTTATTATCCTTCAATAAATTCATTTAAACATGTGTAAGGCCTATTGTCTATTTTACTTTCTTGAAGAGGATACTGATGCAAACAAAAGTGTTAAAAATTTAAATGTTGTCCTTTGGATCCCTATTCTGGAATACTGCAGTAATTTTGTGAAACCAAAGAAGTTCTGTTTTTTTATTTTTTTAATTTTTAAAAAAAAAATTTAGACTGGTATTGACTTTCTCGTGAAATACTCAGTAATCATCATCTTAATTAAATCCACATTGAGTTCTCAATATTTTAATGACAAGATATGTATGATATGATGATGCAACACCTGGGAAGAATCCATCAACCAGTCTGCATGATGTCTCAATCACATGGCAGCATAAATTCACTGTTAGCAGCGTCACTGCTCTCAACAGAATTGAGTTGCTAAATCTTGTTTATCCTTATATTGTACTTTTTACCTGTGAACTTGTAGAGTTTATTTTTTGAGTTATATTTTTCAAAGTAAACTTGTCCAACATTAAAGAACAAAATTAACTTTTTCTCATGTCTTTATTGTCAACTCAGCCTTATCGTTTAAAACAAGTTGCAACCACAAGATGTTTAGTAAAAATTACAGATAGTAATCACTGGTTAGATAAGCAACTTTTTTTTTTATTATTAATTCCACATAATTCAAGATGGCTGTAACATCTCATCAAAACTAGCAAACAAATAAAAAGTGTCTATTCTTTCACAAGACGCCTCCGTCTGGGAGTTGGACGCTTTCTGGCCTCTTTGGTGAGATTTCTGCATGCACCGAGGTGGCGATGGGGATTAAAACCCCGGATGCACCTTTGTGCTGAGAAGCAAGGTCGCACCAGAGCCAAAAGGATCAAGATATGAAATAGTAAGCTGGCTGTGTGGCTCAACAACGTGATGAAGTAATGACTTGTCTGTCTGTGCAGCCACTTGGTCACAGGATTTAACAACAGATTTGTAACCAGGGGAAGCTCGATGATGTCGCACAGCAACTTTGTGTTTAGTATGAAAAAAGAATCAACCATAAAGGGGAATGAGTTAATCCATCATGTTTTAAAAATAAAACGAGGGAAAGGTTTGATAAATAATGAATACGTTGTGCTCCACATCAATACGACTGAGTTCTGCGTTGTGCCTCTTTTGGTCATATGCGCGCTTCATTTCTGAAACTCATATTTGTGTGGGACGTGCCTGGCTCCATTACATAAGGACAAACTTGTCTGTGTGACCATTTCGCTAACTGTTTTAAGGAAGAGCCAATTCAGACTCAAATTTTATAAAATGAGCTACAGTTCGGTGTGGTAGTAGCTGAGCGTCCTCCTCAACTCAACATGCGAGAGCTTTATTTAACACTGCTGTTGGAGTCAGTCCTGCTTGTCCCTCATAGAGTGCAAATCTACAACTGATTAACTTTTGATATGAATGCAATTAATGAGTAAACCGAGCGTAGAAAACACAAACATGGCTGTAACACTCAGTTTTACAGACACTGAGGTAAAATTGGTTGTTATAGAAGCTAAGAATTATCCCCAAAAAATATTTTGAGCACTACACTTTTCGTTATAGTGTTACCTAAAACTTAGGCATTAACTGTTGGCATCAATGCTCTGTCTGTTAGCAAAATATCTCATGAACCACTGGAAGAATTGTAACAAAACTGTTAGAGTCAGTATAATTCCAGATGACTATCATAACTAATCAACATTACTCTAAACAAAAATAGTCTAAGTCTGAGTCTATAACTTTATCATTTCTCAAATACAGTAAGATGGTCTTAGTCTATAGCTCTGGCATGAAAGATGGCAGATGATGCATTTGTTTAAGGAATGCTAGGCCATTCATTTTCCCTAAACTCAACCAAATATCAAAAACAATGCAAAATATATGTCTGCCTATGTCCACTGGGAAAACAAAGACATTCTGCCAAAAATTCTTGCACATGGGCATAAATGATGAAATCACAATGAAATTCTGACCGATAGACTCTTTAAATCATCTCATCAGAAGAAAACAGAAGAGTTGCTCTTAAGTCTGATTAGTTGAAGATAGTTTATAGTTGAAGAGTGCAGTTGCTGCCATCTTTGAGTTACACAGCAACAGTCACACTGCCTCAACTGTGTCAGATGAAGAATGTGTGGCCTATCGCTGCCTGTGAGTCACACTTTCACTTATAGCTCTTCTTCTTTCAGGAAGTTTTACTTTCTCAGAAACAACTCGAACGCTAGTAAATTACAAGCTGATATATGCAGTAAGTGGACATTAGGGCCGCTGGCTGTTGTAAACAGTTGTCTCCCATGACAACAAATGCATTTCTATTTTTGTCTCGGACTCCGGGCAGCACTACCTCACAAAGACTTCAACTCAGCCAAGTTTTAAAATGACAGTCCACAATCAACAAGGGGTCTAACAACACTTTGAGGTGTTTTTGACTACAAATTCAAATGTTCATACTCTATAACTTCACTTTAAATCAGCTGGTTGGTGTCAGACTTGGTGCTCTTGTATTCGCCAAGGGGATTGTCCCTCACTCTGAAGAACCCGCCCACATTGCTCTGTATATAGACATCTGTCTGGGTGCAGACACAGAGGCGAGGTCCTGCAGCTCACACACTTTGTCTCAGCTCTACTTGACCACCTTCGTCTGCAACATTCATGGCAGTAAGTATCATTTTCACAACGTTTGTGCTCTCGCACTGTGTCTGTCACCTTGTACTTGAGTGATAGTTTTAGCTGATGTTTAAATGTGGCAAAGACAGCTGGTGCTGGCTCAGTTTTTCCGCATGCTGATGTATATATACCTGCTGATCAAAGCATTAAACGATGCAAGTCATTGCACACAACCTTTGTTCAGCATTTTAAAAAACCTGGTGTGGATGTTTTTACTTAGCCTTTTATGGTCAAAACATTCACTATACTACTGTAGTCTTCTGATGCATACTAGTCACATTTTATTATTTCTGCAAAACACAAATATACAAATATCAACTTCTTTCCTGCTGCATCTTGTCTCTTGTTCACTGTCAGAGCTAAAACAGTCAGAAAAGCATTGTGATCCCTTAAGGTTAATAAAATTAACAGATAATGAAGGCCTTTGTGTTTTTTAAAACCCGTGTTGGCCTCTGGGGTAAACACATTTCAACAAGATTTGCAAAGTTAAATCACAAATATAAGAGGATAACATGAACTAAAATTTAATGAACAGAAAAAAGTGTAATCAACGAGTATGTTTTACAAAAGAATACTCACTGCACTGTAAAAAATAAATCCAGGAACAATGGAGGTTTTTCCATTAAGATTCCTTTATTATAGGTAATTTTTCCAGTAAGCGTGCCATACCGAACATAAAGGGAAGGCGTGGACATTTGGCAGACACATTTGGTCACTATGCCTCTGATAAGTAGTGGAGGTCCGTGGGTGAGTGTCCCCTCTGACCACTGCTCAGCCCCACCCAGTTCAGACCTCAGTGATAGCGTCACAGATTGACTCTATAACACAGAAAGAATGTCATACCCTGTTACACCACTTCCGCCCAGTGTTTCATTTTGTTTATAATTAGTCTTTCAACCAACTTTTAACCTAAAATGGTCAAGACATTTGGACTTTATTTTTTTAGCTCACTTTTGTTTAAAAAAAAAAAGTGGAAAAAAATCATCTCAAACTTGACAGATGATCATGACATTCCACTTCAGTTTGTGAGCGTTACTAGTTTAAAGGTTTTAATGCTTCAAAGTCATTCTAAAGAGGTTTTTGGCTCTAACTTTTTTTTTTCTAAACTACTGCAGTTTCTAAAATTCACAAAAAAGTTTTGACCTTGCTTTAAAAACAGTGCACCGATTCATGCCTAAAGAAGTGGGGAAACAAGAATACATACATGTAAATGTTGAATCTGGAAACATTGTGAAGCCTCATCAATATAATAGCTCTCAAGCATGTGCACAAGTATTGAATCACAAGGAATCAATAAAAAAAAGTTCAATACAGAAACAACTGGACTTTATTTGTAAGAGGAAAACGTTTCGCTCTCTATCTGGAGAGCTTTTTCAATTCCAAACAATTGAACAACTGATTGTTGTTTCTGTATTGAACTTTTTTTTGATTCTATCATGTCCTGGATGACTGAGAATCTTCACCAGCACACAAGGAATGAACATTTTGTTGTACAAGCAGAATACATTCCTGTTTTCAGTGTTTCCCAAACAAAAGCCTTGTGAAGCAGCAGACACTTCAGTTTCCGATAGTAACTGTCCCCACAGTTGCTCTATAGAGAATCAGATTTTTCCCCACTGTATGATGACATACTTCTTTCAGCTATAAATTCTGAATATTTATAAACAATATAAGGTCTGCTTTTTGCACTTACACATGTTTTCCAGTTGCAAAATCTTAAATAGGACGTGCATAGCTTTTTCCACCATATGAATCTCAGGAAAATATTATTCAGATGAACAATAGTCCCCCATCACTTTTCTGCACTTTCAGCTTTTATTCCATTTTGGCAATTGCACAAGGGCTTTCTCCTGAATCTGCAGTCTTTGCCAGCTTTGTCAATGGGAGTAAAAGTGAAAACACATGTTTCTGCTGTTGGACAGGATAAAGTGGGGGTAGGAAAGCTGGCAGAGACTGAAAATCTCTGTAAGCTCATCTCACAGTATAGCGTTGTGTCACCATGCATCTCCTCTTATTGTACACAGACCTTAAAGAACATGTTCTTCAGTGTTGGACAAACCCTGACAATTGTTGGAGTGGCTCAACCTGACGCTACAAAGTAAGTTTCCACAACATGATGGAATCTGTACATTTGCGAGTTTCATTTTCCACCTCAAACAACCATTCATGGGAACTTGCTGGGATATGTTATGACTTTGCAGAAGTCATGTGACTGAAGACTTTTTCTTTTAAATTGACTGAGTTAAGAAAAGGTTAGCAAAAGGTACAGACAGGCAGAAGAACCATTAGGAGGACAGCATAACCTAGCTCTAGGAACATTGGATGTCACCTCACTGTCTGGTAAGAAGCCAAAGTTTATGTATGAGGTTGAGCAAGACCAACTAGATATATAGTTCACATCTGTGTAACCCAACTCCTGAGAAATGCTAGACTCTTTCCTACTCAGTAGTAGGAAAGTTGCTCAGGGAGAGATGTGTGGAGTGGGTGTGGGGATCCTCGCAAGGCCCTGGCTGAGTGCCTCAGGGTTGGAGTTTTCCTCTCCGAATGATAGGGTTGACTCTTTACAGCTTCAAGCTGCACGAAAGAAGGTTCTGACTGTAGTTAGTGCTCAAACATCAAACAGCAGTTGGATTACTTTCCCTGGATGGTATCCTGGAAGACGTGCTGCCTGGGGATTCAGTTGTTCTGCTGGGTGAACTTAATGCCCATGTGGGTTATGATGGAGTTATCTGGAAGGTGGTGGTTGGGAGGAATATTCTCTCTGATCTGAATCCAAAAGGTGGTCTTTTATGAACTTCATTACTAATATGAACTGTCCATAACAAACACCATGTTTGGGCACAGGGTGGTCCATAAGTGTATTTGGTAGCAGGTCACCTTGGGCCAAAGGTTGATGATTGATTTTGTGATTGTCATTTGCATTCTTGCCACACAGTCGTTCACAGTGCAGATTGGACTCTTGTTCCTTGTCTCCAATCCTGTTTGTGGTGTTCATGGCAGGATCTCAACATGCAGTCATGGACAATACATCTGGTTTGGGAACGTCAGGGTCTCATCTCTGCTTTATTGCCAATGAGTTCATGCTGCTGTTGTTCGGTGTATTGTTTTTGTACTAATAGTGCTTAGCATATTCTTAGTTTAGTGTTCATATCTTAGATCTTATTACTGTGTTTCTTTTACAATTTATACTTTTGTTGGATGTGACCCTGTGTATACAATTTCGTTCCACGACATGTACCACATATGATGTGAATGACAATAAAGAAACCTTGACCTTGACCTTTATGTGGATTATGTGGTTCTGTTGGCTTTTTAGGCCATGGCCATCAGCATGAGCTGGGGCAGTTTGCTGCTATGTGAGAAGCGACATGAAGACAATCGCACCTCTATGGGATGGATGAAGATCTCAGATAGGATGAGGATGGGATGAAACGTCTCAGAAAAAAAAAAAAAAAAGAAATTGTCCAGATGACCTGATTGTTAGATTTGTACCTGGATTATTGAGCATGAACTTTGGTGCCTCGGCTCCCAGAGGAGGTTTTTGGGGCATGTCCCTTTAGGAAAAAAGACCAGAGCAGACCCAGAAACTCACTGGAGGGCTTACATATCCTCTTTGGGCTGGGAACACTTTGGGATACCCAGGAGGAGCTTGAGTAATGCCAGGGAGATGGATGTCTGGGTTTCTCTCCTGGACATGTTGCCTCTGGCTAAATCCTGATGTTAGATGTTAGAGATAGAGATTTTAGTACATCAATGAGTTATCAGAAGAAAACTTGCTATACAGCTGGATTTATTTCATAGTTCTTAAAGATGCTACTTTAAGATACTACATCTGCTGTAAATTCATTCATTCATTCAACCTTTATTTATACAGGCTAGCCTCGTTGAGCCACGGGGACAAATGCATTTTCTTTAATGACTAACACTTCTGTTTTTTTGTTTTTCTTTATTTTGGTCTTTCTTGTACTTGTTCATTTTATTCACTTTATAAAGAGCATGCCGCAGAATAAACTTTCATGGTGAACAAAAGGAGACAGGAAAAGAAGCCAATGTTCAAAGAAAACTTTAAGGGACTTTCAGAAAGCCCGGCAATCTATTGATCTACAAAGTAGATGACTTGAAACATTTACTGAAAAAGATGCATTTTTATAATAAAATCATCACAATAAATTGTAATAAATGTTTGTGTTCTGTTCCTTTATTTCAGCTTTCAGGTAAACATCGGCCCTAATGAGCAAGACATTACTCTGCACTTCAACCCTCGTTTTAACGCCCATGGAGATGAGAATGCCATCGTCTGCAACTCGTATGAAGGAGGCAATTGGTGTGAGGAGGTTCGCACGGAGGGCTTTCCTTTCCACCAAGGAGAGGAATTCAAGGTATGAGATGTGTGCTTATTGTTGTCTGGTGAGTCATATTAAAAACGTATGTTCTTGTATGTTTGACAACTGTAAGCTGTTTAAGAACATCCTCATCCCTGTCTGTTTTATTTTCTCCTTCTTTCTCCTTGTCTCTCCATAGATAGTCATTGAATTCACCCCTACAGAGTTTGTTGTGACTTTAGAAGATGGCTCTACAATCAACTTTCCAAACCGCTTGGGAGCAGAGAAATACTCTGTCATCAGCTTTGATGGAGAAGCTAGCATCCGAAGCGTCGAGGTCAAGTAAAACCTCCATCGGCCAAAGGGTCTGTGGACAGAACCACAAATAGCACGATGCTCAATGTTTTCAAAGTCTACCAAAGAATTGACACAGGCTTAGCATTTTTGATCACACGGAAGAATTGTTGACGTCATGTGCAAGCAATGCATAGATGTTACAAATGTCTGCATAGAAAATCTGTATAAAGCAGGTGGAATGGCTGAACTGAAAACCATTGGTGAAAAGCACTCACATTTTTTTTTAATTAGCATTGTGGTTTTCAAATTTTATTTCAAAAGAACCACAAGGAATGTATAATTTTATACATTTGACATTCCATGAAAATGTGTTCAAGTGTGACACCATCTAACGCGTTTAACACATGTTTTCTGGCACAATTAAAACTGTTCATGAGCAGGAAATTGTTGTCCTGATTTTATTTTAAATTATTTTGACATTACATGGTCAAAGTTTACTGGCTGCAGAATATGGCCAAAAGATGCATATAAGGATGTTAAAAAGGACGTTCTGTTCGATTGTCAAACACTTGGATTCAGGAGAAGCTAAGCATATGGCTTTCATTTTTCATTCAACCTTTATTTATGCAGGTTTGGTTTTCGGAACGGTGGACTCTTGGGATTTTGATTGTTTGGGCCATAGAACCAGGTCGCTGGTGGGAATTTGTGGTGTGTGTGTGTGTGTGTGTGTGGTGGTGGTGGTGGTGGTGGTGGGTGGGGGGGGGGTGTCATTTTATATTCTTCCCTACTTAGTTCTTTTTTTTTCTTTTTCCTTTTTTATTTGGTGCTGCCAGTTTTTTGTGTTTTTTATGACTTCCCCAGTTAAAATAACAATGCCGCAGTACTAAATTCTCCGCTAAATGGCAGCATGGTATTGTTTGACAGGTACTTTATTCAAGTTAAATTTATGAGTTTTTCCATGTTAATGACAATATTTAAAGTCATGAATATTTAAAATTTAACTTTACAGTATTAAAACACTTTTAAATTTATTGTTTTCAGCTGATATAAACTGTATAATGTTCTCACTGGAAATGCTTTTTCTAAGTTGGTTGTATAACAAAATTCCTTATTTTTTATTTGTAGTTCATTAAATAGTTGGTGATAATTATCTTTTAGGTGCAATCTGATTGAAATCTATTAAACCTCTGCAATACAATACAAACTATGGAAACCCATTTCCGCCATGAAAGAAAAAAATAAAAGCCCAACAGGAAATCATAATTTTGACTTTTTAAGTCATCCATCCATCCATTATCTTTTACCCGTTTCTTCCATTTTGGGTCACGGGGGTCATCGATGCCCATGTCTGGCAATCACTGTGCGACGGGCGAGGTACGCCCTGGACGGGTCACAAGTCCATCACAGATTTTAAAGTCATATTTTCGAGTTTTAAAGTCCTAATTATGAGAATAAAAGTCATAATTATGAGTTTTGAAGTTGTAATTATGAATTTTATTCTTGTAATTATGACTAAAATTTGTAATAATGACATTTATTCTCATAATTATTACTTTAAAACTCAGTTATGACTTCCCGTGGGGCTTTTATTTCATGACGGAAATGGGCTTCAATATTAAATGCTATATAAAGTGGCAATGAAAAGATGTAAACATTACATACATTTATTTAAAAGGACTGATGTTTTAAGGCAGAGGGACATACATTGAATGAATGAATCTGTGTGCTATGCAGGAAAACTACCAGTGTCTGACACAAAGTTGCATCCCTGTAGAGTCACGGTGTCCAGCAAGGAACAAACTTCAAAATTAAATAAGAAAAGTCAAAATTAGGATTTTAAAACTCAAAATTACGACTTTCATTCTCATAATTATGACTTTAAAACTCAAAATTATGACTTTTATTCTCATAATTATTACTTTTATTCTCATAATTCTGACTTTAAAACTCTTAATTGTGACTTTAAAACTAGAAATTATGACTTTAAAAGTCAAAATTATGACTTTTATTCTTGTAATTATGACTTTAAAACTAGAAATGATGACTTTTATTCTCATAATTATGACTTAAAAACTCGTAATTATGATTTTTATTCTCATATGACTTTAAAACTAAAAATTATTACTTTTATTCTTGTAATTATGACTTTAAAAGTAGAAATTATGACTTTTATTCTTATAATTATGACTTTAAAACTCAAAATTATGACTTTTCATAATTATGACTTTAAAAGTCGAAATAATTACTTCCTTATGGGCTTTTATTTTTTCTTTCATGATGAAAATGGACTTCCTTAACAAACTCATTAGAATTGATTCAAATTATTAGGAATATAATGTTAGACATGATCGTGTTAACATTTTTATTTTTTTTAACTAATGCTTTAGTCTACTTGCATCAAGTAAAATACTAGCTTTCTAAAAGTAATTTGCTGTTGCTCACAAATCAACATAATAAATAATAAAAAAAAAATGACTTTTTATTTCAGGGTGAGGTGAACGCACCATGTATGTAGTTATGGGTGACTTTAACAACTGCTGCCTGACACAGGAATTACTTGAATGTAACCAGATGGAGAACTGTGCCATTCGTGAAAGAAAAAATACTTATTCGCTTCTACTTCACATGTGGAAGTCCAACCATGTCATCCCTTCCACCCCCCTAAGAAGCTGATAACTGTCATAAAAATGGTGCTGAAATACTGACAGCAGCTCAAGTTGGTCAAAACAGTGGGACGATGACTAAAAAGATGGACTCCAGAGACAAAGGATGAGCTGAAGTATATTTGGGACATGATTAACAGTTAATTATTATTATTATTTTTTTTCACCCAGAATGCCTTTGATGAATAGTTTATTACAGTCAAGTCAAGGTTCTTTATTGTCATTCGCGTCACATGTGGTTCCAAAATGCCAAACGGTACGCTAAAAGATCTAAGATACTGTATATGCTAGTCATTAATAGTGCCAAACAATACACTGAATAACAGCAGTACGAACACGACTCGTTGTGGGTGGATGTTTACAAATGAATACAGCAGCATGTAATAATCAGCAGCATGAGATCAGCAGCACACAACAATCAAAGTAGCATTAAAGTGATTTTATTTTCGTCCCACAATGATAAACTTGATTAGATATTCATGAGTCTACAGCCTCAGGGTAGAAGCTGTTCCTCAGTCTAGTGTTTCTACACTTAATGATTTTTAACCTCCTTCCTGAGGGGAGCAGGGAAAAACGTGAGTGTGCTGGGTGAGTGGGGTCCTTCATGATGCAGGTGACTCTCTTCCTGCATCTGGAGGTGTAGATATCTGTTATGGTGTGGAGACTGACTCCAACATCTTCTGTGCAGCCTTCACCACTCTCTGTAGAGCTTTTCTTTCTGCAGCTGTGCAGCCTC
>JARVGQ010000474.1:14437183-14449206 GCA_031762355.1 Hypsolebias martinsi | reverse complement strand
AAAAATAATAATAATAATAATAAACACTACGATTACAATAGGCCTTCGCAGCGCTTCGCTGCTCGGGCCTAATAATACCGTAGATGCGGTATTTCCCAGTGCTCCTGAATGCAGCACAGTGCTGTCAGTCACGCGCTGTCTTCAAAGGCTCCGCGGCTCCAAACGCCAAGAAACGCAGGAAGAGAAAACGATGTTTTCCTCAACCGGCTGACTTTTTGCTTGTTTTACATCAAGTCTGCGGCTCTGAACGTTTTAATGTGCCATTATTTTCATCTGCATGTGGCTTGATAAGCAGGTGCGCAGTGTATTTTTGTCTTTTTTTTTGTTTTGTTTTTTTTAATGTTTCAGTAATTTGCCTTTAAGCTCTCGGAGCAGCTATTGTTTGTTGTCACTTCCGGCCGAGCCTCCACATCGCGGGTGGGGTAGAAGAAGAAGAAGTTCAGAGGAGGTAGCATCGATGCTTCGTGCGGGAAGGATGGAGGAGTTTGTTACGGAGGAGGACGAGGAGGAGCCATGGTACGACCAGCGGGACCTGGAGCAAGGTGAGGCCGATAAAAACATCCGAACCTCCGCCTGTTATTTCCACATTGTCTGTGCTTTTCCACCGTCTCTGTTCAGTCACTTATGCATCTCCTGCTTCATCTGTGCACTGAAAACACTGCATTTGTCAAGGTTCTGGTTTATAATTTATTCGTGTTTTGAAGAGAAATGACATATTTATAAACTGCTCTCACCTCAGATTGACAAAGTGCTTCTCAGAGGAGACCCCATCACCTGCTGACCCGGAAAAACTAAAGCAGCTTTGCATCTCATTGTAGCATCATCATGGTGGGGGGGACAGACAGTTTGAGTTATGTTTAATCTCCCATTTCAGGAACCATAATTACATTCTGCTCAGCGGCATGCTCCCATCACATCTGTGCTGTCAGACTCCGCTAATCGGAGCCCACACGTGTCTGTGATGATCCTGTGGGGGTGAAATCTGCACATATGGCGTGGTGATGTCATGTTTGTGTCTGTGCAGTTCCCAGAGGCCAGGGACTGATTCACACACACACACCACAGAGCATCACGGTGAGCAGTGCAGCTTCTTCACCATTCTACTCCAGAGGTTGCATAATAACTCGTGTCAGGCGCAGGAACAGAAACAACAGCTGAGTCGGGCGCTCGCTCGGCTCGTTATCACGCTGCGCTTTCAGGCAAATGGTGCGTTATCAGTTGCTTTGTTGAAACAGGAAATTACAGCTCGTCCCTTCCTCCCTCTGCGGTACAGGAGACAACTGTAGCAGCAGGGACGTGCACGCTGTGCACTAAGGATTCTTGTCCAACCTGAAAAATTCCTGCGGCCTTTCAGAGTTTGTGAGATCTCAACAGCAAATTTCATTTCATCCAGAAATGCTCCGATTCTAGGCCTTCTGCTCTTCCTCCCAGTAGGTGAACCCTCTAGAGGGAGGTGTCCTAATCAGAGGTCTGAACCACCTCAGCTGATTGCTTTGGATGTGAAGGAGCAGTGGAAGAAGTCACCACCTGATCCTGGTGGAGGGGCTGAGTATCCCCATGATCCTGAGGACTGAGAGTCTCTGAGGTCAAAATGGCACCAAGGAAGAGGTCCGACTTGATGACCTAGATGGTGTTGGACCACCTTTAAAAACAGGCAACCTTAACTGAAGCAGGGTCCCTGGGACACCCTCCTGGAAATTAACCAAGGTCAGGTGCTGTGTAGGCCATGTGGCGTGCTGATTATGAGCTTTAGGGCAGAGGTATTTGCACAAAAAACAATAAGTCTTTTGAGCCAGATTAGAACTCTTTGACCTCCTTCTTTTCATACACCTCTTAACATAAAGCTGCTCCATAAAACAGGATAAACACTTCAGTTTATAACGTATTTCACCAATGTCCATTCTATATTTCTCTTCTGCTATACAGTAGCCCCTCGTTTATCGCAGGGGATCCGCACCCTGAAGACCTGTGATAAGTGAAAAACTGCCACGTAGGAATAGTAGTACAAGTAGTAAGTAGTAGTTTATTTTAGTGTCTGTGTCATGATTTCAGCTCCCTGCTTCCGCTGCTCTTTGCCACCTGCAAGCGCTCTTGGCCACGCCCACTTCTCTGCTCTGCACACTGATCAGCTGCAGCTGGAAGTTTATCCTGCAGTAAGGGCTGCACAAATATGCAGCAGCTGCTAAATCAATTAAAATGATTTATTTTACATAAAAATTCCATGCCGATCGTGCAGCTCATCCATCAATCAGCCAATTGTGTTATGTCCACTCTTATTTTGAAAAAGCAAAGTAGCGAGGGACTACTGTACAGTACTTTTAGCTAAGCTTTTGCTGCTTTTAGCAACTTTTTTTTAACACTTCAAGTTCAGCTTTTATTTCAGTAAAGTCATTCAGCTCTGTGTTCACACTGTATTTTCACAAAATAAGCAATTTATATTGTTTAAGTTTTATTGCAATGATGTGTTTGATGCTTATCGGCCTCCTCTGATGAGAAAACGTTCACGTCAGCAGTTCTCTGTTTCTTCCTGCCTTGTCACTCCTCCTGGTGCTCAGCCAGCTACATTCTCCTCTTCCTCCTCAGGTGAGCTTCACCAGAGGACATGATGACGTAAGCTGTGTTGTCAAATATCAGCTGATGTGAAAGGATTTGCCTGTGGTTTTAGTTGAGCTCAGGCTCCAGGTGTGCATGGTGTCAAACCCAGTTACAAAATTAAAAGCTTGCTTCAATCCAAGGGACAATTTCTATCAATACTCAAGACAGATGTTTTCTTGGTTGCAAGTTCCTCAACAAGTGTTTGATGAGCCTTATTTGACGTAATCTGTTGCTCCTTCCACATCGAAATCAAAGGTTACAGAATTATTGATTTTTTGGGGGGTGGCGGGTGGGGCTTCAAAGTTGGCTAACTGTTTTTAGAAGTTTGCACCAAATTAACTATGCTCGTATTTATTTATTTTTTTAATCAAAACGAGAGTGTTGGCGGCCAGATAAGATGTTTACATGGACCATATTTGAACCCCGGGCCTTGATTTTGATAATCTATAGTAATAAAGTTTTGTAGATTGTGAGCTGAAATTTGATGTGGTAGTAACTGTGAGTCATCCTCAACGCATACTCTGAGCACCAATGGAGCTCTTTTTGCGTTCCTTTAAGGAATGATAATTGAATGTTGAACATCTGGAAACAAAGAACATTGTTTTAAGTCATCAAATCCAAATTTGATATAAGATTGTGAAGTTTTCCAGTTTACAGTACCCGTTTACAGTCTGTGTGCTGCTCTCAGCGCAGCAGCCTCTTCTGATTTGACTCAGTTCAGAAGCTGCAGTAAAACATGTGTGCCTGTCCTCTGTTTGCTCCTGTCAGACCTGCACCTGGCCGCGGAGCTTGGGAAGACTCTCCTGGAACGCAACAAGGAGCTGGAGGACTCCCTTCAGCAGATGTACATCAACAACGAGGAGCAGGTGCAGGAGATCGAGGTGTGCAGTCCTGCAAAATGCAATCCTAACAAGAAAAATTGCAGTGTGAATGCTTCCTGCTGAAAAACTCGCTGAAAAACATCTGAAATAAGCTAAAAACACGCTGAAATGGAAGAGCAAGCCTAAGTTAGCCGAAGAACGCAGAAATGAACAAATATTTGCTGAATTATGTTTAAATATGCAGAAATTAGCGAAATACGGTAGTTAGGAAATTAGATAAAAAAGATGAAATTAGGAAAGAAAAACCAAGCTAAAAAAGCAGAAAGAAGCTTAAACTACCAGAAGAAAGTGGAAGGAGCTGAAATGAGCTAAAAATGTGGAATTAGCTGAAAGCCATATTTAGCACACATACAGCTAAATAGTAGCTGAAATAACAAAAACAAAAAAAGCTGAAATTAGCAGACATAAGTTTATTAGGCTGAAAGTAGCAGAAATTACCACACAAAACTTGAATTTATCTGAAAACAGCTGAAATTACCCCCCACACCAAAAAAAAAGCAAAAAAGTTAGCTGAAAATGTAGAAAGTAGCAGATGAAAGTAGAAAGCACACGATTTTGCCCAATTAGGCCGAAAGAAGCGGACATGAGCACAAAAAGTAGAAGTTATCTGGAAAACTGAAATTGGCAACAACAACAAAAAAAAAAATGCCGAAAAGCAGAAAGAGGCTTAAATCACCAGAAGTAAGTTGAAAGAGCACATTTTTGCTGAATTAGGCTGAAAAGGTTTAAATGAGTGCAAAATTTGTGGAATTAGCTTAAAAGCTAAAATTAGGATAAAAATAGCTAAATAGCTGAAATAGCAGAAAATGTTGAAACTAGCAGAAATAAGCTGAAAGGAGCAGAGCAAGCTGAAATTTGCAGAAACAAGTTAGAAGAAGCACCAAAATGTTGTAGTCCAGTTTGTGGACAAGAGAGGATAAAATCCTTATTGTTTCTGGACCATAAAGCTGAGGGACAGCAGCGTTTCTGCGTTCGGTTCTGGTGATCTGGTTCTGGTCGTTCTGTTGGTGGATTTAGTCAGCTGTCCTGTTTCCCCTCCAGGTGTGGACAGGTTTCATTGTCCAGGTGGACGCTGAGGACGACCAGCGGTGCCAAAACTATTACAAGAATTATTTGTTTTTCATAAAGTTGATCAGGATTCAGGTCGACTGCTCACTTTTTGTCTTCAGTTCATGTTGGAAAGTTTTTAAAATAACTTTTTGTAAAATAATTTAAGATGAAAACACAAACGTGACTTGGAAACCGAGTCGGGCTCTAAAACGATGCATCTTTCATCGTATGACGTGTTGATCGTATTTCAGGTCTTTCTTGTAAATGAGCCCCCGAGGCTCAGTGGGACAAACCTGTATAAATAAAGGTTGAATGAATGAAAATTAATCTTGCACAATGAAGCAGAAAGAAGCTGAAGCAGAACAAAATGTGAAAGGAGCAGTCAAAGGTTGTAAACGCATCTAAAGATTTGAAGGATGTAAAACGAGCTCAATTAATTTTCTATGAGGGGGAAAAATGGTAGAAAAGGCCAAATATTTAAAAAAGCTAAAGTTACAACAATTCCAAAAGTCATAGCAGGATTGTCCTGAACAAGCTGAACCTTTTGATATATGATTTGTTGAAATACAAAAATATTGTGGACAAGATGCTAAAAAATGTACGGAAGAAAAATTGATCACAATAGTGTGAATGCTTCATAAATATTCACACTATTATCCGTCTGAGCATCGGAAGCGTGGACTTTTCATCTGGTTTGGTCAAATGGGATTATTTATGATTTATGCTTTCCACTTCTCTTTTAGAAACAATTAAGTCAACAAATCTTTAACTTTCACACATTTCTAGTTTGATATAGTTTTGACAAATCCTGACATTCATTTATTTATTTATTAGTATTTACTATAATTTGGGATGGAGCGATGGATGTGAGGGACTGATCTCTTGTCTGTGTCGATGAAAACGTGTGCTCTGTGGAGTGTGTTTTGCTGCAGACACCAGAAACATCTCAGTTGTAATGTAGGCTGCAAGAGAGCAAAATTAATTTAAGCTTCATCTGAAAAACACAACTTATTATCATCTGTGCACATTAGTGTCATCAATTATTTGAAGCTGCGTGTGTTTGATCAGCTTTCAGCTCAATCTAGTTTGTGTTTGTCCTTGGTTGAAAATGGCCATGGCTGTGAATAAGCACTGATCTCACTTTGTGCAGTACCTGTCCAAGCAGCTGGAAACACTGAGGGAGGTGAACGAGCAGCACGCGAAGGTGTACGAGCAGCTGGACGTGACGGCTCGAGGGCTGGAAATCACCAACGAGAAGCTGGTGCTGGAGAGCAAGGCCTCGCAGCAGAAGATCGACAGGTGAGCCGGAGCTGGGAGCGGCGCTGCGCGTCGCTGCCGGTTTGCGCTGCGCGGGAACCCATCTCCGGTTTTTTGTTGTTTGACGCTTTCATACAGATGTGCGTGAACTCAAAACGAGGCCTCGCCGCTTACTGGTCGCAAACAATCAGAATTCAGAGACTCCAACTGAAACTGCGTCTTTATTTTCTGCACTTCCGCATCAGCTTGGCAAATAAACGTTGTCCTAACCCAGCGGGGCGTTCTGACTGGTTTCTCTGGAACAGTATGTGGCGGGACTTACCAAAACAAAACCATCATGAAGCTACAGTTGTTCTTCATCTAAACGTGAGGAAGAAGAGTAGTTTGCCACAGTGATGGGCTTATCAGAGCTGGAGGGGGAGTTTTAGTTATTATTATTAATTTTTTAAACATTTTCCTCTAACGTGTAAATTACAGTAATCCCTCATTTATGCCCCATTTGCACTGCCTCTACTCAGCCCCAACTATGGGACCCGCTCCACGGAAAGAACCCTTTTGCATTAATACTTTAGCTAGTATTTTAGCTGATTTGAGGCTGATTGGAGTCCTCTTTTCATCCCTGCTTCTCTGGTGGGACCGACCGAGCTCAGTCGAGCCGAGTCCAGACCAAAACGTGAATGCTGGACTCTTGTTAACCTTTATTGTGGGGGTTATGTTCCAGACACCCCCACACAATTTATTTTAGTATTATTTTAAGGCTTTACAAACCCTTCCCACATTCTTATGTTCTAAACTTTAAACCTACAAATTTTAACAACATACGTTTATGTACTCTGCAGAAAATTTAATATGGGGACTCACCAGCCTTGTTCTGGTTCTGGCCCAGCTCTGATCAGCTCTCTGCAGCCGTTGAGCACCAAGACGCTTTTAGAGAGAGCTGGACCTTCAGGTCCTGATCAAGTCCAAATCCGGATGAAAAAAATCCCGGTGAGCTCCGGAGAAAACTCCGGACTGCCAAGCAACGCCCCCCCCCCACTTGAGAGGCCTCACGGGCTGGCACCAGCACTTAGAATGATGATGAGGTTGGAAGTAGTCCTGGTCCAATTCCCGGTCGGTTCCATGCGGCTCTCCGCATCCACTGAGCGCTGAAGTCTATGAATAAGGACTGAACTTTTTAGGATCAGATCCAAACTTTCCCTCCATTTCAGCAGAAAGCAGTGTCCAGAAGCACTGTTGGCTTCTGGGTAGTGTAGTTCTTTTTTGACAAGCGAGTCAGTATAGACTTATTGGGAGAAAACTTCAAAATGGCTGCGACAGTCCACATTTTTTTCCTTTAACTTTTTCCTGTATCCCGTACTGTCCCACTCACGTGAGTAATTTTAAAGTTGACAGTCACATTTTTGTTGTTGTTTGTACAATCTAACTTTGAAAAAAAAACACGAACAAGCGAGTCTGCACGAACGAGGGACTACTGTAGTTTTCTTATATTTATTTTATGTAGTTTATTTATTCATTTCAAATTTAAAACACAAAAGAAACAATTCACAAACCACTTTGAGAAAAAAACAGATTTAAAATATAAATGTCTTTACTGAGCTAAAAGGGTTAAATATGCCCATCAGGAGCTGCCTCTGTTCCTTTTAGGCCCCCTATATAACACATTTTGTTTGCGAGCGCCACACTGAGCAACTTTGTGTGTGTGTGTGTTTGTGTGTGTGCACACGCAGGTTGACCGGCACCATGGAGACTCTGCAGAGTCAGGTGGACAGCCTCACGGCTCGGGTGGAGGAGCTGCGGACTCTGGAGGAGCTGAGGGTCCACAGGGAGAAAACGGAGCGTCGTAAGACCGTGCACTCATTCCCGTGCCTGAAGGAGCTGTGCACGGCCCCCAGGTCCCCGCCCGCCTCACGCACAGCTGAAGTTTTGATTTGTTTATGACGTTTAAAGTCGTGTGCGTGCTCGTTAGCATTCTCACAATTTGTGCCGTTTTACATCGAAACGTTCAGCTCATTCTGGAGCTGTGATTTTTGTACCTTTTTTAAAAATATTTAACTTTATTTGCAAATTTATTTTCCTTAGAAAAAAGCAGATTTTTTCAGTCCTTAAAACATGTTTCTCTTTTAACAGCTTCCTCACGCTTCATTTGTTTTATTCTTTTTTATAGGTTTTAGCTGCTGTTCTACTTGTAACATTTAGCCACTTTTACGTTTTAGCTAACTTTTTGCTACTTTAAACTACTAGTACTACTTTGCTGCTTTAACTTTGCTACTATAAACTTGCATTTTGCTACTTTGAGCTTTTAGCTTGCATTGAACTATTTTTGGATTTTAACCATACTTACCATTTTTAGCCTTTAGCTAGTGTTGATTGTTTTAATTTGAATATTGCTTCTTATAGCATGTAGCTATTCTTCTACTTTTACCTAGTGTTTTGCTAATTTTAGATTTTAGCTAGCTTTTAACTTTTTAGTTTGCATTTGACTACTTGTAGCTAGAACTTCGTTACTTCAGCTGGCTATTATGTAATTTAGGCAGCACTGATTCTTTTAGCTTTTAGCTAGTGTTTTGCAGTCTCAGTGTCTTCGGGCATTTTTAGCTCATTCAGCTCTCGGCGCTCCCGTCAGTTTCTGATGAACTGGACGGTCCAGTACTGGTTGTCCTGACAGAAAGTCCATTTGTTGGTGGGGTTGTGGGACAGAGGACTGAGTGTGTCTCTCCTCAGGTATGAGGACGGTTTCCTGCTGGCGAACCCCGGCAGCGTGGACCTGGTCGAGCCTCGGCCTCTGGACGAGGAAAACGAGCGCCTCAGGGACATCGTCTCGTCCCTGCACTCCGCCGTGGCCTCGGAGCGGTCCAGGCGTGAGGGCGTTGAGCGGGAGTGCGCCGCCGTGCTGCAGGAGTTCGAGCGCCTGGAGCAGCGCCTCCTGGGCGCAGAGGGCTGCCGGCTGCGCGTCCAGGAGCTGGAGGCTGAGCTGCAGGAGATGCAGCAGCTCAGGAAGGCCAAGTGTCTGATCGGGGACGTGGAGGGCGGTTTGGAGGCGTTGCTTAGTAACGGCCCTGAGATGGACACCCCAGACGAGGGGGCGGGGCTGGAGGACGGCAGCGAAGGAAACGCTGGAGAAGGGTGCGGAGCGGGGCAGAAGGGAGGCCCGGTGAGAAAAAGCTGCAGCGACACGGCCCTGAACGCCATCTCTGCTCCGTCAGGAAGACGCCAGGCCAGCTACGCCCTCCACGCCAACGGCACACGCAAACGGGGCATGTCCATCCTGCGGGAGGTGGACGAGCAGTACCACGCCCTGCTGGAGAAGTACGAGGAGCTGCTGGGGAAGTGCCGGCGCCACGAGGAGAGCCTGTGCCACGCCGGGGTGCAGACCTCCCGACCAGTCTCCAGAGACCCCTCCATGAAGGAGTACAGCATGATCCCTGCGGAGCCGTCAACATCTGGGGCCACCGCCGCCGCCAGCCTGCCATTGCCTCCCCCTCCACCCTCCACCCCGGAGGCCCTGGAGGGGATCAGCAGGCAGGTGGAGCAAGTGGACAAACGGCTGAGCCAGAACACGCCGGAGTACAAGGCGCTGTTCAAGGAGATCTTTTCCCGACTGCAGAAGACCAAGAGGGACGTGAACTCCAGCAAGACCCGAAAAAACAAATGAACTCCAACTGCTGAAGCAGGTTCTGGTCTGAAGTGAGGTTCTGTGGCAGAGTCACACCCGAGGTCTTCTGCTGGACGCTCGCCAAACAAACAGGTGGAGAACGTCAGATCCTGACCCCACTGATGAGCCCACAGCCGGTCCAGGACCAAAGTGTCTCATCTAAAACGACTTCCAGCAGGAACGTCACATTACTGGTGTAAATCCTGTTTTTCTTCACATTGCACTCATTTTCAAACAGCAGCGGTCCAGTTTACTCCTGCTGAGACGTTGGCTCGTCAGTCGGGTCAGAATTGAACTCTTCTTCAGTCTGAGCTCCGTCTGGGAGCAGGTAAGATAGTGTCGTTCAGGTTTCCACTTGAATCACAAATCCCCACTAACCCTTTAACTTGAACATAAAACTGCCAAATGTCGCACGGCCTCTGGAGGTTTCACTGATCACCCCACAGGTGACATGACGATGAATTTGTGACCAGAGTAAAGTGTCGGCAGCGATGAAACGTCTTGTACTCGCACTGATTAAACCAAATGTGATGGAAAACAAACTCGGTGACTTCGAAAGCATGAACTGAACGAGACACAGGCAGTCTGAAGACTTTAATTTGAACACAAGAGATCAGTAAACTGTTCATTACAGACAGCACGTGTCGATTTAAACTCATCTCAGACAAACCATCAGTCCATGACACATGAGGTGAACGAAGCCAGACGGCATTCAGATATTTATGGAGTGTATAAAAAAAACGAGGTTGAGAGGACTGAGGTTTGTTGGATTCTGAAGATGTATTAAGTTGAAGGGCGTAGAGGCACAGTTAGGAGAGATGATCCTCAATACGGAGCGGCTTAACGGCTCCCGGGCCACTGGGTGAAAACCATCTGTACAAACTGGACTCTTCAAGTTCATTTATTAGATTCTCAGACAAGTACTAAAGAGAACACCCGTCAGTGTAATGGCGTTTTCAGACCTGAAATAAAGAGAACTCCAGTCCTCACTCCCAATTCTGTCTGTTTATTACAAACTGGGTTAAAACAGGCTCAGTTTTGACTCTGAAGGCAAATGGCTCGTTGGGGTTTCTCTACAGCTGTTAAGGCCACACGGTTAATAAAACAGAAACAAAGAACCCCTGATCAGGAGGATCAGCTGCAAGTGAAAAAGGGGGTCAGAGGTAACCGTTTCCCCATGCACTCTGCAAATTTGAAAGATTAGTTGAATTTGACCCAAAGAATCTGCTCACAGGCTTTAAGAGTCCGACTCCCAGCTGTGATTGCTCAAAGACCACTTCTCCAAGGCAGGTCACGTAATCACACAACACGAGAGACGTTGAACACTGATGGAAATCATAATAGTTCTTTATAAACCTGAAAAATCTGGATTATGCACATTGCTTGCTGTCTCCATATATATATATAATATATATATTTATATATTTTTTTTCTTTTTGAGGATTTAATACTTGTCAGAAAAGGCAGGTGTTTAAAAAAAAATCAAGTGTTTTACAAAAGAAGAGGACAATGGTGTGACTGGAATCTAAGAAGACTAAGAGCAGAGTTGGGTGACTGGAGGACGGAGAGAAATGAAAGAATTCAGAGAAATGACGGAATGATTTGGAAGAAGGAAGGATGGGGGAGCAGAGGAGGGTGATGATGGGGATCAGTCCTTCCAATCTTTCTTGATGGCGAGACTCCACTCCCAGGAGAGGTGGTCGTACTTGTCGTCATCGGTGAACTTGGACTTGATGTTGTAGGTGCCGCGGGCCAGCATCCCTTTGGGCGCCTCCTCCATGGTGGTGAGGAACTCGTACTCCTCGGCTGGCCGCGGCCCGTAGCTTCCAACCATGTAGTCCGACTTGTCAACTGTTAGAGGAGCAGAGGAACACGGTTGGAGAAAACGTCACCGTACAACGAACCTGACCGCACGCTACAACACGACAACTGCTGGTACAGCTGGACCAACTGGGTCCGCTTGTGATCCCACAACCAAACAAAACTAGAGACATTGCATTTCCTGCAAATATGCAGCGTGAATGCTTAATGCGGAAGAACTTGCTGAAAACGGCTAAAAACATTCTGAAACGTAGCCGAAATGGAGGAACAAGGAAGTAGAAAAAACATATTTGTTGAATTATGTTTAAATATGTGGAAATCTGCAAAAAAAAAGGATGAAATGTAAGAAAGAAGCTTAAACTACAAGAAGGAAGTAGAAGGAGCTGAAACTAGCAGGAAAAAAAGCTGAAAGCATACGCTGAAATCAGCAAAAAGTTAATTAGGCAGGAATTACCACATAAACCTTGAATTGATCTGAAAACAGCTGAAATTAGCTTAGAATGGTAAAAAGGTAAAACAAGCTTAAATTAGCAGAAGAAAGAAGAAAGATCAGGTTTATTGAAAGAATCATAAATGAGCACAAAAAAGTTAAAATTACCTTGGAAAAGCTGAAATTAGCAAAAAAAAAAAAAAGTTGAAAAGTACGGTAGCTAAAAAGGCAGAAAGAAGCTTAAATTACCAGAAGGAAGTGGAGAGAACACATTTTTGTTCAATGAGTCTGAAAAAAGTTGAAATGAGTGCAAAAATGTGGAATTAGCACAAAAAGA
>JARVGQ010000474.1:14411310-14426277 GCA_031762355.1 Hypsolebias martinsi | reverse complement strand
CCGTCCTGTCCCTCGTCGACTCCTCCCAGGCAGGCAGCCACAGCCAAAGTGGTTCAAGGCAAGAAATGATGACCAGTTAACCAGTGAACACAGGGTGCAGTGGTGGGTACGGTAGTTGTAGCCAGTTATGAATCTTAGCGCAGTGATAGCATCTGCAGGGTGCTTGTAGGAGCGTCTTGTAGGAGCGTTCATTTAAATAATGTCACCGTACTCAGTGGAGGGAAGGAAAGTTGCAGTTACAAGGTGTTTCCTAGCATTCAGGAAACAAATACGACTATTTGTAGATCCCATTCCAATGACATCGCCAACAGCCCTGAAAGTCATTTATACCGATTTTTAAATCAAATATAATAGCTTATTGCTGTGACGCCATATACAAATGTCAATATATATTTTAAATGACCAACTTTTGTCTAGATCTTCTTCACAAATGCACTTCATTTCTGTATGCTAAACCTTTAAACTTTCTAAAATTCCACACCGACTACTGTGATGTGCCATGTACTGTACTTATTCAGCATTAACATGAATAAGCTTTAATTGTGAAAACCCAACCGGAAGCAGCTCTTCAGAAACTCTACCGGAAGAAGCACTCTGACTCTCGCGGGTAAAAACGGCCGCCTTTTCAAGCCCGGAAATATAACTTCGGACTGGTTTCCGTTCTTCTTATACTGTATTTGACAGTATGACCTGCCCTTACAGGTAATACAGTACCCGATAACGTGCTAAGGTGGTTTTTTTTTTTTTGGTAACATTTGAACTTTTAATCTAAGCAGCGAATCACAAAAAAATACAAGACGACATCTAGTGGCAATTCTTTAAAAGGCTCAGTTCACTTTTAAAACTTCAGGTATAAATCAGCCGTAGAGGTCCACATTTTCTAATTTATATATACGGCATATTATATATAAAACTACATAAAAACGCTACATAATAAGTGCGACGTTTATTCAAATATTAATCGTATGTGTACTACTTTGATACAGACACAAAAGAGAAAATCATCACTCTCAAGCTATTATGAAGAATCAGGTAAAAACAAAATGCAACAACATTAAAATGATACTTGAGTTTTTGGTTAATGAGCACTGCCGGTTTTTATTACAAGTTTCATTCACTACAGGGCAGAGGGCGACTGGGAAACAACCTACAGGCAAAACCATTTTGATCAAAAAAAAAAACAAAACAAAACACTGGTATAAAACACTTTGGAGTATTTAAAACAAAAGATCAAACAATGTCAAATTTCATAAGACGTCAACCAAGTGTAAAATATTCTGCACATTTGTAACAACCACACTCTTCTGCGCAGACAAGAAGGGACGAGGAGGAGGAAAAACTTCAGCTTTTAGCTGGTGTCCATCTGAGAAAACAAAAAGTGAAATTAGACCTTTTGCCAGAAAAACAACATGTTACTTTGCAGGTGCCACAGTGACAGAAGAACCTACTCTGGCATTATAGGCGTCTAACTGGGCATCGAGTTCCTCTGCCGACAGAGACTGCTTTCCACTGCCACCCCGACCTCCCTGGCCCCGCCTCCGGTTGAATGTGCCACGCCCTGCAACAGCTCCCATGCCAACGCGTCCTCTACTTCTACCTCGCCCTCGACTCATTCTGAAAAAGAGAAAAAATAAAATTACCACACATAACCTTCAGTGTTACGTTTGGTAAATACAAACAAAAACATTTGCTTACGGCATAAGTCGCCTCTGTGTGTCAATCTGTGACGTGACGAGCTGTATATTCATAGGCCGCCCTATGGAGACAATAAAACTCGTAAAACGGGCAGAATATTGTGGCATTACGAACTGTCTTTTGACACAAAAGCATGCGTTTAGCTTAAAGTGACAACTGAATCAAATACTTTTTTTTTTTGCACGTCAGTTGTGACCCATGTTGGCAAAATGAGAACGAGTAAGTCCAAGTGCAAAGTGACAATATTGACTTTTGCTGTTGACATGAGTGAAAACAAGTTCAATAAATAACACACCCAATCCCCAACTGCTCCCTGGGCACGTACATAGCTGCCCACTGCTCCACCTGGGTGTGTCTCACATGATGGGTTAAATGCAGAGAACTAATTTCATCATTGCATAGAAACATACAACACATAGCACTTTATTCATTCCAGTAATCCCAGTCACTAAAATAGCATCTAATCTACCTTCAAATGAAACTTAAACAATTTAAAAATATATATTCATCATTGGAACAAATGGCTAGGATGTCAATTATTGTACAATATGCAACATTAGTGCATGTATATTCATTCAACCATTCCATGTATGGTACATATGCATATATGTATGTACATGTATGCTTAGTCCATCTACAATAACGCTATTAGAGATGGACAATTTTTTTATTAATCCCAGGGGAAAATCCACACAGAATCACGCAATATACTGAAGTTTAGACTCATGCACACAACACACACATACATGCAAGTATTCTCCAAAGCAAGGACGTAGAGCTAAAGCGTACCATCAAGTGGGATGCCATTATATTGTTTCATGGCCTTAAGAGCATCTGCCTTCCTTTCAAAATGGACGTCTGCTGTTCCCAAGCTTCTTCCCGATCGGTCGTAATGAACGGCAGCTTTCTTTAACGTTCCAAACTCAGCAAAAAGTTCCTTTGAAGAGAAATGAGAAAAGAAATTACCCTCCTTCAGCAAAAACTGTGACTAACCTGTAAAGAGCTATGATTCAAGTACCTGAATGTCTGCATCAGACACACCAAAGTCCAGATTGGAGACGAGGAGCTTCCCTCCAGTTTCCATGCCAGCTCCTCCTCCGCCGCCCCCGGCAGCGCCGTTGAAACCGCCGAAGCCGTTGTCAAACATGTCGTGCTGCCACTTATCTGGGAGCTGTTTAGGCTGCAACAGATGAGAGAGAACGCACCTGCTGACTTCAGGATCCCCTTGCCTCTGTCAGTAACAGAGTCCACACGGCTGGGTGTTGGGGCAAGCAGGGGGGCTCCACTTCCAATAGGGTCAGGGTGCTCAGCTCCCTCACTAGGGTCCCCCTTCCCCCAATGTTCCCTGCCCACCCCATCACTACAAGCAAGTGAATCAGCTCAGACAGAGGGACACACAATGCAAACTTACAAGGGGACAGACATGACATGTACTTTTACAGATAACATTTCATCTAATTTCAAATCACAAGTTAACCGCTCCACAAGCACATTATTTTTCTTAACTTTAAATCAGATTTTTGGGTAATTTTATAAGTCAAAACATTTGTAAATTACAGTATTTAATTTGTATATGGCAAACACTGAAAACCCTCAAAGTTGTAAAACAAATGGATTTGTATTTTTCCAACGAGTTTTTGGTTGAAACCATTTGTTCCCAAAGTCAAGACCCCACTGCGGATCATAAAACTCAAGACCAATTTCAGATATCAAAACCAAAATCAAACTTGGCCATCATTGATAGTTAAAAACAGCACTCTTCCATAAATAAAATACATTTATGTTGTTGTGTTGACAGTATACCCTTCTTTAACTGGGCTATCAGCAATATTTAGGACTGCATTATTACATGTTGCAGTTCCTGATGTGTTTGGTAACTATTGGTTTAATTAAACTTCACAGTGCAAATGCTAGGACTTAAATCAGGGGTGTCCAAACAAATTCATATGTGGGCCAAAACCTTGAAGATGAACAGAGTGGCGAGCCACTAAAATGTGAAATAAATACAGTATAGTGTTTATATTTTTAGTGTTGTTTTTTTAAAACTCTGCATAAATATTTTGGTGTAAGGACAAAATGTATTAATTGGTGTTCCAAATTACTGTAGATCCCAATGATTAAAAGCTTCAAAACAATATTGTTTTATTACTTATTTTTTATGTATAGGATTTTATTAATTTATTGCCAAAACATTGTATTAAACTTAATGTTCATTGCAGGATATTTTTGTATCCAATTCACTGTTAAATTTAAAAATTATACTAAAAAAATTTATCATTAAATTTGCTAAATCTCTTAAGCCTAGGGGCCAAAATCATACCATCCTTTAAACTGTAGTTGTGGGCCACACAGAATCACACCCAAGGGCCACAAATGGCCCTCGGGCCGCACTTTGGATACCCTTGACTTAAATAGACAAACTCATTCCATTTAGAAAAAGCTGAGTATTTTAGTTGACCTGTTATGTACAGCATATGCAATATACAGTTAATGTTTGCATTAAAAGTCTGAGTAAAATAATAAACTCCTAGTGTGATTAGGTAAAACGATTAAAACAGTGTGAGCATTTTTAAAACAGTATTTTTTTTCTAAGCCTGCACTTGAACCATCATGTGCTGCCTCTGGCAGAATTTGAGACTGTCTATTAAATAGTTACCAACTTAAAATTAGCACAAGTCAGACCCACCCAGAAACCTTATACTAAACCTGAAAAACTCCCCAGGCTAGCTACCAGTTGCCCATTGTTCTTGCCATCTGCGCCTCCCTCCAGAAATGCTCCTCGGATACTCAAGAGGACTCCCCGTCCGAAGAAGCGGCACCTCCGACGTTGGACCGCGTGTCCTGGACCTCAGGAGAGTTCGTTGCCAAAACACAAAACGGGGTTTGGTGAAGGGGAACAGTCCATATGATGTAAGGGGGCCGGGAGGGGGCAAAAAGGCCAGATATATCCCCCTCTGTATGAGCGTGGCTTGTGAGCGTCCATTTTGAGACCACGCCATTTTGACTGGGGCTTTGTTTGACTTCCCCAGGAACTCGCTCATTCTTAAAGACGGCTGAAGAATTGCTTTCCTACGAAATCTATCAGAGAGGGTTAAAAGTCCACTTTTCCATCCACAAGTAGGCAAACTGGTTGATAACCCATCAAACGGGCCTGAAGAAACCCGCCAGCCACTCCCCGAACAAAAGGCCGTCTGGTCGCTGCTCACACACGGGGGACGTGGGACAAAAACACTTTGCTCCCATTATCAGTGAAACCACATGAAAGGCTCGACGAAGTGGTTGCCATTCATCATCAATTTGGGGCTGTAGAACTTTTACTGACCGTTGACGACAACTGACATTATGGTGCTGGATTCAAAATGGCGCCGGCTAACATCCGCTCTCTCCAAACGGAACTCCTCTCGATGTATTTTTAACACATTTTGGGTTGTGGGAGAAGGGACACAATATGAAAACATTTCACTGCTTACTCCTCTAACATTCTCATACCCTGCTGTAAGGTGTCGGTCTGCTTGTAGCGCGGCTCATATTCTGTCGGCTCCTCATGGGGCCGGATCCGCCGCCTCGGCCTCGAAATCCTCCGCTGCCGCCTCCGAGACGCCCAGCGCCTCCACCACCACGGCCGCCAAAGCCTCCGCGGCCTCTGCCTCTACTTCCCCGGCTTCCACCTCTCTGCTGCCTGTTCTGTTTGATAATGTCATCTAGAGACATATCCATCTTATCGGTCATCGTGCTGGCCCAATATTTCTAAACTTTGAACGAAATAAAAAAAAATTACGCCCTAGACTCGATCGGTCCCTCTCCCTACCCTTTCAACACCAACTGCGAAACACACAAAAACGCAAACGTAACGTACTAGAGTGCGCATAAAACGTAAGCTGTACGTCATCACGTTGTACGTGAATGTCTATGCGTATAACAAAGCCTCGAGCGCCCTCTACTGTCAAATACTTGTTTTGCACCACAAAACAGATTTTTGACCTCGGATTCACAGTACAGTACACTGCATTTAGAGGTGAAGCATCAAATAATCAATTATATAATCACGTATTCCATCCATCCATTATCTTTTACCTGCTTCTTTCTTTTCGGGTCACCGGGGTCACTGTGTGAGAGGCTGGGTAGTGGGTACACACTGGACAGGTCTCCAGCACGTCACAGGGATAAGCAACCATTCACACTCTCTCACACCGAAGGACAATTTAGAGTTGTGCAATGTGAATAAATAAAGATAAAACCCTAATCAATTTATTAGTGTCCACCCTTTCCTTTGAAAACTGCATAAAATCTCGAGATTGAACAGCATTAAAAAAACAAGTTTTGTACTTGCTGCTCCAATAATCTCCAGTTACTGTTTTGTAAATCACACACGTCTCTCAATAAATGCCCCCCGCTATTATAGAATTTTGTTTTGTGTAAAATATTTGCTGGTTTCCCTTCTTTTCTTTGGCAATTACATTTTAAACCAATGATGCACATTTAAACCAGATTATTAATCATGCACAATCAATTCAAAAAGGATACTGTAAAAGTCTTTTATTCAACATTATGTGTCAAGGCTTAGAGGATAGGTGTTATGCAGGGGCTGCACACTTGCATTTTCTAGGCAATAAAGTCGATCAAGGGCAAAAAAAAAAAAAAAAAAATCATGTAATAAAAATGGTGGGCTTTTTATTTTGTACTTCGGCTTCAAAAACTTTCCCATAAGTTTGTGTTCAATGTGACTGCTCAATAATTTCTGACTTATCAATCTTCTTGAAAAAAAACAAACAAACAACAGAAGTCAGCTCTTTCACAATTGCCTCAAACGTAATTTAAGAAGTATTACTAATTGTGTTTAAGACTTCAGTCTTCTGTGTCCTGCTGGACTTCAGGAACAAATCAATCAGTCCCATCCATACCAAGTATGTAAATACGTAGACATTGCTAAATGAAAATAAAAAAGAGAGAGGAGTATTTGTGCCCCTTGAACTTGCAGTTGTTTTTATCCTTCTTGGTTGTAGAGGCTAAAAAATCATGGGTAGCTATGGTCCGTAGTATAGAAAAAAGACTCTGTTACACTTGCCGACAGCATTAGGTTTCTGGCTGTAAGTGAACGGATAAATGAAAAGTTCTTGAAAATAATGGATGGAGGGGGGAAAAAGGGATGAGAGCATTACAGGAAACACTAAGATTTCTTGGAGTCCTGTGTGTTGCGCTTTTTTAGGTCACTCAGGTCCACTGGTGTGAAAGCTGCAAGAGAACAAAGACAAAACGTTATTTCTGCTCAGTTCTTAGCAAAAACAATCCTTACAAACATGGAAAATGCATTAATTAATAATTTATAGTCTAACTTACAATGTAGGTTAGGATTGGGGTTCTTCTCCACGTACTCCTGTGGTCCACGGTCATTACGTTCACTATTTTGTGTTGATCTGATGTCTCTGAGCACACACTGCCAGGCTGTGAAAAACAAATCATATCATGTATAAAGCACGTCAGAAAATTTACTATTAAAGATATTACAAGATACAATGAAATCTGACTTAACACATGTGGTATAAGAAAATAACAGAGCGTCACTGCTTCCAACTTAAAGTTGCTGACTCTAACCTGCAGCTGTATTTGCTGCTGACCCAGAGGCCTATCAGTGGCAGATCAAACAATCTGGTAGAAACTCAAACAAAACCTAAATTAAAAAAACGAGTTCTGAGTCCACTTTTAAAAATTTCCACTCTACAAAACAGAGACTGGAAACTGCAGCTAAATCTACTAATATGTTTTGACTAGGTTGCTTTTAGGTGCAACTGTGCATTACACTTTGTGCACGCTCAAAGGAGGGACCTAAACCTCACAGTAGTTTTTTAAATCTTTTTTTTGTTTTGTTTTACTGCTTTATTTGAAGTCTGTACCAAATCATAAATCTGTTACTCAAATACTGGACCAGGTAAGAAATGTCAGCTGAACAGGAAATCTGGCACCAGAATCATATCAACTCTTTGTTTGTCCTCAACAAACACCTGCTCACAGCAGAAGCATCATCAGAAGGGAGCATCACTACACCAGCCAACAAAACAACTAAAACTTTGTGAGCTAGTACAAAATGTCTAGCATTTGTCTGCAATGATTAAAGATGTTGGATGAGGGATTTGCAATTTGTTTTTACTGTAGGTGTAAATTATGAAACCCCTTGGAGCTGAACATTACAGTACAGTTGTATCTGGAACAAAATAAACACTCATCCACAAGAAATGTATCGTGGTTAACTGTGCGTCCACTTGAGGAAAGCGAGCATCCAGATACAGTATAGTCAGAGTCAGAGACTCTGACTAAAGCGAGCATCCAGATTTAAGATTAGAAGAATGTCCAAAATTTGGCATTCCCCATCAAAACAGGTGGGATTGTATTTTCATGCCGCTGTTTCTGCAAATGTTAACAGCTTCTAAAAAACAGGTTAAAACTGGATAATACTCATGTTAGGTTCTGAAAACACCACTGTTAATATTAACATTTTTTTAAACACAAAATTCAACCAAGAATTGTCAACGGCTAACTTACTATCATGTATAAAGCGCACGTTTTCCTCATGAGCCGGGGTAAAAAGCTCCCCACTGTTGGTCGGTGATCTGGGGCTTGAAGTCCTCTTGTAGCTGTTCACCATCCTGGGAGCAGATGAGCTTTAGAAACATGAACAAGATCACAATCAGCAGCTCAGTAAGCATTAATGTATTTAAAGCTGATATAAACTTAAACACGATGCTCTTGAGCGCTGTAAGTTTTTCCAGACCTGGTCATCCTGTTTGAAGACTGTACTTCTATCTCCTCGCTCCTCTTTGGGTGAGTGGATTTTAAAGGATGAAAAGGTTCACAGGTCCTAACAACAGTGATAATGTCAGTACTCGCATTCAATCTAACAAATGTATTTGAGTAAAAAACCGCCTAAAACCATTTAATTAGAGCTAAACTGTTAGATGAAGCCTCTTTTATTTATTAGCTTGTCACTAATTATGTACACAACAAACCAATCATCAGATAAATTCTGCTAGGATCAACAAAACGCAATCCCGTTTAAAGCTGTGGATTTATAATCTAAAGCTAGGATGGGCTTTGCTTCTGAAGAAAGAAGAGTTTTTAACATTAGCTAAACAGGAAGCCCTTTGTTTACGTTTTGACTGAGCAGCTTCAGGGATGCTAACCTGGTTACACACACACAACTTAACCAAATGAACAAGCATCCTCTTCTAAACTATCGTGAGGTATATTCCTCACTACATCTATGCTTCAATTTGATATTACCATCATATTAGCTTGTCAACTTTAGCCTTGTAGCTACCGAGCTACTCATATTGTCTAAGCGGAGTGTTAGCTTAGAGCGCTAACGATATTGCCTGAACATTTACTGAAATAAAAATTTAAATTTGCCGAAAAACCTTCAAAATTAAAATGTTTACAATTCTGTACTAAAAGATTATCGAGATGTTAACAAACCTCCGAAGGCTAATTCCCTTTAATTTCTGTATTCAGACCCCGTTGGAAGCGGCTAAAACGTTGCCAATGCCAACCAATCACCGAAGACACGGAAGTGATTGGAAGGACTTTCAAAATAAAATAAAACAAATACAATTACCGTACTGCATATTATACTGTACAGCACATGTTTTTGGAAAACCTTCTTTATTCATTAGCTATACTGTAATACAATAGTTCAAACACAAAGCACAAATAATCTGAAAAGTAGATAAAAATTACTACATCTGAGTATAAAAGCAGAAGTGAGAGACTGTTTCTGTTCTTGTTTGCAGAATAAGAAGAAAGAATAGTATGTTTAAGGCTTCACGGAATATTGATTTTCATTATTGTTGCAAAGACAATTTCCATGAGCTATGGTGTGGAGACTTTATAAATGCATTTCCTTCATTAAGACTCGGTACTGGAAGCCCTTTTTTGCACTTTGCATTCAGGGCAGGATGGTGTGCAACATTTGTAAAGAACAAAAAGAGAAAAAACACTTTGGTTTAATGTGACACTGGTTACACCTTTGATTGGTTTTCTAGAGATCTTGCAGGATGTTAAATAAACTGTGTTTATAAAATGGTTCTTAGCTGTCTTACTCGGAGTGTTTTGCATCACCAGAGATAGAGATGTTCACCCAGATCTGCACATGTTCATAGTGCGCCTTTATGTGCACTGATCACATAACCTCACTATGCAAACCCTGACACAATGTTCTGGGGCAATGGGGATATTGGAAGTTCATTGTCTTATTTTCAAGGTTTTATGTGTGAGATTACATTTTATGGATTAAAGACCACAGATTATTTATCAACCAGGCACTGATAGTTCAGCTGCTCTTCCACTCGTTTCTTAAAAAAAAAAAAAAAAAAAAAACAGCATCTTCATTATATTCATGACATTTTTATTTATTTAGAAGAATGTACAAAATCAACAACTAAACAGCAAATTATAAGACTTTTATTGAAGACAATCTATAGACAAATCTGCAGCTTTTGTTTGTTCTAAACATTTTTTTTAATTTAGCATCATCTAAACATCAATAAAGTATGATTTAACGATCAGGATTGTTGTTCTTCTGCCCAGCAGTGAGGATACACAACAATGTATAAAACACAATACGAGTTTTAGCTATTTTTGTGTATTTTGGTGTATATTCATAATTAAAAAAAAAAATCTGCAGACTGTAGTCAGATGTAAAAAAAAAAAAAAAAACTGCTCAACATCAAATGCAACTTATAAAATGCTCAAACCGAAGAGCTCATGAGAATTAAAAATACATATTTTCTCCAAAAAGGAACAAGTATTCTGATCTGAACAAGTAAAAGCATTGTTTCAGTGATGTTTTCTGAATAATAATAATTATAATGCTCGCACTGGTGGTAAAAAAAATCACCAAAAAAAAAAAAAAAAACCCTCTAATGCACAAAATAAAGTCTAACTCTATATGAAAATAACAAATACCCATCAGAAAATGTAAAATTGTAAAATGTAAAAAAAATCTTGATAAAGGTCTGGGTCTCCCTGTTGAAAGCAAAAAGCTAAATTTTGCTCTCTAAGATCAGTGACATAAATACTCCTTGGCTCTGTTAACTTGGACTGACGTCGCTTTAAGTTGCTTCTCCGAGTGGCAACTCTTTTTATTTTTGTCGTGGCTGTTGTCTCTTGGGTCCACTTGGTGTCTCGTCACACACAGCCTGTCTCAAACAGTTTGGCCAGCTCTTTACAGTCTGGGTCAATGAGGTCTGCAGGCTTCTCTCCACTTTCATTCTCTGCTTCTGTGCTTGCCCCCATTGCCAAAAGATACCTGACAGAGGAAAAAGGAAACTCTTAGAGATTCAATGTGCAAAGATCTGTGCTATTTGTATATCAAACCTAACTATTTACTAGAGACGGACCTTTTTTTAACAGACACACTTTTCATATTTAGCTGATAATTATGTGATTCTTCTTTTGTACATGTGTAAAAATGAGCTCGCCCATGACCAGTGTCCACTTAATAATCCTTTCAAAATAAACCATGATGGCAGATGCTGGGATGCTCTAAGCAGTTGCTCTTTTATTTATTTTCTTTCAGGAGAGAGAGTTATGTTAGAGAGGTATGTGTTACGATGTAAAATACTACCAGTCGGGAAAAGCAACATGAGGAAACAAAATGGCATTGTTTCACACAGTTGCTAGTGTAAAAAATGTGTTATATCAACTCACCAGTTGTGTAGTCCAAATTTTTGTACTAATTATACTGTGCTTAGAAACCAAAGTACACTGCTTAGTACAATGTAATCGTTAATTTATTTTAGATTTTTAAGCATATTGAACATTTTCAAATTTCTCTGATGCTTATATTTGAATAAATGTACAACAGACTTTGTGCAACAGTTGTCTTTAAATTAAAAACATGTTATAGAATTTATAAAACAGTATCAAAGCAAAACATGTTCAAGTATTAAGCAGTAAGTTCAGGATTATACAAAAAAATTGCTGGAGAAGCAAATGTAATAAACAAGCGCTGTATACAGACAGATTCTTATGGAAGAGTTTAACTGCTGTTTCACATATCAATGTCATGGCCTAATGATATGTCATCATTGGGCACATTTAAGTGGGTATACTGAAATTCTTAAGTTTTTCTAGTGGGTATATGCCATAAGGCCACGTATCACATAGACTACACCACTGCAGACATAACAAAAAAATTACTGCTCATTCCTGTTAATTTACAATTTAATCCATTAAGTGTCTTTGTCATCAACATCAATAAAGATGGATGAAGCGACTCCATTATGTTCATTATTTGTTTAGAATCAAAGCTAAATATTTACGGGTGCTGGTGCGATGCCACGTTGAAATTTTGGTTACAGACTGTGCATTTAGATCTATTCTCTCAATACATAAGTTCCACCTACACACCCTTCAGGTTCTCGAACAGGCTGTCAAACTGTCACTTACAGACATGATACACTTTTAAAGCTTAAAATACCAAAATAACAACAACAACAATCTTAAAAATGCATATTTGAACATAGAACAGTAATGTAAGAGCCGCACAAATAATATAAACTTTCTTATTTCTTTCATATGGCGGTGGAACTTTGCGATTGTGCTGTAGCTAGCCTATAGGGGATGCTCATCCTTTGTGGCTTCAACTTCCACGTTCTTGTCCTCTCTCTATAAATGTTGCTGTGCTTTGTAGTTCAGTTACATGTTCTAAAGTCAAGTTCATTCCATTTAAATCTAATTTCAAATTATTTAAAATGTTCTGCCTTTGAATGTCTGTGTTGTGTGTAACTTTACTTGGCAATTTCAGGATAGCTGTCGCTGCAGGCCATGTGCAATGGCGTCCAGCCGTTTTCGTCTCTCTGATGGACATCGGCGCCATATTTCATCAGCAGCTTCACTACCTCCAGGTTTCCGGTTAGTACGGCTTCATGTAGAGCAGCCATTCCTGCACAGATTGCCAACATCAGTCCTCTCTCTGCCGTTTGCAACAGACAGAGGACATGCATAGGTAAAAGTGTCCATAGTGGGGCAGCAATAGCTCACCTGAGTTGAAGAGTGTATCCACACGAACCTTCCTAGCTCTCATGAAGCGTCCGATTTGCTCCAGATCCCCTCGTCTGACGTTATCCTGGAAGACGATGTCGTTGGGGAAGTGGACGGTTCTTTTCGGGGGTTCCACGGGGATGACAGGTGCAGGATTTTCTTGTGTTTGCGTGCGTCGCGTTGAGCTGTACCGTGAGTCTTTGCTGTACGAGGGGATGTATGTCGATGCCGCCTTGTAGGAGGATGTGTAATAGGATGGGGCGTAATTTGTGGTGCTGAGCTTTGTGGGGGTGTACTTCGATACCGAGGCATAGGTGGATGCTGGCGTGTAATGTGAGGGGCTGCAATAGGATGAAGTGTGGTACAAGGACGTGTGCTGTGGACTTCGTGTGTACGTTGACACCGGTACATGGTAGCTGTACTTCATCCTGCAGCTTTGGTGCCCCTCGCTGCTTTTAGATCAAAAGGAGGGAAATGAGAATCCAAGGGAGAAATAAATCCACGGAAATACAGCGTCCTTTGCAGGGTCCCTTTTTGTCTATGTCCTTTGAGTTTCAGCAGCTCTTTCAGTCCTTCGCTTTGCTTCACTCAATCCAAATCCTTGTTTTCATTCTTAACTTTTCACCTTTTCTCCCTGTCTGTTCATTTCTGATCTGGTTCAAAGTTACTCAGCACACAGCATGTCTGCTCCTGCACAGAACCAGAGTCTAACGGGGGCAAGTCAGACAGCATCCCTATATATCCTCTGCAGGGCTATTTTGGGCTCCAATGCCCAATGACTTCAGCTTAGAAACGAGCGCCCCCCATCAGGCTCCTCCCACCGTGATCACATGTCCATGGACACCAAACCCACCTCGAGACCATAAAAATGTTGACAACCACACCGTTCCCTTGGAGTCCTCACTGAATGTTCCCACACAGACGTCTGAACACCGATGACCGACATCGGCGGTAAACAGTGTTTGTTGCTCAAACGCAAAGGCCGTTTTAGGTTACGTTTCCATTTTTAGACTATTACAAGGTGTCACTTTTTATTCATCATTTTGTTTGAGTATTATAAACAAACGAACAAGCTGAAGCAAACACCACAACAATTCCAGTGTCACATGTTCGTGTGTTGACGCCACGTCCTGCACTGAAATCTGATGAGTCTGGAAAACTTGCTGAAAGCACATTCATTACTGTTCAACTGAAAAACCTCATGAGTGCTTCTCACATGCTTCTCTCACTCCCCCTCATGTTGTCTAATAAACTTTAGGTTTTCCCTTCAGCATTTCACGCTTTGCAAAACGAGCAGATGGTAAAATGTATGCTCCGCTGAGGTTTTATAGGGGACAGCAGTCCTGGACAACTGAGTAACTGAATATGTAACCTCTCCCCTAAAAGACCTTTGAAAAATCACATGGCGGCTATAAACACAGCTATTTGCAATCGTGACCCTTTGACACGTGCTGCAGCATGCACGGCCAATGAATAATACAACTTTATCGTATAGAGCAATTTACACTGCTGCATGTTTAACATGTTAAAAATCCCAATGAACTCCTGAACTGTATGTCCTGTGAATTTGTTGACTGTCTTCTAAAATATGGTGAAACCGACTTCAATAAAAGTGGCAGAGGATCTAAAAGTTTTAGTATCAGTATATAATATTAATACCAATATATTACAATATAATCAATATTAATTTCCTTCAGAAAGACTTTACTGACACAAGGTTCTGTACTAGGACCAAAGTTATTTATTTTATATATTAATGATTTAGTGGAGGTGCCTGGTATCCTTAAATGTGTTCTCTTCGCTGATGATACTACTTTTTTTTTGTTGTGTGGGTAAAGATTTGGAACAGATGCTTGGGTTGATGAAGATTGAGTTTGTAAAAATACAAACTTGGTTCAAACTAAATAAGTTATCATTGAACCTTGAAAAAACCAATTATATGATTTTTAGTAAAAAAAAGAAAACTGAGGATGTTCCCTTCAAAATTGATGATATTGAGATAAGTAGAGTTAGTGAGGTAAAGTTTTTGGGTGTGATTATTGATGAAAAACTGTCATGGAAACAGCACATTAATTCTGTAAAAACAAAAATTTCTAGAGCCACTGCAGTGCTCTACAAAGTTAGGGATTTACTGAATAACAAAGCCTTGTATTTGCTGTATAATACAATCATTGTCCCACATCTAATTTATTGTGTTGACGTATGGGGAAAGGCGTGTAAAACCATTACTAGGCCTGT
>JARVGQ010000474.1:14374169-14385905 GCA_031762355.1 Hypsolebias martinsi | reverse complement strand
GGAATCGAAACGAAGAATCGGAATCGGAACCGGAATCGCTCAAATTCAAACGATGCCCAACCCTAACTAACATTTTCATCTGGTAGATGCACTCAACTATATGGCATGCCGCTGTGTCATGTAATAGGCAAAAGTGGCTATTAATGACACAATCGGCTTGCCACAGAAGCCACCTTTGTCCAGCTCTGGGATCATGCCTGGAGCAACCGTCAAATTAGCTTCATTTTGTTGTGACGTCCCGGCAAATTGCAGCTAATTTGACGATTGAAGTGCATTTATTAAATAAAAGTTCAACTGAGACACACCTTTACTAGAACGTCGAGCAAACAAACAATTGTTTCAGGCGCTCATTTTGTTAAATTTTGAAGAAATGCGCAGCATTCCTCCTTCCTGATTGGTCTGCACACTCCTGGAGCGCCGAGGCAGCGAATATTTTTGAAATTCGGCTGATTTGACCGTCAAAATGCATTTATTAAGTAAAAGTTCAAATGAGACACACATTTACTAGAATGTTGAGCAAACAGATAATTGTTTTTAAGTGTTCATCTTGTTAAATTTTTGTTAAAGTCCTCTCGTGTACGCTCCAACGGCCACCATTTGGCAGCCAATCAATTTTTGGCACAACACTGGCCCACATTTCTGGGTTGTCAGCAGTGATGCATAATAGATGCAATGTATACATCAAAGCGACTTATTTATGGATTTTTCCCATTTCCAGACATTTTTAGACAGATGTTACTTATACTCCGGTGGGACTTTAATAGTGCCAGAAATTAAGGTAAATACCGTAATACAATTCAGCATGGCTGCCACAACTAACCGACCTTAGCCGACACAAATAAAGCCATATATTAATCAGCCTTCCAGCTAATGAGCTAAAACTTGATGTGGTACTAGCAGGGAGTCATTCATAATAAATAAACAGAGAGTGAAATCTTGTGATTTCTTGAAAAATTGATTGTTATTTTTAAGGTTTGACCAAAGTAGTTACATTACTGTATTTTAAAAACACGAACAAAATGCATTTTATTAAAATGGCTGCAAACTAACTCTTTGCTTGTTTTTATTTATTTAACTGTTCAAATGTCTTCAAATTTAGTTTGCAATGGCCCACAACTGTAGGGTAAACTTCCTTTAGGAGACATTATCAGCACCAGTTATGCATTTTCCTTTTCTAATTGTGTCATATTAGGAGTCCTTTGAAAAATGCTTTCTTTTGTGTTTTGATAACACACCCAGATTCAGGAGCTCCAGAGAGGAAGAGGCCATGACTTCCTCTTTAGCCATGTCCTGTAGTTAGGCACAAAAACAGATTGAGATAAAACTAGCCAGTTAATTACAGCTAGCTTTAACAACTACCATAAAAACGTCTATGTAAAAGATTTCACAGCCTCACCCGCGACAAACAAAAATAGCTTTGGTGGATATTGAACTGAAAACATCTAAAAGGCCACAAGCGCAGGGCTGTTTCTTGGAAAAATGAACTATTTTCAAGGTAAAAATAACTTTATTGTGTGAAAATAACTCCAGTCTGTCACAAAACAGGACAAAACTTTCTGTCCTCCAGACCATAAATAAATAAAATAGAATCAAGATTCAGACATACTTACAAGACTCCCCTTTGACACATTGACCTGTGTTTGAAAAAAGAAAAGAAGAGTGAGAATCACAATATTAGACTGAAGTGATGGGACATTCTTTATCCACGGAGAAGCACAGCAGGGGGTCCTTACAGATGAGACTGCTGAGGATTAGGAGCAGCAGCAGGCCGGGGGGTCCGGAGCCCATCCTGAGAGAAGGTGGCTCTCTCCTGCAAGATTAAGATCCAGCTCTTGAAGGCAGAAAGCACTGAAGGACAGGAACTCAAAGGGTCGGGGGGAGGACCTTAAGAGAGGAGGAGTATGAGGAAGGTGAACTGTATTGATGCTGAGGGCTTGTCCCTCGCCTTATCAACCTTGAGTGTTCAGGAAATGGAGTTTCCTTCCTCCTCCACTGTTTTTATGAGTTCAGGAGAAGAAAAAAGAAACAATAAGATTGTCTTCTTACTTCACATCCTCCTCAGGTCTGAAAGTGTGTTTCCTGCAGTAACAAAAGCTTCCAATGACGTTAGGATGTACGGTAAAATTATAGTAAACTAAACCAGACAGATTTGTATATAGATAATTTAAATGTTTAATTTTAAATATCCTAAAAATTGCTTAAAAACATAGAAAATATGAAGAATTTGCTTTTAACCAAAGGAATGTGTATCTTCTCGTATGTTGCAGAGTTAGTGCTCTGAGAATGCATTGAGAGTGACTCTCAGCTACTAACACATGAAATTTAGCCCAAGTTCTGCAAAATCGACTGAGCTGCATTCGTTTTTCTGTTGACTAAGGTTGATAAGCCGTGGTAGCCATCTTGCACTGGATTCAATCTAATCAGTGGCCCATTTTTGATGAATTTTAGGTTGTTTTATGAAAAGATGTCCAATGGTTCATGAGATATTTTGCTAACAGACAGACAGGGTCCTTGCCAAAGTTTTAAACAAAAATAATGTGCAATTTGTAGCACTCAAAGCAAGTGTTGGGGATAAAGCTCTGCCACTACCCAAAACAAAGTTTAAGATCTGCACTGCTGACTTGTAGCCTTTTTGCGTTTGATCAATTGGCTGTGGCAGCCATCTTTAAAGATGATTAGTAGATACGTTTACAATTAATGATTACTTTCTGAGAGTTTCTTTACGATCGGACCACTAGTTCAGGAAATGGTTTCTGCATTCATGCAAAATGGTTGAAAACCTGAAAGCCTTTGGAGATGAGCGACAAAAAAGAGCTACGACAGCCTGGACAACAATTTGATCAAAATCCAAAAAAAAATGTGTAAATCTAAATCTGATGAATCGAGTTTTAAGTAACAAGGATAACTAAAAAGAAATTTGAACTACAGTATTTTTTTTTTTTTTTAGATTTGAGCAAGAGTTTAACTGAGAGTTTAGACAAATTAAAACCCACATTTTAGTTCAAATGTTCAGTCCAGACCAGTCTCTGAAAACTTTTGGAGCTTTGTTAAAAAAAAAAAAAATAAAAAAAAAAAAAAATAAAATAAAAATTTGGAAGAGGTTTAACATTTTTTTCTCCTCCATTTCCCCAAAATGTCCAGAGTTGCTAAAAAATAGTGACGACTTTTATGAAATTATGTTCCTGAAATTGAACACGTTGCAGCTACAGCCCTTCACTGTGACCACTGAGAGGTGCTGAAGACCAACAGAAAAGATGTTCACGCGCCTCACCCAGCTCTACCTGCATTATGCTTCAACTTACTGGTTTTACACAGCTCAGACAACACAGCATCAAAGCCTTCATAGTTTATTTCACACAAAACAGTTGATATGCATAAAAAAAACATCCATTTTGTTCCAACAACATCTGTCCAAACTCACATCAAGACATCAAATTACTGATAAGTGAAGGCTGAAGTGCTGCAGCATCATGAGCGTTCTCGTTTTATTAGCCATTTTAGTCAATTTGCTTAGATTGCTTTCAACATTACAGGTGATTTTTGAAAGTATGGGGAAAGAAGTGATGAAATAACAACAAAAATTGTCAGAGCTTTTTCAAAAGAGTCAGATTTCAAAAAGCTTCTATAAATAGCTGGTTGTTGGGAACATCTCAGGCTTCATGCGGGGAACGCTGTTTGAAAACGTCAAACTCTCAGACAACTAAATCTCTGATGAAAGTAGGTCAGGTCTGGGACCTGGCCACTCAACAAAACCAACTTACCGTATTGTTCAGACTATAAGGCGCACTTAATATCCTTTAATTTTCTGAAAAATCGACAGCGAGCCTTATAATCAGGCGCAACTATGTATTAATTCTGGTTGTGCTTACTGACCTCGGACCGATTTTATGTGGTTATTGTGACTGAGGTGAATAAAGTATGACTTATCTGTTTTGTTTTGCTTATTGCGCCTTCTAATCTGGTGCGCCATATTGTCTGAAAAATACAGTATTTTAATTTAACCCATTTTTGAACACCATGTGTGTTGAAATGTGTTTTATTGCATCGCATCAGGAAGGATTGTCAGACCTCTTCCTTTATAATTTGTCTTAATAATGGCATTGTTTAATCAACAACAAAGAGAAACAAGACCCTAATCACTCTACTTCCACCACTATGTTGGACACCCATCACTGATAAGCTGTTTTTGCTCGTGTGTGTTATTTTCTCTATTATGTTCACAAAAGACATATTTTAACAAAACTTCCAGAAAGTTACCATAGGGTGAAAACTTACAACTCTTCAGCTTTGAAAGGTAATCAGATTCAAGATGGCCACCACAGACAAGGCTACACTCACAAAAGTGTCTATGACTCAACCAGTTTTACAGATATTAAACTAAAACATGGCGTGGTTGTAGCTGAGGGTCATCCTTAACATATACTCTGAGATCTAACTTATTGTGCAAAACCTCTGTATATTTGTAATTATTAAAGTCAATGCTGTTTGTTAGCAAAACATTTCATGACGCACAGGACAGCTTTTTATTAAGCTTTCAGAAAGTAATCGTTGGGTATACAGTACACTAAAAAGTGATTAACTTTTGGAACCAACCCAATTCAAGACAACCCCAACATCTAACTCAGTTTAGAAAACATAAAAGTGGCCATAAGTCAGTTTTGAAAATGTCAAGCCAAGATTTGTTGTAGTAGTTGTTAGAGGAAAAAGCTCTTAATGATATTTACTCAAACGAGCCATACACACACACACACTCACACACGGCAGGTGAAGATTTATCTCTAGGACAATTTTACTTGCCAGGGCAGATATCGGAACAGTTCACATCAAAATGCATCCAATGTTTACATGAAGCCCGGTCACAATGATCAGCAACGTGCTGCATTGTCTGCTCACTTTTTATATCTCTATCAGCATGACAAGGTTCCAGTGGGTGTCCTCAAAGCCAGCACATGGTACTTCTGGTCTCCACAGGCATCGCTTGAAGATAAGAGAGTGTTTTGGGAGACAACTCAGTCGTTTGTTTTAAGGAACAGAATGCCAGTAATAATATATCCACAATAACCTCGGACCTAAATCCTCTGACAGTAGTATTCACTACACGCAATAAACACTACATATTGTGTGAAAGCTTGGCTTAATAGTTTGACTTCAACTCTTGTAGCCCTGTTTGTTGGCTAAATATATCATAAATTACTAGACAAATTTTAATGAGACTCATAAAACAATCATATGATTTAAGGTTTTTAGGCACCAAAGCAGTGATCCGAGAAGGAGCAGGACACGAGACCAGGATACAAGTAGGATTGTTGCGATAAACAATAAATCAATTAATTGTGGGATCAATGAAAATTATCGACCTCTTTTTCATTTATCGGCTTTATCGTTTCTTCGTGCCTCTTTCTACTGAAGACACCGGATGACAAAAGGCTGAACTCCGGTGCTCTTCACTGTCCCCCTCCCTTTCTCTTTTCTATTTAAAATCCATTTTAACCGTCTTAAATTGTGTTTTTGGATCGTTAAAAGCAGCTAAGCTGAGAAGCTAAGCTAACAGGCCAAACTCAGGAAAAAAACCTCCGTCTTGTTCAAGCTCCAAAATTCACAGTGGAAACCTGTGTCTTCATCTAAAAAGTTGTTTTTCTCTACACAAAGAAGCTGAGTTTTTTTTAAACTAACTTTTTAATTAAAAGCTTTGTGTGAAAAATGCTATGCTAAAGAACTCAAACCGCACCAAGCGGCCGCCATTTTGAGAGCCAAAAAAAAAAAAAAGGAAGGAGAGACAGCCCATGTCACATCAAGAGGTCCCCCTCCAATTTTTCTTAAAGATACACGCTGCTCGCTCCCTCACTATCCATCTTTCGGTTCAACTAGTCTTATACTGCCATCCAGTGGTCAAGAAAAGGTACTACATTCAAAACAAATTAACCAACATTTCTTCTTAAATTTGACAATAATTTCTACTTATCGTCAAATTTCAAACAATATTATCGTTTATCGCAATAATTTCAGAGACAATTAATTGCCCAGCAAAATTTTTTATCGTGACAGGCCTAGATACAAGGTAAGTGGACTTTATTTACAGTGACATTCAGGGAAGTATGAACAGGGGCAACTAGAAGGTCTGGATGAGAAGAGCCACAGGTAAGTACATTTCCAGAGTATTATGGGTCTGAGAGAGCTGAGATTCCTCACTGTTTCCAGGTGGATCCATAGAGAGAGGTAGGTGTTCCCAGGTAGGTAGAGGTCCAGATGGGTTTGAGGTAAGTTTAAGGCAGGCAGGTGGCAGTGGCTTCTTGGATTGATCACAGCTGGATGACTTGAGCAGAGGACAGGTAAGTTCCAAGCTTGGTTTCTCAGGAGGAGGGTTACAACAGGGGGCGTGTAATGTTTCAGCGTCAGATGGAACACTTTCACCGGATGCACATCTGGAATTGATTTAACATTTGGAGTCAACTTGATTTAAGATTGTCATCACAAATCAATCTTAGCCAACACAAAAATGGCTACAACTCAGTCCATTGTACTAATTATGAGCTAAAGTCAGAAGTGAGAGTAGCTGACAGTCATCCTTAACACTTATTTAAAGCACTAACAGATCATGAACACGCCATCTACAAGTTTGGTCCAAAAGGACTAAACCGCTGTCATAAAAGGCAGCGAGTGATATGCATTCTTTTCAGGAAAACCAGGTCTTTAACTTGACATTCAGAGTCTCATGATAAAATGATATTTTCTTTGTGTTTTAAACATTTTTCTGAAATATTTGTGGTTATTGATGATAAAAATGGTCAATTTTTCCACTTTTCTTCCAGATTTTCTGTAAACTGCAGATTGGAAGCAATTAACACTTTGAAGAGCCATGCTTCCTTAGTCTTACAGGAATATTATTTTGTGATTTTATTGTTAAAGTTGGAGTCCCATTTGTTTAGTACTTTGTAGATTTTGCTCTCAGAAAGACCAAATCTGACTGACCCCTCTTTTCAAAACTGAGATTTTACAACTTTTTTCAAGTTTAAATCTTTTTTCTCTCTAAGAAATCTATTTAGTGTTTCAAAATACAGCTAGCAAAATGTGTGATGAATATCAGAATTGAATAAATTTTCCATTTTAAACAAAAATAAATCAAGGTATCCACTTAATTTCGAATGTAACTAAAAACATCTGATGTCACCCTCAAAACATTTAGTCTAATCTGATGTTCTCTTGTAGCATTCATAAATGAGTGATTAAAATAAGAAACATATTTATTTACTGAATCCAACAAATATTCCATACAATAGGTTGATCTGCTGATGCTTTTGTTTAATAATTTTATAAACTAAAATATGTTTCACAAATCTTCAAACATGGCAAGAAACGTAAAGAGGTTAGCTGTTCCTCAAGAATTTGACAAGTCATTGAAAGTTCACAGGTCCCAACTTGGGTTATGATTTACCACTTTATGAGGAAAAAAAAAACTTTTAATATAAAATTTTAAGCTTCAGATTTATAAAAGGCATAAAGTCACTTTATCCACAAACAAAATTACCTTCATTAGAGTAGTTATAGTCAGGAACAACATGTATCTCCTTGTTAAAGGTCTGTAGAGGAGTTTGATTTGACTGTAAAAAATTATTATTTTAAATTATAATCCTTACATTTTGCACAGTATTCTATAATACATAGTATATAGGAGACCAAATGACAACCAGTTTAGATTTGTTACAAAATATAAAAAAAAGTACATATTTGATATGTGCAACTTTCATTCCTTGAAGAAATACAATCTTGTGTGAGATTGTTTTTTGCAAAATGTCATGCTCAGGTGCTGGGAATGTCTCTCAGCTACTGCATCCTATTTTAGCTCAGTATTTTTACAACTGATGTAAAAAGTAATTATAGTGATTTTTGTGTTTGAAAATGTAGATTATCCGTGGCGGCCATCGTAAAATGGATTGTCTGTAAAAGTTAATCAGTTGTGCACAAGAATCAAATGATTACTTTGTGGTAGTTCCTGGGATATTTCGCTAACAGACAGACACACAAATACACAGACAGACAGACAGCAACCATTCTTTCACCTCTCTGTGGTGGGTGATAAGGAAGAAAATGTTTAGCTTGAGAAAACACAACCCCTCTTTGTTAAAACAGTAGCCTACATACATTTTTTAAACCAAGTTTAGTCTTTGCTTGGACACACGCCTCCCTGGAGACTTCCTGGAGCTGGACTGATGGAAAGACTTGGGGTCACAGTTGGTAAACTATGACGTGGAGAAGTTTCTGCCTGTGGCACGACAAGCAGGATGCAGGGAGTGTGTTGTTGAGACTATCTGCTGAACACAACCTCCTGTTCCTGCTGCCTGCACGTGTCCACTGACCTCCCACTCTCACCTGCTCATTAAAACAAATCCTCTTTTTAAAATGTACACAGCTTTGCTAAAGAACTTGTAAATGACTTTTTCCTCACTCTTCTTTCATTCATTTTCCGTCCTCCTCACTTCACCATGATGTCTGCTGGATCAATAATAAATGATCTGAGAGGCTTGGCTGCGACTGGCTTTTTACAACTCCTCTCTCTGGGCTCCAGTGGAAGAATCAGACTCGGGAAAACAAAGACAAGGAGAGTCATGCTCACCGTTCCATACTGCAGAACATCACCGGTGAGAATTCAAGGAGTAGCCACACCATGGAGCTCCTTGGTTTGCAGCCCGTGGATCTGGGGTGTGTGTTATCTGGACAGCTCCATCTGAAACTCCACAGGGGGGGTGTTGCTCTCAGACACCTGCTGGGGGATCAGCCACTATATAAAACCTAAATCCAAGGCTTTCTGTTTTCACACAACATGTACCTCTTTCACTTCTTAAAAGGCTAGTGCAGTTCTTTGAAAGGGGGTTCTGTGCAGGTTAACAACACAGGTTCATATGTTACCTGTTGTAGACAGATCTGTGAACCTCAGTTTGGAGACAAAAGATTAATTTTATTGGGACGAAAGGCTAACAGCTATTTTAAGAGGGACACAGAACAATATGTATTGTTGCTCTGCTAAAACAACTCCATTCAGAAATAATCATAGTGATTCATGCAAATGCTATGTATAAACCTTTACACTGCCATCTGTTTTGATCACATGGTTTTTCCAGCAGAAATATGATGATTTTCATGCTGAAAATACCCCAGGCTGCCCTGGAAGTGCTACAATTTGCTGTGACTTTTAATGCTTGAATTCTCCCCATAAAACTCTATAAATAAGTCAATAGCTTCATAAAACTTAATGTAAATAATCATAATGCAAAACTGATGGGACTGTAAAGGTTTATAAATATTGTTAGCATGAAACGCCATGATAGCATTAACACTGGAGTTATTTTAAGATGACAGCAACCCACCTTGGTCTGTTCCGCCCTTGAATTAGCTGTTGGCTTGTTGGCCTACTCCGAATAAAAATAGCATTTTATTTTGAAGGAATGCATCTCGACCACCACCTGGCGTGCTAAAGTTTTTAACAAAGAGTTTGTGAATTCTGGCGTTTTGTTTAAAACTTTAGCCTTAACAGTTGGCGTTAAACCTGTCTGTTAGCAAAATATTTCCTCAAACACTGGATGGGCTTTATTGAACCTCTCAAAAAGCGATTGTTAGATGTTCATCTACAACTAATAATGGCTATAATTAAGTCAATTTCATAGATATTAAGCGCAAGTTTGGTGTGTGTCCCCAACATGCACTCTGAAAAATGACTGATCTTGCACCATACCATACCATACCATACCATACCATACCATACCATACCATACCATACCATACCATACCATACCATACCATACCGTGCCATGCCATGCCATACCAATTTATTAATAAAGCACTTACAACAGCAGCAAGGCCAAACAAAGTGCTGTACAGCACAAACAAACAAGCAAATGACACAGCAGATCCCAATGGAAAAAGATAATTCAGCAATAATAACTAAATGGCTAACATTGTAGAATACAAACAGGACTATAAACAAGTTCTACAGTGTCAAAAGCCAGGGAATAAAAGTGGGTTTTTAAGCAAGACATAAAAACAATGAGAGCGGGAGCCTGCCTGACATGTAGTGATAAATCATCCCACAGTTTTGAACCTGCAACAGCGAAAGCTCTGTCACTTCTGAGTTTGAGATGGGTGCCTGGAACCAATAAAAGCATCTGGTCTGCTGACCTCAGAGACTGCTGTGGGACATATGGCTGCAGCAGATCAGTGAGATAACAGGAGGCAGAACTATTAAGACATTTAAAACATACATAAGGATTTTGAACTGAATTAGTTAGTGAACCGGTAGCCAGTGCATGGGGGGTCAGAACTGATGTACTGTGCTCTCTTTTGCCTGTACCTGTTAAGAATGGGGCTGCAGCATTTTGAACCAGTTCTTATCGTGCAATGTAGGTCTGACTGATTTCGAAAAGAAGTGCATTGCAGTAATCAAGCCTGGATGTTATGAATGTGTACATTACTGTTTCAAGGTTGTTTTTGGACATTATGACCCTCAGCTTGTAAGGTCTAAAACTCTTCATCCAATGCAGCAGGTGAATCTTGCATTGTCTGTAAAGATACCTGTACAATGTGATTGCTTGAGCAAAAGTGACTACAAGCTTAAAATGACAGAAATATGCTGAAAATTTCAAAAGAGCGCACAGTGTTGCAACGATTTGAAAGGATGCAATTCTTTGAGAACAATATCAAAATAAAGTTAAATAATTAAATCAAATGCCATTGCAAACTTGTCCTGAAAGAGTGGAATGTTCTGATTCTGAAAAATGCTAAGAGTTAAAAAGAATATGCAGAATAAACTTTAAATAGGAAAACAATGCTGACTCAGCCTTCACACAGTAAAACTTCGAGAGTTTTGTTCGTCTCAGATGTAACAAAAATATGCAAAGTGAGAGGGATAAAAAGAGCAGCCACATGTCTTGAACCACTGGTTGTGTGGAAAGTGAAAAGGGAAAAGCTAAACAGCCTCTTCAGGCTAGAAGCTCTGAAAGTCTCTCATTTGGTTCTCAAGTGTTGTGAGACAGGTGCTGGCTTATTCCAAGAGCAAAGTGCTGACACGCTACAGGCAACACGATTCTGCATAGTGATGAGAAAACACGGAGAGGATCCTCGTGATCCGTCATGCACAGCTATTCTCAGAGGCTTCAGTCTTCCAGCGGCTGACAGAAGAAAGTGTTCATGCATCCAGAGTTTAACATTTGACTTTCAGACAAACATGCAGACGCTGACATGAAGGAAGAGAATGTGAAATATTCACCATGACTCTGATTAAATCTGCACTTTTTAGCTTTGGTAACACCATGGGGTCCGTCTTCACGATGCAGGGCTGGAAGTACCCGCTCATGATCGGCGTGTGAAATAAATGACAAAATAAACACAAGTAGATAAATCTTTGGAGTACTTTTCCAAGCTTTATGAAAAATCTTGTTGGAACTGTTCACGTGTGATCACACAACCTCCTGAAAAACTGTTCCACAGAGGAGACTGGTCTGAAGTGCAACTTCTGGAGGCTGAGGAGATTCAGTTCTAAAATCTAATAAACGATCTGAAACGTCAATAAAAATTTAGCTGTGACAGCTGAAAAAAATGACAGTGAAGGACAAAGGCATTTCAGATCAAAATATCTTAAATGGACTACTTGTACTTTCTATCTTATCAAGATACTCAAAGCGCTTTACAACACAATCTGTGTCCTCATTTACCCATTCATACAGCACTCTACTAGATCTCTACAAA
>JARVGQ010000474.1:14228675-14238836 GCA_031762355.1 Hypsolebias martinsi | reverse complement strand
GAACAGAAACATTGATTTTGCAACTTTAATATTATTTTCTAAACCATTCCATAGACCAATTCCATAAATCAAAGTAGGCCTACACTTTAAACTGGTTCTATACTGTGGGATGACAAAAATGTCTGTACCCTTGAGACTGTAAGTACCGGTACTTTTTCTTTTTACAAAAGATAATAATAATGATAACAGATAACAAATGATAAAGATAAATGTTAAAGATAACAATAATAATGTAATATAACACAGAGTATACAATAGCTTAAAGGCAAGAAATCAGCAGCATGGATAATCAGCAGCACATATAATGCAACATGCCACCAATTAAAGTGACATCAGTGATTTTTTTCTGTTCTCTACAGTGATTTTCCTGGTTAGGGATTTATGAGTCTTACAGCTGTTCCTCAGTCTACTGGTTCTACACTTAATACTCCTCAGGCGTGAGTGGAGTGGGGCAAAAAGTGTATGTGGTGGGTGAGTAGGGTCCTTCATGATGCAGGCGTCCCCCTTCCTGCATCTGGAGGTGTAAATGTCTGTGATGGTGAGTATGCTGACTCCAACAGTCTTCTGTGCAGCCTTCACCACTCTCTGCAGAGCTTTCTTTTTTGCAGCTGTGCAGCCTCCATGCCACATGCTGATGTTGGAGCATCGATACTTTCAATATCTGAAACTGTCTGAGTTGTGGCTGTTAGTGTTCAAAAGATGTGCTAGGGACCTGTGTCATCCACTACTGCACCAACTTTTAGATCTACATTCAAATGGAATAAATTACTTCCAATTTGGGGTGTTTTAAGTCCAGCTGGCTGTGACAGCCATCTTGACTTGACCAAAAGGCAATGAGCAAGGTGTAGTGCAGCCAATTATTACAATCTGAAAGTTTTACCAGAACTTCTCTGGTGACCCATGAGATATTTTGATAGCAGACAAACATGTAGACATGAGCCAGAAAGTAATCACTTGTCTTTTCCTTTTGGTGTTGAGCAATGATGATATCAATAAAAAGCTAACTGGCCTTAAACCTACATTGATCATTTAGCAAGTACACAAATATGTCTATAGGAACTTCATTCTTACAAAAGTTGAATTAGCTCAGAGCAAAAGATTAATTTTCTTCCTGTCATCCATCACAATTGAACTTCAGAGATTCATCTAAAACCAGAAACAGTAAACAGCAGCAGGCAAAGTGCTGTAATCACCTCCTTCACATGAAGAACTTGTGTTGGTTCTACTGGAACAAACAGGAAGACGATGCAAAATGTGAGGTGCATGATTTACTTTTGTTTGAATATGCACAAATATCATGGCAGGTTTTTCTCTTCTGCTTCTGTCATGATTTATTGACAAGATGGGTTAAAGCTCCTGTACAAGACCGAGTTTGTTGCAGCTCATCAGACTGAAGAAGTCTTCTGGACAAAAGAAGAAACGTTTCAACAAAGAAGAATCCACCCAGAGGACCTGACTCCAACTTGAACTGTTGTAGATGTGATAATATGAAATGAAGTGCCAAGTATTAAATCCAGAAACTGATACGAGGAGAAGGTTTAATATGATTTTACAGTTTTCAGGTTTTCTTCGTTTGAGAAAATATGAAAAATGGTGATCATGTTCTAATGATAACAACGTTCGATTTTTCTTTCCCATTGGGTTTTGTTTTATTTCTAGGTTTTGAAGAGGATACAGAAGAATCCAGAAGTTTAGAAGAGTGAGGTGTTGGAAAAATGGAGAGTGGGTCTGGCAGATTGTTTTTATGAGGATCACCAGCTTATCTGAGCAGATCTCAGAGGAATTCAAGGAGTAGAAAAAGTCAGTCCAGGAAACTAATGATGGGTCCAACAGCTGGCTCTTAATTTGGGAACTGAAAGAATTGGTTTGGTACCAGATCTCAGACAAAAGTGCTGACTATTAATAAGTAAAACAATGAAAAAACATTTTGGAGATGAATAAGTCATCTATTTTTGTAAACTGAACCAAATGCACCAGTTCCCAGAAATGACCCATAACACCAACTCCTTCTACAAGAAAGGGCAGAGTCGCCATTTTCTTCTGAGGAGACTCAGGTCCTTCAACATCTGCAGGACATTGCTGCAGATGTTTTACCACTCGGTGGTCTCCTGCAGCATCTTCTTCTTTGCTGTGGCGTGTTGGGGCAGCAGGGTGAAGGAAGCTGATGCAACAGGCTCAATAAACTCATCAGGAGAGCTGACTCAGTTCTGGGAGTGGGCCTGCAGTGTCTGACAGAGGTGTCTGAGCAGAAGACGCTGAGGAACCTGCTCCAGATCCTCAACAACATGTCACACACCCTGCATGACGCACTGGACTCACCGCAGCACCTTCAGACTGAGACCACAGAGGTGCTCCACAGAACAACACAGGAAGTTCTTCCTCCCTGTGGCTGTCAAACTTTTCAACTCCTCCCCCTTTCTATACATAGGACAATAAAATTAATCCGGCACCACAATAAACACTTTAATGTGTTCACATTAAAATGTTTCACACATGTCTGCACCTGTTTAAAACTTTGCTGGTATTTTTATATTCTCGGTTATTTTTTATACCTTGTGTGATTCCTTGTGTATGTTCATTTGTACTGAAACTCTGGCACAACAACTTTCTGCGGGCTCAATAAAGTTCTGTCTTATCTTATCTTATCTTATCTTATCTTATCTTATCTTATCTTATCTTATCTTATCTTATCTTATATTTACTGCAGGAAACCAGAGCTGGTTCTACACAGACAAGCCACAAATGAAGGTACAGTAAGTCCAAATTAGCTCAATTTTGTAAAAAAGTCTGAAAATGATCAATAACTGATTACAATAATAACCACTTTGGCAATACAATCCAGCATTCAGCTATGTTTTGAGACTTTTTTTTGTAGCAGCTGGGTCAACAACTGCTTGAACACACGTCGACTGCTGGATCAGGAAGTGATTTGGTATCAGGATGTGCAGGATTAAGAACCTACCTCTCCACGGCTTCACCCAGAGGAACTAATAAGAGGAGCTAGTCTGAGCAGGTCAAGAGGAATGTGAATTTCTTCCATCTAACCACAACTCCAGTCTAAAAAAAGTCAAGCGGTTCATGCAAATACCATTTTTAAACCTTTACATGGTCGTCAGTTTCACATCACACAGGAGGCGTCCCCGGCAGCAGCAGAAATGGTGCAGCTAGCGAACATGTTGGAGATTAGAGTTGTTTGAAAGCATCAATAATTCACTTCGGTCTTGACCCCACTCACATTAGTTTGCCAATCCAGTCCGAATTATTCATTCATTTGACCTTTATTCATACAGGTTAGTCTCACTGAGTCACAAGGACTCATTTACAAGATAGACCTGTTTAACACACTAACACTGTGTAACAGCTGTTTGAACTGGTCAAATCTGGATTTTATGGAATATTTTAGTTGTTTTCGACCTCGGAGTTGAGTTTCATCAAGATATTTCTTAAAAATAGCATTTGTATTTTTGTTCTCATGCAGGACTGTGTCAGTTTTTCGAGCTAAAGAGGGGTTTCCTGCTGCATTTACCATCTGAGTAGTTTCGAATGACCATTAACGTTCTGAATGAACAGCTCAAACATTAAATTTGAGTTTAAAATGTGAGGCTTCATTCAGTGTTGCAGGATTTATATCAGACTTTTGGAATTTATGGCACAAAACAAGGAGAAAAACAATAAAAAAAACATACAAAACATGTTAAACATGCTAAGAACACAGGTGTGATGATGTCATCACCAGGTGACATGTGATTGGTCAGAAACAGAGCACCTTTGAATTGTTTCTGGGTTGAGATAAACATTCATCTGGTCCAATCCAGTTGAATTAAAATAAACTGAATAAAACTTCTAAACTAAAGTTGTTCAAATTCTTATCTACAACAGGTAGGATGTTCGTTGTTCTTTTCTTCAGGACTTCACTTCAAAAGATCTGAACTGTCACTTTAATAGCATTTTAAATGCATCTGAATTTTTTTTGCAGTGCTGGATGTTAAAGTCTTCCTGCTTTTACAGTATGTGAGGTCCAGAGGCACATGCTGCATCATAAACACAAAAGTATCCTGTAACTTTTATGCTATTAAGGAGAAAATAATCGGGAGATGTAAAATTAAACATGTACTGATTTTGTAACACATCAAAATCATTTCCTCTTTTGTGCTTTATCTCGTTTAAAATTTTGAAGTAAAAATAATTGACTCTGCAAGACCGACTAGTCACTAGAAGACACATAAAGCACATTCTTTAAACGATTATGAACACCGACTGCAAACTCAAAAATCATGTTTGTCAAGAAGCTGAGAAAATAATATAAAAACATTTTGAATATTAAATACAGTATACACAAACATGTAGGCCTAAATAGGTCAACAATAAACCCAGTCTTGTTTTGGTTCCTGTACAGGATGCTAATCTGCAACCTGTGCAAAAACGCTGCCAGTCCCAAGATGAGGCATAAATTAGCACCTTGCATTTTCTCACACACAAAGCAGCTCTGCAACCCTGGAACACACAGACCAACACAGAGACACTGGGACGCCCTCTTCAGCCAACTGGACTTCTCTTTCTGTTTTAGTTCATCCTGAACACGTGTTTCACATCACAGAGTATATTTTGTCCTTGTTAGTCATTTTGGTGAACACAGTGTTAAAAATCTCACCATGCTGCAATGAAAACGCCCTGCACCTGCTTTTGTGCTGCAGGTGGAAGAGCTTATTACACAAGTTTTAGAAGACAAGAAGTTTTCAACAGGTGAGGAATGCAGACATTTTTTAAGCCGAGTGTTCAGAGAGAGGGGAGCAGCTTTTACAACAAGGATCCTTCTGTGATTTCACAGCCTCTCGTCTGTGTGGAATACTAAAGTGTTACAGAAAGTACTGGCTTTTTTTTCTTCTACAAGCCAGCATTCTCTGCGGGAAGCTGAGGCCAGAAAACTGCAGCAATCCCTCTACCCCCCACTCCCACCCCCTGCAGGCTTATAGTGTTTGTGGTCTGGTTAGATTTAAACGTGATACTGTACTATTTCCCTCGTCTCATTCGCCTTTATTGCGCTATTATGTCTTTTTAATGCAATGGCCACTCCCTTAAGACAACCACTATCACACACACACATGCACACACAGAGAGCTCCTACTTACACAGCATCAATATTACAAGCGAAACACCTCTCACAGCTATTTGCCTCTAAAAGTAGACCTCTATTTTTGTTAAATATTTCTTTTTTTTTTTTTTTATTCTATCACTCTCTTTGGGCCTCTCCTTTTATTTTGTTCATTATCTCTAAATAGGTGATATGCAAAGATGACAACAGATGAGTTTAAACTTTACCCTCCTGACTTCCCTGTTGACTTCTCCAAAGCCTGTAAAATGCATTTCCTTCCCATGGGATTACAATAAGTTGTTTTTATTACAGGTCGCCTGTTATTCTTTTGTTTTTGTCACCAATTTTTCCCACAGTTTTAGAAAATAAATGAATAAATAAATAATTAAGCAAGTGAGTTATTTGGAAATAAGGCTGGTAGCAGTACAGAATGGGCAGAAGGTGCAGGAAAACTGCTCAAATTGTTCAAGTACAACAGGATTTTGGTAAAAAAAAAAACTGAGAAAGCTCTTTACTTTATGGAGCTCTATAGCTTGGGCACACTTCACAATGGAAACATAATTTAGATTTTTAAACAGGTCACAGGTTGGACTTTATGTGAGTGAACTTTCATTTTGACATTGTCTGCCATTGAGGTTGACACATTGTCTACTTTTAAGACTGGGCTTAAGTCTTTCCTTTTTGATAAATCCTATGGTTGGGGTCAGCTTGGGTTTCCTAAGCTATCCCTTAGTTATGCTGCTATAGGCTTAGACTTCTGCAGGATTAACTGGTCATATCTCCTCACTCTGTTGCTGTCTTTATTTGCTCTACTCTGCCTGTTTGCATTTGTAATTATTTTTGTTCTTAACATTGTTTTTTTGTATTTCTTCTAATAGAAAGCACATCTGGTTTTGTCATTCTGTCTTAGTTTTTACTTCCCGTTCCTCTCAAACCCCAGCTGGTTGAAGCAGATGGCTGTTCGTCCTGAGCCTGGTTCTGATGGAGGTTTCTTCATGTTCAAGGGAGTTTTTCCTTTCCACTGTTGCCTTTGTGTTTGCTCAGGATGAAGTGAAGATTCAACACATAGATAGATAGCTTCAACTGACTGACTTTTTTATGTATGTGAATATTTCTGTTCAGTGCCCTGAGATGACTTCTGTTATGACTTGGCGTTATATAAATAAACTGAACTGAATTAATATTTTTTACACAACCTCAATTTAGGGTTGTTGGTTTTTAAACATTTAACCACAGAATATGCAACTTAAAACGTGATGATGTAATGCACTTTAACTTGAAGCAATCCAAATTTTTCTAAATTTGTAAGAAAAAAATACACCTAGAACTTATATTACTCCAGTTTTTAGTCAGTTTATGCATGAACCACAAGGTTTTGTGTCTTTTTTTCCTCAACGTGTTATGTCTGAGCATCTTTTTAATTCAAATGTGGAAGTGAAGGATCTTTTTTAACTTATACCCCCTGAATCAAACAATGTACATATAAAAGTAACATATACAACCACCAGCTATTTCTGTTGCTTAAAATTGAAGATTTTAGTTTTTGCACAGTGACTGTTTAAGGTTTACTTTCTACTCTGTATTTCTCACTGAATGATTTGAGTGCAGTCATGGAGTGATAGGTGTGTGGTTATCACAGTGAACCTTTTGAGCCACTGGTAGCTTTAATTTTTATTTAAAAAAAAAAAACATCAAAAATATCAGCATTTTGTCAGCTTTGATCATTACGAATGTAAAGTTCAAATTTCAAAGTGCCTGTAGAAGAACATTGATGCACGGTGTGTTGGAATTTAGCTGCACCTGCATTCTTCTGGTATAAAACTGAAGAAGCTTGAATGGATTTATCAAATCAAAGAGCATAAGCTTTTTACTGAAGCCAAAACCGTTCTTTATACATTTGTGTTGATAAAATCAAGTCTTTTATAACCAACGTGTTTCACTTCTAAAGAGTCAGCTTAGTAACACTGAACTTTTTCTTCTTGCAGCTTTAACTTTTTTCCCTCCTCTTCCTGCCGGCATCATTCTGCACGATGTTTTCAGTCTCCGCTGCACAGACAAGATGCCAGACTGAGGCCTTGAGCAAGCCGCTCACTTTCCTTTTGTGCTGCACAGCAAGAAAACGTCTCTTCAATAGACAGCAGCTTTTGACAGTGCTTCATGCCTCCACAGCTTCTTTGACAGCTGAGTGGTGCGTGAGCCACCACCTACACACACTGCTCACACATGGTTAGCAGGGCTGTGTCATGAACACATGCTAAGAGCATGTATAGATTCTATTAAACTGAAATGCTGAGAAAACTGAGCAGATCAGTAAACCCTGTTTCTCACTAACATTCACTCTGAATGTTTCACTGCATGATATTTATGTATTAGCGACACATAGAAGCTTCATTTACATTCATTTTTATGCAAAGTGGATTATAATGGAAACTTCATAATTTGTGCATGTAGTGAAACGATTTTGGAAAAGTCTAATCTGGCATCTTACAGGAAAAATAAAACTATTGTTTGTTTCTCGTTTACCAGGAGAAGCGTTTTTCTGCAGAAACCCCACAGAAAGTTTGAATTAAAGCATTTCAAGGTGTTTGTTAGGTCTGGGTTGAACATTACAACAAGAATCAGAGCTGAGATTGAAATCAAATCCACAAGACGATTTGTGATGTGAGCTTCAGAAAGTCTGATGCCTAATTCATAATGTAACATTCCTTCAGGTACCTGAACAGAACGTAGCTGTGGGCATTCGTTTGAAAACAACAGAAAACAGCAGCGGCATGGCTCACACTTTGATGTGGATTCTGAACAGCAAGAATATGCACCTCGTTTTCTACAGTATATCAATATGGTACAACACAAAGAGCAGATAAAAGTTGTTATTTTTCTTTTTTCTGTTGTCGTTTCAAAATGTTGAAGAAATTCTGCAGAAAAGGCAGCATGAAGTCTCATTAGCTAAATCTTTACTTGAAAGGAACTTAATTTCATACCCAAGGTTTTAACTCCATTTTATTATATACAATCATGTAAAATAAGTGCTGAATATTACTGAAAAAAGACGAAGATAAATCTTTGGCTAACACAAACTCTGAATGCTCCTCCATGACATGAAGAAAGGCGTGAGCTGTCAACTGACCACCACCTGTTGATGAGTTGGATCAGATGGAGGTGGAAGATACTGGATAATGGTAGACCCAAATGTGTTTCCTGGGAACGCCTGGTGGAAGAACACGTCAGAAGAATCTTTAAATCCCACCTGCAACGAAGCTTCAGTCACTTCCCAGCAGAGGCAGGGGAAATCCAGTCTGAGTGGAGTTTTGTGCCTCCATTGTAGAGGTGGTTGTCCTAAACTGTGGTCGAACCTGGTGGAGAACACACCGGGTGTGGTAGGCCCTCAAGTTGAAGAAGGCTTCCTATCAAGCCTTGTTGGCTGGTAGGACTTTAGAGGCAGCTGAGGGGTTTTGGCAAGTCAAGCAAGCTGCAGCACTGGCTGTTGCTGATGCAATGGACTGGATGTGGGAGGAGTTAGGTGAGACCTTGGATAGAGATTCTGGATCAGCTCCAATGAGATTCTGGCAAACCAACAGTCAGCTGAGGCAGGGAAATTTACCAACACTGTGTATAGTGGAGGTGGGGTGTTGTTGACCTCATGCAGGTATGCTATCAGGTGATGGAAGGAATACTGTGAGGAGCATCTCAATCCTACAAGCATGTATTCCATGGAAGAATCTGAGTCTTGTGGCTTTAATGTAGTTAGTTCATAACACGGTCTATGGTTAGCAAGGTAGTTAAAATGTTTTGCAGCAGTGGGGATCTGGGTGTGGAAGAGATCCACTCTGAGTTCCTCAAGACTGTATGTTGCGGGGTTGTCTTGGTTGACATGCCATGCAACATTGCATAGACATAGGGGGCAGTGCCACTGGACTGGAAGACCGGAGTGGTGGTTCTCCTCTTCAAAAAGGAGAATTAGAGGTTTCGTTCTAGTTATAGGGACTTTACACTTCTCAACCTCCATGGCACGAATGATAATCAAACCTCTGATTTGCAGGTTCTGTCATGGCCTTGGAACACTAAACCAATTTTTTTAATCCTTGCTAGAGTTCTTGAAGAGGTATGGGAGTTTGTCCACCCAGTCTACGTATGTTTAGTGGACTTGGAGAAGGCATTTGACCATGCTCCTCAAAGTAGACTGTGGATGGTGCTGCATGAATATAATATTGTGGACCATTGCGTTGGGCCATACAGTTCTTATACAAGAATGCAAGAGTCAGGTTTGCACTGCTGGCAGTAAATCAGACCCCTTCATTTGGACTCAGCTAAGGCTGCCCTTTCTCCTCAGTTCTGCTCATAACTTTTATGAACAGAATTTGTAGACACAGCCAGGAGACAGAAGTGGTTTTGTTTGTGGTTTCAGGATTCTCTTTCTGCTACTTGTGGATGATTTGGTCCTGTTGGTTTTGTGCCTTAATCTCCAGCTCTAACTGAGATGAGGACTGGCACCTCCAAATCTTAGGCCATGATTCTCAATCTGAAAAGGCTGGACTGCATTTTTAGGGCTTGGTGTGGGGCGCTGCCTCAAGTGGGCATTGGGAAGTCCAATGGTCACAAACCATGGTTGCGCATGACCAAAGAAACAGGATCAGGCTGTCAAAATCCGTTTTCTTTGCAGAGTAGCTAGATTTTTTTTTCTTAGAGCTGAAGCGAGAAGATCAATTATCCAGGAGTAACTTGGAGTAGAGCTCCTCCCCACTGTTAACAACTAGCTGAGGTAGTTGGGGCATCTGGTAAGGATACCTGCTGGACACACTCCTAGGAAGGAGTTCTAGGCATGTTCAACTGGGAGGAGACAATGAGGAAGACCTAGGGCATGGTGGAGAGACTATATTTCTCAACTGGCCTGGGAACATTTTGGAGTCCTCCCAGAACAGCTGAAAGAGGTGTGGAAAGAGATGTTTGGGCCTCCTCGATCAAGCTGTTGCCTCAGTGACCCAACTCCAGAACAGAAGATGTATGTATGTATGTATGTATGTATGTATGTATGTATGTATGTATGTATGTATGTATGTATGTATGTATGT
>JARVGQ010000474.1:14206719-14221049 GCA_031762355.1 Hypsolebias martinsi | reverse complement strand
GCTGGCTGCAAACTATGAAATGGATTTCCTGAATGTGACGTGAGGCGGGTCTTATTACTCTGGGTTCATGAGACACGCCTCCGGATCGGATCGGCCCCATCCCTACTACCGTTGCATTGTGGGGAATGTAGTGTTGGTGCGTGCAAAACACCACTTGAATTTCCCATCCGTGGGACAGTCCGCTGTGGACTGTGTGTCATTTCTAATAATAGTTAAATATCATCCAGGGGGCCATAGATAATTAATTCGCGGGCCGGTACTTTGACATATGTGTTGTAGAGTCTAACAGCTGCTGGGAGGAAGGATGTAAGCACTGTCCCTCTAAACTAAAACCAGCCTTCATTTTATTCATTTTGTACCACTTTACAAGAAGGCTCACCTTATGGCCAATGATTAGTTTATAGATAATAACTGCTTATTATGCATTAATTAATGGTGACAGAGACAAAAAAACTGATCAGTTTCATGCCATATCAGGTCACCTATACATTTCATCTAGAGTTGTTACATAAAACATTTCAGACTAAGTTACTGCCTTCTGAGCACAATAAGAATTTGTAAACCTATGTTTTTATGCATATAATGTTGTACTTTATCACTGCTTTATAAATATTTACAACTAATATTAAAATTAGGTTTACAAATGCTTATTGTGCTTACAAGGTAGTAACTTAATCTGAAATGTTTAAAATAACAACGCTAGATGAAATATTTAGGTGAACAGATTTGGCTCTCTGTTTGACAAGAAACTGGTCAGTTTTGTCTCTCTGTCACCCTTAATTATTGCATAATAAACAATTATTAATGATTTATAAAGTGTTTATAGAGGAATTAAGAACATATTTATAAACTCTTTATTAGCCATCTATAAGGTGAGCCCTATTGTAAACTGGTACCATTTATTACTCTATAATTCCCCCATGGAGATGAATTATTTTGATGCATTTCCCCCACCACGTGGAGCAGAGGGCTGCCATCGAAAGTGCCTAGGGAGCAGCTGGGTGGGGTTTGAAGGCCTTGCTCAAGGGCCCAGAGTGGGGCAAATAAGGGTGGAGGTAGTGTGCTTCACCTTTCCCATTTCCCATTGTTTGGTGTTGGTCCAGGGAGTTGTCTACATTGTCTACTAAATTTGAGACCAAGTTTACACACATATCATTTTAAGGAGTTATTGTTTGTTTCAACCAAACAAAAGTGAATTTAGGAGTTATTAGATGCCCGGTTAAATATTTATGTTGTGTTTTATCAAGACAAACATATTTCAAAATCTCACATTAGTTATTCTGACTTTTAAATTCAGTTTAATGTTTTTTAGGTCAGTTCAATCCATTCAAATGTCTACGGTACATTTAATGAGGCTAATGTAAACTTAAACAGTTTAATTAATCTAGATGAACTTAACAGAAACAAAGTTTAAACAACTCGTAACTTTTGTTTAACTAAAACAGCTTCACAAAAGCAAACAACTATTTAAAGGAGTTCAATAAGCCGTTCAAACTCACATGGTTTGCCCAAGAGATAACCAAGATAACATCAAATGATGTTGCTAAAACATTTTTTTCCACTTAATTTTAATTCATTTGTGAGTTTTAGGTTGAAACAGCTTGGGTTTTACAGTGCAAGTACAAAAATGTTATTTTCATGGAGAAACGTTGGACACGTTGAAAAGCGTGGTCGAAATGTGAAATTTACAAATAACACGACAATCATCAGAAACACAAGAATCACAAACACACACAGTCACAGGCAAAGATTTCTCTGCGCTATGATGATTTTTAAAGTTGAACAGATACAAAAAAGTCAGATCTTCATTCAGCCCTTCTAGTTCAAAGCTAAACGAGAGAAGGAGCTGCTTAACCTGTGTCCCCTCACATGCAGGCTTATCCACATTCACACATTTTCCCATGTGTTTCTCTTCGCAGCCGGTTTTAATCTGGGGGCTGCCCTGCTCTCATTACATATTAAAGTGGTGTGGAGAGCAGATTGCCTCTGTGTCCAGAGATCAGAATGGATTCTGGCTGTGGTTGGCTCAGAAAATATCGTTTTCACATTGAATTTGAAGTTTGTCGTTAAATATGAATGTGTGATTTGCAGCCCAGAGGAAAAACAGGAAGAAGCAGAGCTAGAAAGGGCAAACTAAAGTGATTCTTGGTGGGAAAATAAAACCAGACATAAAAAATTAAAAGCCTAGAAAATTACCAAAATAATGCATATCAACCACTATGTGAGAGGTTTAGATTGAAATTATTTCATGATGAGAAGGAACAACATTTTTGGTCAAACCTTAAACATGACGCTGTGTGCAGTCTCATTAAGAGAGCTTATATTTTCTGATGAAGGTGAGAATTTATTTCACTTTGTTGCTACTTTTCAGTTTCACTTGTTTTTTTAATAATTTTTCCTCCACTTGGCATTAAATGCAGACAGAAAACTAAGAACATCATCACTCAGGGAACATTTCCAGTCATGCACATGACAATAAACACTTTGAATCCTTTGAATCAACACACATCAGTTGTTCACGAGAAACTTTGCTGACCGAAGGACAAGTCTGATTTTAACATCTATTGGTGATGTTTTTGGAACTAATTTAACTTGAGCAGTTGGTTCTTGAACTATATGTTGAGAGTGACTTTCAGCTACCATGACACCACATTTTAGTTCAGTAACTGTCAAACTGACTGAGCGGTAGCCAGTTCTTTGTTGGCTAAGGCTGCTTAACTGTGGCGGCCATCTTCATTTGCATTGTGTTTATGAAGCATTCACACTATTGTGACCCATTTGTGTTCTGTATTTTTTCTGCATTTTTCTGGTTCCACAATTTTTGTGCTATTTCAACAAATTATACATCAAAACGTTCAGGAAAACAGTGCAATGACTATTGGTGTTGGTGCAACTTTAGCTTTTTGAAATATTTAGCGTTTTCTGCCATTTTTTCCTCATAGAAAATGAATTGAGCTTATTTTACACCCTTCAAATCTTTAGATTTGTTTACAACTTTTTACTGCTGCTTTCACATTTTGTTCTGCTTCAGCTTCTTTCAGCTTCCTTGTGCAATTTTTAACTTTTTCAGCTATTTTCAGCAAATTTCAGCTGCTAGTTTCAGCTGTTTTGTACTCTTTTCAGATTCTTTCTGCTACCTACAATATTTTTGTGCTTCTTGTAACTTTTTTCTGCTAATTTAAACTTGTTATGCTTCTTTCAGCTTCTTTCTGCAAGTTTCAAAATGTTCTGCTATTTCAGCTACTATTCACAGTTTTTCTGTCAATTTGAGCCTTAACAGATAATTCCACAATTTTTGCACTCATTTAAACTTTTTCTCAGCCCAATTCAGCAAAAATGCGCTCTCTCCACTTGCTTCTGGCAATTTAAGCTTATCTCTGCTTTTTAGCTACTTTTCAGCTGTTTTTTTTTCTTTCTTTTGTTAATTTTAGTTGTTTTGAAATAAATTCAAGTTTACTGTGATAATTTCTGTTACTTTCAGCTTAACTAACTTCTTTCTGCTAATTTCAGTCCTTTTAGCTTCTGGTAATTCAGTATTTTTCTGCTACTATTTAGCTGTTTTTATGCTAAGTTTTGCTTTTTCAGCTAATACCACAATATTTTAGCTAATTTCAGCTCCGTCTGCCTCCTTCAGAGAAACTTCTTTCTGCCTATTAGCTACTTTCAGTTTTTTTTTGTTTTTTTTTTTTGCAAATTTCATAATTTTTATAGCGTCTGTGTTAATTTCTGCTCATTTAAACATTTTTCATCAAATATGTGTTCTTTGTTTTCTTCTGCTAATTTAGGCTTGTTCTTCCATTTCAACTGTATTTCAGCATTTCTTTTTAGCTAATTTCAGCAGATTTTCAGCAAGTTCTTCGGCAAGAAGCATTCACACTGCGTTTTCGCAGGGAATGCGATTTCTCTAGTTTACTATAATTTAGTCAGTTTTAGATGCACATGCAATGATTATTCTTTGAGCGTTTCATTAAAATGCGTCTGGTGGTTCCAGAGTTGTTCCGCTCGTGTCAGATTGTGTGTCTATGTGATGGGAGGTGTTTGGAGCTGTCCTTGGTGCTGAAACCTCCATCTTCAGTCAGAGCGCACGGAACAACAACTGGACCTCCTTTTAGCCCCGGTGCCACACAGACATCTCTCGCTCTGCTCTCCACCAACAAATCTGCGCTTTTTAAATCTGATTTTTTTTTTTTCTTGTTCCACCCCAGATGAATAATGAATGGCGCGCGGTCAAAGTGATGAAAGATTTAAAACACGAGCCGCACTGGAAAGCAAAATGGGTTTCATCTCCTGGAAGTGACGCGACTTTGTGAAGACGTTTAAAGCGGGCTGTGCGAACTCCAAACACCCCCCCCCCCCCACACACACACACACACACACACACTCACCTCCCATTCGAGCTGTGACGCAGTGGAGCGGCTCTGCGCAGAACCCGGCAGGCTGCGCGTATAAAAGCAGCAGCGCGGGTGGAGTACGACAACAAGGAGGTTGGGGAAGGGGGGGAGACACCGACGAGAGGACTTCTACTGCGGCTCATCAGCCTGCTCCCCCCTCCTGAAGAAGAAGACTACAAGCCGACATGCAGGCGACGCGGGGCGGCTTCTCCTGGAGACTTCTCCTCTTCTCCTGCGCGCTTCTGGAGAGTTTATCCCAGGACTTCGGCGGACAGACGCAGTTCATTTGCACGTCCGTGCCCAAGGATGTGGACATCTGCGCGGCCACGCTGCAGAACAGCGTGCCGGGAGAGGACCTGAGGAGCACCGTCATGCAGCTGCGCGAGACCGTGCTGCAGCAGAAGGAGACCATCATGAACCAGAAGGAGACCATCAGAGAACTCACCTCCAAGTTGGCCCGCTGCGAGAGTCAGAGCGGCGCCGAGCCCGGGGCCAGGAGGAAGGAGACGGGGGCCAAAAACACCATGGGGGACGTGTCGAGGGGCCCCGCGGACACTTTGACGCAGCTGTCTCAGACTTTACAGTCGCTGAAGCAGAGATTAGAAAATCTGGAGGTAGGATGACACCTCTGGGACAAAATCAAAGCTCTAAAATCTCCTTTAGATCTTCTAGATTTACTTATTACGCGGTGATAACTCCAGTTAGTGCAGATTTTATTTTATTTTATTGCACTCAGTGAAAAATGACGCTGAAGTTAGCGACAGTTGGGTAAAGGGCTATTCCACACTTTTAGTGACAAGAACACCAGCTCTGGTCCCAAAACTACAACAGACTGTTCAAACATGGACCGAATTATTCTATACAACAAACACATTCAGAAAACAATAATTTATGACTTTTCAAACCAAAGTTTTTTGTGGATGGAAAAATATATATATATTTTTTGTTGTTTTGAGGAATTATTTTGTTAGTTTTGCTGCATCTGGACTGTTTTTGATCAGCTATAAAAAAATGTCCAAACTGTTCAAACCAGGATCAACTTGTTCTACGTGAAAAGCAGAATTTTTAAAACACGGTTTGTCATCTGGACAATAAATTAACATTTGAACTTGATCATTTCCAATGTGGTCCAAATACCATAAAAGTACAAAAAATGTCATTAAATACAATTTATTTGATCAAAAAAATGATTTTTTTGAAACTCAAAGTGAGTTTTAATGTTTTTTTTTTTTTGTGCAGAACAATCCAGTCCAGGTTTAAACAGTTTAAGTTTTGTATGTTTTTCATTTGATCCAATCAAACAATTGTCCAGACCACACACATAAAATCTGTGGAATAGCCCTTTACAGAGCTGTGGGATTGAAGAATAACTTCAGTGTCTATAAAAAAAATGCTTGGCAACTGTTAAAACAATTATAATTTATATTTTTATTGATATTGTATGAACCTCATTTTAAATAACAGTTATACTTTATTTACACATTATTTTGCCTCCTGACAGCAATTCAGCAGAAGCAACAACTCGGTGCAGGCAAACAGCCTGAAGGACCTGCTGCAGAGTAAAATCGACGACCTGGAGAAGCAGGTTTTGTCCCGGGTCAACAGCATCGAGGAGGGGAAGTCCGGACTCCGGAATGAGACGGAGCAGCGTGGCAGGATGGAGTCCACCCTCACATCCCTTCACCAGAGGATTGCAGATCTGGAGAAAGGTTGGAGGAGACGGTTTTTATTTTAGTGTAATTTAGCACTGAAGATGATAAGGGGATCATGAAGGATGGTGGAGGAGATGGCAGAGCGCTCTGCAGCCTCCTGCTTTAATTCTTGCACGTTAAATCATTGCAAACGTTCCCATTTCATCTCCATTTACACTCTCCGAGCCTTTTTAAACCGTGTTCTGTGTTTGGGACCTCTTTGATCACGTGCATCATCAGCAGCAGGAGCAGCATGACACTCAACGTCACTACTCCTGCCATGGGTTTAGCGTGCAAGATTAAAGAAAATCTGGAACCTCCCCATTGTGGATTTGTTGTGTAATGTGTAATTCCAGTGTAAATCCTCAGTGATGAATCACAAAATGTAAATCCCACTCATATCTTAACTGTTTTCTTTTCCTGACAGGTCAAAGAGAAAACAGACCCCTTGATAAATTCCAGCTCACCTTCCCTTTGAGGACCAACTACATGTACGCAAAGGTGAAGAAGAGTTTGCCTGAAATGTACGCCCTGACCGTGTGCATGTGGCTGAAGTCCAACGCCTCGCCTGGAGTGGGAACACCGTTCTCCTACGCAGTTCCAGGTCAGGCCAACGAGCTCGTCCTGATCGAGTGGGGCAACAACCCCATGGAGATCCTGATAAATGACAAGGTTTGGCTTGAACGTGCTTCAGTTAGTGGAACTCACGTTGAAGAACGTGCTCGTATTTAATGTACTCAAACTCCATTGAAGGTGGCAAAGCTGCCGTTTCTGATCAACGACGGGAAGTGGCATCACATCTGTGTGACCTGGACGACTCGCGATGGTGTTTGGGAAGCCTTCCAAGACGGTGTGAAGCGAGGGAGCGGAGAAAATCTGGCTCCTTATCATCCCATCAAACCACAGGGCCTGCTCATCCTCGGCCAGGAGCAGGTAAAACAACAGGATTAGTTGTTGTTGTAGCTTTTTGTCCATTTCATTTTTCACCAAACGCCATGTAATTTGTCTAAAAGCCAGTTTTATCATCAGCAGTTTGACCATGTGGCTCATGTTCAGCTGGTTTTACTGGTATAATGCATCTTTTAAAACTAGAATAACGATTTAAATAAATAAAGCAGCATCACGATCCATCTCCTCCTCCTGCAGGACACGTACGGTGGAGGGTTCGATGCCACGCAAGCTTTCGTCGGAGACCTGGCCAATTTCCACATCTGGGATCGGAAACTGTCCGTGGGAGAGATTTACAACCTGGCAACCTGCAGCAGCAAAGCTCAAGTGGGCAACGTTTTTGCATGGATGGAGACGAGCCTCGACATTTACGGAGGCGCCTCCAAGTGGACATTTGAAGCTTGTCGCCAGCTGAACTGAGCTGAGCTGCAGCGAAGACCAACCCTAGCGGGTGCCACTGGTTTCAGTGAACTGGTACTGAACAGATCGCGCGGAGACATTTTCGGTGAATAGCTGTGGGGATTTTGTCATAGGCGTTTGATCAAATAAAATATATTTTGGACGACTTGATCGATTTTTACCAGATTTTTGTGTGTGATGGCTGAAAACGCGGTGCACTTTGGCATCCTGTGGTCCCTGCCAGGCGTTCATGGGGTGAAGAAGCAGCAAATGGTGCCACTTCTGAGAGAGGAGGTTGCTCGGTGAGAGCAAACGAGTGGGCCGGCTTCAGACACAGTAGGAGGTGTAGTTTTTAGAAAACAGATGTCACACAAATCAGCAAACCGAAAGACTTCTTCAGCTGTCTTTTCTGTCTCGACTGCCAGGGATCTCCACTGTGAAAACAGGCGAGGTGGACTTCTTCTAAAGGTTTTCTGTAGGAGGTCATCAAATAGACAACATGGCTTCTCTGTCTCTCTTCTTTCTCTTCTGCCACCTGCTTTTGTGTGATTCTGTGCGAAGAAAGACGTTTCCTTATTGCCAACGTTTAAGCCTGAGTGCCTTGGGCTGTTGCAAATCTATCTCAGCACGTCCATCCTCCTTTCCAGAGCGTCTGTGTTTATTTTCCTGTCCAACTGGTTTCCAAAGAGGTGTTTGGGTGCAACACTTCGAATGGCCGAGTGCTATTATTGTAAAATGCAGTTTGTCGATGAGTGTTGCTGTCTGGCAGTCGCTTCAGTGGGAATGTTCTTTGTACAGTAACGAGCATGTCTTACCTTCTGTAATGCTGCGTCATCATCTATAACCTTTGCTTTTACTATCTTAGGTCAAAGTTCAGGTTTTATACTGTATTGTTATACGCTTGAAGCATGGCAGCAGCGACGGACGGACAAAAAGTTCTAGTTTTTGTAATAAATTGTCATACTTGAATCATAGGCAGGTGTTAACATGTTTCTTTTTGCACACTCACTGACTGATCTAAGGGCACGTTGGGTTTGCCACAGAAGGTAGTACACCTTTAAACGAATAGTTCAGACATTTTAACGTGGGGTTCTGTGAAAAAATTATGGATAATTAATATCTTACCTGTTGTTGATCGCTGATTAAACTCAGGATTAGAGCTCATTTTTGACCAGACTGATGAGATGATGATTTGTTCAAGATGAGCCAAAGGTACTGCCCCAAACAGGGATGCAACCACAGGAGCACTTTGTCGCCCATAATAATTCATTATCAAAAACTACAGTTGAATCATGAACTTAGCTGGATCCATGTGTATTTACATCTGTTTGCTCATGCATTTGTTCCTTTTTAATTCCTTTATTTTGTTCAAATGTTAATCCTTGTCATCCACAAGGGGGTGTTGGAGCACTTTCAGCACCATTTTGCTGCCATTTTAAACAGCTCAAGTCTCAAAATACTGCCAAAAAAAAAAAAAAAAAAAAAAAGATATTCTTGGCAGATGTGCCTGAAGTTGCACCAGAAGTGCTTCTGCTGGCTGCGGCTGCCCAAATAGCCACAAAACTCTGATAAAATGTAAATAACATCATTTTAGAGCTGTAAAAGTTCATAATATCTGCATGAACATCTGAAACCGTCTGGAAACTGAAGCTGGTTTGAGACATCAGAAATCCACTTGAGGTCTGGCTCTGCTCGGTCTAGTCAGTAGCTCATCAGTCTGGCCAGAATCAAACTGTTTCTCTAAACAGGTATCTATGACAGATAAGCTATTAATTGTTCAGAACCTTTCCGCGGAACTCTTTATCAAGATGTTTGAATTATTGCTTTAAACCTTTGTTATGTGTCACAAAAAAATGACTCAAAGGATGACACCAGCTGTTAAAGACGTTCATATTTGTTCAGTTTCCACACGTCCTCCAAACCCTTTAGTCCACTTCAGCGCAGCAGTGGCAGCAAGTGGAGCAGAGACACCCTCTCCAGCTTGTTCTTGGTGATCTGCAGATCCTCTAAAGCCCAGAAGGAAGGTGGTCTCATCAAACAAGGACCAGTTTGAGCAAACAGGACTCTTTTTCTCAACTTCTTGGAGAAAAATGGCCTGTTTCTAATCTGAACACCCCCACCGCCCCCACGCCCGAATGGGGTTGACGACTCAGTCTGCACATGGGGAGAGAGAATGGTGTTTGTAACTTTCAGCCTACAGCAATCCCAACACATACACTTTACTGTAGAGGATGAAGAAAAACACAGTTTTCCAAATTTTTTTAGTCAAAAACTGAACTGCGTTGAGAGTTTTGCTTCAAATAAGGATTTTGGCTGCGAACAGATTATCAAAAATGTAGGAATGTCACACGTAAGTCCACAAACCGTCATCCTGTCTGTAACAACTGGCGCACAGTTTCCTTGTAGCTGATGTGCCATCAGTAACAACAGTGACCAACAAAGTATCAAACGTAAAGTAAAGTAAAGTAAAGTGCAATGTGTTGTCATCATTATATGCTCCCATTCAATGGCAAAATTGGTTCTCTGCATTTAACCCATCGCACCGGAGATGCACCCAGGTGGAGCAGCGGGCAGTTATGCAAGCGCCTGGGGAGCAATTAGGGAGTAGGTGGCTTGCTCAGAGACACCACGGCATGTGGGATTGGGCTGGGGGATCGAACCTGGGACTTTTGGGTCCTGAGTCAGCTGCCCTACCTCTACCCCTTCTCAACTCCAGACAAGCTTAGAAAACATATGCCTGACTGACACAACGTTAAACTGGAGAATCCAATCCATCTGTTTATACAGCTGCTCTCCTGACTGAATGCTATATCACCATCTAGCATAACGCCTCGTTATCCCCCAACCCAACTGTCATGCATAATTACTGAATCATTATTTTTCCACATTTTTCTTGCAATGTTGGGACTTCAGCTGGTCCTCAGCAGTCGCAGCCTAGAGAGGATTAAAAGAATAAGAATGTGCTTTTTTGGAACTGGCCCCTCAATGGGTTTGACATCCAATCGCTACAAACACTAGACTTGATCAGGATCTAGTTTTGTGAGAAACAAGACAAATCCATAGAAAACCCACCTCAATATCCACAGAAAAGAAGACTTTTTAGAAGAGGGGTGTCAAACCCACTTACAAAAGAGGGCCATATTAAAACCCTTTTCAAACTAAGGGCCATTTCAGAATCGACATTAACTCAACTTAGATACCCAACATCTTTCTTGGTTGCAGGTTCCTCAACAAGAGTTTGATTGGTCTTATTTGACGTTCTCTGTCACACTTTTGACATTGTAACCAAAGATTACAGAAAAAAAGTGATAAAAGTATTTTACATTTAAAATGACATCTTGGGGGCCAAATAAGATGTCATCAAGGGCCACATCTGGCCCCCCGGGCCTTGAGTTTGACACATGTGTTTTAGAATATTTCACATAGTTATCCTCAGCTTTAAAATACAAATATAGTCCATTTTTAACTCATCCAACCACTATTTGGGTTGTTTTTTTAATTCAATCTCCTCAGATTTTAGAGTCTTTTCCAGGTTTGTTCCTGTTAAGGTTGGTGTGATATTTGTGAAAATATAACATCACAGTGAAGGGAAGGATGGCTGCTGGAGGACAGACAATCCATAATGCTTTCCTGCAAATGCATGTACCAGATGTGAAGGTCTTTCCTTTGTTCTTCCTGAGGTTGTGGAGTCCCACCACCATCCGGGGTCATCTGTCCCACAAATTGGTTTCCATTCTCTACCTCCGAAGAGGGAGCTCATTCTCACATCAATAGACTTTCCCCCAGATACCAGACAGACCCGGCTCAGATGGCTCACATATCTGTCACACAGAAAGCTCCCACCGAGGTTGAGTTAGAATTTTGTCTTCTTTTTTTCTTGAGAAGTTCCTCACATTCTAAAGATCAGATGTCTGTTTCCACACAATCTGTGAACTCTCCCTAACTGGCCATTTAGGCATTCATTAGAAACAGACTTTCACTCATTATTTCTTTCCACGTTGTTGACCTGCAAACCACATTTGTGGAATAAATGTTGTTTCACTTGACTTAACTGTTGCCCCACACCTTATAAGATATGCATCATCCATATCCAGGTGGATAGCCAGGGTGTTGACATTTCCTTGGTTTTCCTCAGCATCTGCATGTGTTCTGTTAGAATGTATTATTCTGAGTAAAGTCAAATTCGAGCTGAAGCTTTTCATCTCTGTTTTCTCTTGTCTCACCGAGTGTCTGCGTAGCTAAAACAATTCATCACAGCTCTTTGAGTCTTTCTTTCTTATTTATTTTGCACAAGGAAGATTACGTTTTTGTCCTTGAAATGACATGGTGAACGAATAGAAAGACAGAGGCTGTTTTAAGAAAAATGAAAACTGTGGTGAAAATATAAATGAACATAGTAAATAATTAGAATATATGAACCCAGTCTGCTTGTAACCTTGATTTAAGTTAAGTCAAACATTAATTTATCAATCTGATAAAATAAAATAAAATAAAATATGAAGGTTGTTGGTGTAAAATAAATAACAGGTAAATATGAATTGTTCTTTTCCTTTCCAATGAACCCCTCTTTAGGATAATGCAACATCAACAGCAATGGGAATAGATAAATCTAGCTGACAGAAGAAGCTAAATTTGTGCAAAATCTCGTTTTTCCCACAAAGCTGATGGGAAGTTCTCTAATTTAAGGCTGAATGTGAAAACAAACAGGATGAGGATGGTGGAGAGTGAGCAGGCAGGTGAGTATTTTGGCTGAGATGTTCTACAGATTGAAGGTAAGTTGAATGATTTTGATTCACCAGAGGACTCAGGCCTGTTTACACAAGGACAACCTCTGGAAACATTAGTGTTTTTATAATCTTTATTGTGACAAATAAACAAGAAAACAAAACAAAAAAATGTTTAAAGTGATCCATTTGTAGTTTTCATGCCAGTCAGGGTTGCCAGATAAGAAATGATGAACTCTTATACTGCAGATTTAAATTTATTGTATTTTTACCCAAACTGTCATAGGTGCAGAGTGAAGGTGTTGGAGAGTGAGGTGTGTGTTGTGTTTTGTGGACATGTGCACATAATTATATATGTATATGTTTACATTTGTATTTATTTATCTGACAATGCTGATCCTGGGCTCAACATTGTGCCTGTATTACCATCACAGTTACATCCACACTGGTGAATACCTGAACGTCTCTTTGGACTGAGGACGCTGTTGGTTTTGCTCCTACATGTGGAACGAAAACACTCTGCTCCTTGTAGTTTAATGTAACTCTTGTTAGTGCAGAAAATTGTCTGACTGCAGCCGTCTGTATTGCACACCTCTGCAGGGGGTTCCACGAGAACATCCACTATGATATCTGGTGTAGGGATTCCAGTTTTGTAGCCATTAACCACATTCTTGCAGCTTCCTGAGTGGCAGGCCAGTGCCAATTACCACCAGCTGATCCTGATCCTGGCTGATGAATCCTCGAGTACTTCAGGCCTTGTGGATCATCTTCTCACAGCAACTACCTACAACCAGTCATCATACAATCAGCCTTTGAGTCCATTCTGCCACTTTCTAACTTGCCCCACTATTTCCACCATCATCACACATTGTCCTGGAATTCTCCACTTTCTCTTCCAAGCCTGCAGAAACAACAAGATACCGTAAAACGTTTAGTCCAGTCACGCAACTACTTATAATATCCTCAGTGAAAATACTTAATTACCTGATCCTCTGCAGATCCGTCCAGTGCTTGACATTTCCCTCCACATTGAAAATGAAAGCACTTACCTTTTCTTAACTGAATGTGTTGAGTCTCTTGCTGCCACTTTGAAGACTTTGGGTGTTAAAGGAAACAACAGGTATGATACAGTGGCAGCTGGCTAGCAGAGGTTGCAAAGATGCCGCCCCGCCATTCACCACATTACCTTGAATAAGACATAAAAAATAACTAAAATGAATGACTAGAAATATTTTAAAATATATGTGTTTTTTTTCAAGTTATGTAATTTATGGTTTCTGGTTTTTGGAATTGGTGGGTCCCTATGTTATCAATGTTTGAAGAAGACATTGGCAGCAGTTTCAGCCGTGGCAAAACTGCCAAGTCTGTGTGAAGGTTTGGTTTGTGCTACAAGTACTCAAAATCAGCTGCTTTATGACCTTATCCATAAGATGGAAGCAATTTGTGATAATTACAGGCCACCTACGGCTTCTAGGACTCACCAGCATGTTGGAGTCAACCTTGAAGAAGGCTCATAGCACGGATCAGTGAAATGCCCACAAATCTGGCCATTCTGAATTTGAAAGTACCAGCAGGGCTCAAGGCTGACCAAAAAAAAAAAAAAAAAAACAGCTTGCCTGAAGAAAATCAAAAATGGTGGCTTATCTGAATCTGACTCCCCCATCCATTTCAGAGAGAATGAGTGTTGTCATCTACACAAATGACAAACCTCATCAGAAATGGTCCAGTTACACTCAGAAACGTGCCATGTAAACAGGGCGTCAAGTTCAAAGACGGAAAAGGTTGATGAAGCAATCACATCGAAGAGTTCGTAGTGACATTAACACTAGTGAAGAAATGGGTTACCGCGCAGGCTTACGTCTTTTGTATTTTTTATTTTTTTTTTTTTTTTTGAGTCTTTTGGATCAGTAACCATAGCATCAGTGTGTCTGGTCCCTTTCGCTGTGCTCTTTTAGAGCGTTTAGAATTTGGAACATTAAGGACATTGCAAGAACATGGGAAGGGTTTATAAAGTTTTAAAAATACATAAATACTAAAATACATATAAGTTCGAGTTCAAGTTCAAATAAACTTACCATCACATGTGGTAGATGAGATGGAATGAAATTATGTACACGGGGTCCCAGTTACACCCAAAAATAGCAAAATATAAATACCCTGATGCATGCTGTATATAT
>JARVGQ010000474.1:14145651-14155760 GCA_031762355.1 Hypsolebias martinsi | reverse complement strand
TATATATATATATATATATATATATATATATATATATATATATATTATCCAACTCCACTGCAAAGGAAGCAAGTGCACCCATACATTGCTTTAAAATGATGGTGTTTCTTGTTGCAGACAAAAATAAAATCAATATTAGAAGATATGAGAAATAGCATGAAGCGTCAGCGATAAATAGATGTGACTGTATCTATTTGTTTGTGGACAAATTAATCGGGGCCCGTAGTTTAGAGTCTGCAAATTAATTCCAACCCTGCCAGAGTGAGATGAGTTAAACAGACATAACCTCAACAAGAAGAAGAGGAGGAGGCAGAGGGTGCAGACATCCAAGTTAAAAACAATATGGCAATAAATGAACACAGAGTGGGTCAAATGTTTTCTCCAGTGTTTTAAAGTCACTAATAAACAAAAAAAAAATCATTTGTTGCACTAATCCACAGCTCTTCTTTTCAATTAGTGGGAAGGTCAAGATTGTCAGAAGGAAGCAAATGAAACACGGCTTAAGATTTTAATGAGGCTGCACGCTAACAGTGAGACGCTCCAACCTTATGGCTGAGAGGATTTTCTTTTCCATCATCAAATTCAGTTTGAATAATCCCAAATTGCCTTAAAGTGTTTGATAGACAGAGAGAACTGGTACAAAGATAAGCAGTTTACAAGTGATTTTCAGCTTGATATGGGTTTTGACCCTTTGGGTTGTAGGTGCAACCATTCGGTCAACAGTAGCTTCCAATCACATTTCAGCTATAACCAATGTGTCAAATAGGTTTTTAAAGATGTGCTTAAATGTCAGGGGATTGTTAAATGAATGACGAACCATGTGTGTGAGTTCAGAGAGTTCTTTTCTTTCAGAAAGGAGCTGAGTTGATCTTGCATGTACAGCTGGGAGGCCGAGGTCATCATGGACTGTCTGTCTGCTGTGATAGCTGATAAGCGTGTATTATATAAATAATTCTCACACACACTGCTGGTGCAGATTCTCACGACTGGGCTCCACGCAATATAGAACTTGGGTGGATCTATGTAAGCCTGTTGTGTCTGCCCTTCCAAGTAAAAAAAAGGTGATATATCTTCTCGTGTCCTCAAGTGTGGCTTCTTTCAGTAAGTAAGACGAACAGGGGATATTTTTATCCAATAAAAACAACTAACCATTTTTGTCACCCATTACAGAAAGAAAAAACAGGAAATAGTTTGAGCATGACAACTTCAAATAAAAGTGAGGTACTGACTCGCAGTTTGGTTTGTGGATGCATCAAGAAGGGTTCCTTTCTAAAGTAGGATTGCCATGTCAAAATCCAAGGTGGCCACCCCAATCATTTGAGGAAACTACGCTTTCTAGTTTTTTTTTTATATTGCGTAAAAGCATACTTTTCTCAAATGACTGTGGTGGCCAAAGGAAAATCTATGGTGGCTAAGGCCACCAATGGCCACCCCCTGGCATCACCATTGCACCTGGTGATGGATAAAATGCTCGCCAGGATCCGTCACTCTGTGCTGCCTTAAACAAGAAAAAATAAAGTAAAACTACTTAATTATTAAGTTATATATAATAAAAGCATTGCATAACCAAATGGTTTCTGCACAAACTGTCAGAAACCATCTTAAAAGAAAGCTCATCTTCATGCTCAGGGTCTCCATCTGACTGGAGTTTGTCCCTGTAAGCCACTTGAGCAGGCAAATGCTCACATTCGATGGTGGATGGCATGTTGGAGAGACGTTCTCTTCATGGATGAATCCTGGTTTTCATTGTTCAGAGCAGATGAAAGACTATGTGTATGGCGTCATATGGGGTTTGCTGATAGTGTCAAGTAGTTGTGAATCAAGTAGCCCATGGTGGTAGTGGGGTTACATGTGGTTTGTGGTTGTGAGGCCAGTTGGATGTACTGCCAAATTCTCTGAACATGGCCATTCCTCCAGTCAGCATGCCAACTGAACACTCCCTCAAAACATACATCATTGACTGCACATTTTAGAGTGGCCTTTTATTGTGGTCACCCTAAGGCACACCTGTGCAATCATCATGCTGTCTAATCTGCATCTTGTTACGCCATACCTGTGAGGTGGATGGATTTTCGCGGCAAAGGAAATGCGCTCACGAAAAACAAATTTGTGAACAATGTTTGAGAACAAGACCTTTCCACGTACACAGAACGTCTTAGATCTTTTGAGTTCAGCTCATGAAAAATGGGAGCAAAAACTAAAGTTTTGTTAAAATGTGTCCAGTGTGATGAGAAATCTTTTGATAGACAGCCACGCGAACACTGGCGCAAATATCATTAACCATTTTTTACCAGCGTGATAAGAAGAGAAAAAAGCAATCCCTGAAAACAAGCCTCGTGTCACCTCCAACTCTTTTTAGAAAAGTAAATTTAGTACCATGTTTATATTCCCAGAGAATGTTGGGATATTTATATGTGCAACAAGGAACCTGAGAATATTAGAGCAGCATGTTATCAGCGGGGGCCTCTTTCTGCCTGCTGCGCTCAGCAAAGAATTAAGAGATTGAGCCTTCTCGGCAGCAGTTTTATCCAATACTGATTTTAATTTGCCCCACGACACACTCACCTCTCCCAGTGTGGTGGGAAAGTTTATTCAGCTGCAGCTTGAGAAGAATGCTAAAGTAGGCTTTCACTGATACTATCTCCTAGCTCGTTCCTTTTGGAGATAAATTCCAGATAATGTCGTTAGAGTACCTTTGATGCTGAGCGTGGCAACCGGAGAGTAACGGCAACAGGGCGATGAAATGTAGAGCGAGGATTTATCCTCCGAGATTTCTACATGAGTGACAGCTCTAGTGGAGACACTGACAGTGGTGAGACGTTGTGTCTTCCATTATAATATGGTGACAACAAATAATCAAATAAGAACGTTGAATGAGTTGAAACTAAACAGACCGGTGTTGTGAAGATGTATATCACGTGACTAAATTGGTCAACTTAGTTCAAATTCAGTTAGCTCAGCGGATCAGATTTTTAGATGTTGTGCTCTATTAAGATGTAGTCAGTATCATATCTGCAGTAGAACTTGCTCAGAACATTTCATCACTTTGGAATATCAAGCCAAAATTCTCAGGGAAGTTAATTTAACGGCTAGTTCAAGTGGGAAAAATACTAATTTCAAAAATGTCATAGCGGTACATGTACAAAGTAAAGTTTTTTTTTTTTTTTTTAATAAACGATAACATCTGCACCATCATTTTTACATTAGACAGCTAGAAAAGATAGCATTTTCACAAAAATGCTATATGAATGCTGAAAAAAGTACAAGTTGAAATGGATTTGTTAGTTAAAACAAAGGTACCAGAAGCCAAATTAGATTGACTGGGGCTAAAAAAAAAAAAAAAAAGCTAAACTGAAGCTAAAAGCTTAAATGAGCAAAAGAAAACTTCAAAGAGAATGTTTTGAACCGACTCAATCACAGTGCACTTCCTGGGAACACGTTCTGTAATTTTTTTTTAAATGTATAAATTTACAAGTACAAAAAGTTATGGCACATGATTCCTCATTGAGCTAAAGTAATTGAGTCAAAAAAACAAAAAACAAAAAGATGAAACTATAACAGAAAAACAAGAGTGGTCACACTTTTGCTACCTTTAACATTTTATGTTACGTTGCCGTTGATAAGTGATTCCACTCGGCTCTCATCTTATCGGTTCGTCTCAGGTGTAGGTAGTTTGCCAGTCTGCTTGGTGGGCGGGATCATAACTGATGGTGTTCGAGCCACTCCGCCCGTTGTGGTCCTTCATCGCCCTGTCATCGGACTTGAATTTCGTTAGCTTATCCTGGCTCTGCTTATAAGTCCGGGTGGGGCCATGCTGTGCCACCATCTCCGATATCTCTGTAAATGTGCTAATTTCTTGTGACACCATCCGATAACACGATCAGAGAAGAAGTGGAGTTCAGATGTAGTTTGCAGTTTTGCTAGGCGGCTCATCCAGTGACGTTTCTCCAATGGCCAATCAACAGCTGCTGTCTGCATAAGTCAAAGTTGGCCCCTCGGAGCAGTTTGCTTAGAACCACAAACAAGGTGGTCCCATAAACTGGGCTATGTGAGGTTACCTTTAAGTTCTGCTGAAGCCTGTTAATCAGCCGTTTATTCAAAATGACGCGCGCTGAAACGCACAAATATGTAAAACAAAGAGATTGGCCCTCGAGGTCCAGGACTGGAAATGGTTGGTTTATGGTTGTTTACATTGGATTTTAAAATTTACTTTGGGAAATAAGATTCCACATGAAACATCTGTTGCAAAATGAAGTGTGTTGAGAACCAGCTGAAATAACTGATGGAAAATTAACGTGTAAAAAAAATAAAATACAGTGCAGTATTTTTTCCATTTGAGTTACATCATTAATTTCTCTGGCAGGTAAAAAATATATATAATTTGACAGCTAAGTTTCTCATGAAACATTTGTCTTCTGCATACATAATTACAGCTTTTTATCGAGATTAAGCTAATGTAAATGACAGTGGTGTAAACGTTTATAAAGTGGGGTTTTCATAAACATCTATGAAACTTTTGTTGTTTTAGGATGAAAGTCAGCTCTGGTTTTAGTTGGGCTCAGATTGGTTGTTAGCACGACTGTCTTTCTAAAAACATCTGATTTTCCCAACTGATGTTTTGATCACTGTGTATACTGCAGGTTAGATACTGACTACATCAAAACGCCACTTCAGAAGCATCCCAATGAAATAAATATATACTGTATATTAAAAGAAGTAATAAAAACATTTTGTGTGCTATTTTTCTTGTGCATTTCAACTGCATAGAAAAGATGACCACATATGCTGGTTATCAAGGTTTTTCAAACAATTTTATTCATATTTTTACCATAACATCTAAAAACTGATTTTCTTACTTTGTTTATTATCAAGTTAAATTAGAGCAAAACAACCACAAATCAAAGCTTTATAAATGTCATAAGCTTAAATCGTCCTTAGTGCTCGGTGATAGCACACATTAAGGTGGCGGTGGTTAACATTTCTCAGTGTAGCACTAACATGGCACTCTGAGAGCATTAGCATGCTAATTTGTTTTGCTTATGGCACATCTGTGCCAAAGTGCTGCCTCACAGAACAGCTGAAGTGTCATTCAAATCAAATACAGTCTAAACGGCACAAACAATCATCCACTCCTGCTTAAGAAACCCAAGTTTTAAAAGTGAATACTCCAGAGGAAATTTATTCTTTTGTATGCGTGGACAGTGTAAGTCTTAGACGGTCATTGCTCAAGAAGTCAGAACTCTTATTCTCTTAAATAATCCAGAGGTGTCATGAATCTCGCTCCGCCTGATCTTACGTAGCATCGGGATAAGCAGACACAAGACACAATGTTACAAACAGAAACAGTGAAATAAAACAATAAAAATCACGCCAGGAAATTCAATTAAGTTTTAGCTGAAAGCATCTGATAAGTTTATGGAAATTAAAGTTTTATGTAAATCAGTCGGCTGTCTGGCACGGAGCCAGATCACAAGGGAGCTACGTTGTGCTGAATTTAAATTAGGTGCCTGAGAAAACTCAGCAGCATGAAAATATTATCACAGAATCTGAAGTGTGTTGTATATTTGGGAGTCTGGGGAGGGAGCAGCTCTCCAGTTATTAAAAAATGAATTATAACTCAATAGTTATTACGTTACTCCTCCAACACCTCTGTAGTAAGGCGATCCATGCTCAAAACATCTGGTACCAAGACTGGCTATTCATCACCAGGATTTATTCCTTTATTTCAACAATTCTCCTCTCATCTTTCATTAAGTGCAAAAGTAGTGTGAGCTGTAACAGGATCTGTAGAACAGAGCTGCAGATCTGAGAGCACTTCTATCCATAAAGCACACTGACATCTTGTGGACAGAAGGAGTACAACACAGGAAGAATCTGCATTATGTAATTACAGTAATAATGCTTCATCTCATCTTAGAAAACTACAAGTGAGGATGTACTTTTGTAGTTTTTTATAATATTAATAAACTTTAGTAGACATTTAACAATAAATTACATGCAAAAAAAATTAGTACGTTTGTGCTTAGTTGTGCTGTACAAGGTTATACATAAAAATAAAAAATAGTTATTGCAGACTCACACTAACATTGATCCTCAAAAAGAGACATTAGTGACACTTCTCTGCTCTGTAAAGATATGATGGTCTCAACTTTTCAAAGCTTTTATTAATGAGTTGATAAAAAGAGTCCATGGAGGGATAAGGCACAGGAAGAGCTGGATACCAGTGAGCTTTTATAGCTGCCTGAGGACAGATGCTACCTTGAAAGCGTGGAGCTGGCACAGGATTGGCTGGAGGACGTTGTGACACCACTGAGCTGAGAGAAACCACTCTGACAAGACTCCAGACTGGTCATGGATCCCCTGGAAAAAGGAAAAAAAAAAAATCAAAACCTTTAAATAACTATAGGGTAGAAAGCAGGTATGAAATCAGATAAATCAAAACATTTTTGAGCGTCCACATAACTGCAGTTAAAGAAAACCAGGATCCAACCAGGGGCGTAAAGCTCTGCATTTATAAATAAACTGACCTGAAGTCATGGGAGGCCAGCACTTCGGTGTAATACATAATCTTGCACTTGTGGGAAGAGACCTGCAGGGAGGCCAGAACATCATCAACACGAGGCAGGCTGGAGGCGGCACAGGCTGCGGCGCTGTGGAAGCGCCACTGGAGGATGTAGAAGCCAGGCCAGCGTGTTATATGGGAGCCCTGGAAAAAATATATATACATATTTATATATATATCTATATATTCTGCGAGCTGAACCATTTCAAAGCTCTGCCTCAAAGAAAAATAAACAGTGTGAATATACAGAGTCTAAATGACTCTAAATCCTGAGCGCGAGTCTAACCTGCACACTTTCTCCCTCTCTGCAGGTGAGGGCCTTTTCCACCCTGCTGTAGTCCTGGCCCAGCACCCAGCTTCTATCAATCAGCTGAACATTTACACCCCCAAGGGAAGCGATGCCATGAGCTCCCAGAGCGTCTCTCTTAGGAGGCTGTGGAGCCCTTTTGGAGTGGTAGATATTAAACATCACATCTCCTTTTGACACGTCAAAGTCCCACGTGATGACAGAGGAGGCCTCTGTGATCTCAATCAGCACCTGTACAGGAGGCAGGACACAGATGAGTGGGCTTCAGCTGTGATGTCCATTATTTTCCAGCTGGTGGCAGCCTAACCCAGCACATTAAACCAGTTTCTTTTTAACCAACTAACTATCAGGGTAGCCTTAGTCAAAACCATACCTCATATGGAGCTCCTTTAAAGATGCTGGCACTCTTATAGATGGAGTCGGTCAAGAAGCCGTTTTCTTCACTCTCCAGCTCCTCTGCAGTTCTATACAGAGATTTGGGGACCGTACCTCCTTCTGGGATATCACACTGGAGAGAATGAAGATTTGAAAAAGTCTTAATATGTAATATTTGTGCAGATGCGATGGCTTGTTTGACAGTAACATTTGGAGAAAAAAAAATTTAAAAGATAAAGTGTTTTACATGCAATAGTTGTTCAAGGCTGCTCTCTGTAGATGAATTACTTCCCCACTTAATGAAAAATATTTCAGAGAAAACTCGTCGAGGCCAGCCACATAATTACAGTAAACACATGTCATGCAAAATAACCGGTGACGAGATGACGTGAAGGTCACGCTGCAGACAGTGAAGGGCTTAAAAGCTGTCAATTCAAATGAGCTTTTCAAAATATTCTTGGATTTAAGGAGGGTGTTTTTTTAACTGCTTCAAAAAGTTCAACTGGCTTAAATCTAGCATTAAAGGCTGCTTAACTAATGAAAAGCAACTAAAAGTCAAGGAATTTGTTCCTTGACCTGCTCATGTGTTTATTTATTCTGCTCCATCCCAAGAAGACGTGCTACAGGATGACAGACACAAGCTTCTTATTCATCCCTTCCTCACCACAGCCCAACACAAAGTGAGGAGCGTGGCTGGCATGTGTCAGTGCTTTCTGCATGAGTGAGTAGCGTACACAGCATGTCGACCAGGTGTCAAGCGCTTCCTGTAACCCCGGCTCAAAAATAGTTGTGTTGCTGTGTAAAAAAAACTATAAAAAGTCAAATAATCTAAAAATGCTTTCAAAACAAAAACAACTTATCAAATGCTAAAACTTGACCATTTTGGATTTAAGAAGGAGCTACTTGTTTTAAAGTTTTAAACAAGGTCAACTAAATAATGAAAAATTTAGTTGTGCATAATAATAATAATAATAATAATAATAATAATAATAATAATAATATAAATTTATTTTCCTGTGAAAATACAGTGTGAATGCTCATTGCTGAAGAACTTGCTAAAAAACATGCTGAAATTAGCAAAATAAATAAAAAAACATGCTAAAATGTAGCTGAAATGGAAGAACAAACCTAAGTTAGCAGAAGAAAGCAGAAAGAAGACATATTTGTTATAAGCAGAAATGAGCACACAAATTAGTAAATTGGCAAAAAAAAAGACAAAAAATAGCTGAAAGAAGCTTAAAACTACCACACGGAAATGGAAGGATCTGAAATGAGCTCAGAAAAATGTGGAATTACCTTAAAAATTAAAATTTAGCACAAAACAACTAAATAGTAGCTGAACTAGCAAAAAAAGCTGAAACTAGCAGAAAAAAGCTGGAATGAGCATAACAAGCTGACATTAGCAGAAAGAAGTTAATTAGGTGGAAAATAGCAAAAGTTACCACGAGAAACTTGAATTTATCTGAAAACAGCTGAAATTAGCTAAAAATGCTTTTTAAAAAAATAGCTGAAAAGGTAGAACAAGCTTAAATTAGCAGAAGAAAGCACAAAGAACGCTTGCTGCTCTCTGAGTCACAGCTTATTTAAGGTGGACTGATGAGACATGGAAAACTTTGTGGCCTGGCAAATAAGTGTAAATATCTTTATCAAATCATTAATACTGGAACCATGTGTATTTTCATAGTGCAGGTAAAATATCCAGAGATGGATAAGTGCACAAAGAACATGTAATTTTCAGATCTGAAATACTGTATTTATTCAGATCAGAGTTTTATTTCAGCAAGACATAAAACAAAATTTGAAGTGTCTGAAACCTTACATCACAAATAAACATGAGATAAATTTGAGAATTAGATTTACAATAAATTAGCATTACCATGCAGTTCCCTCCAAGAAAGTCAGGGATGATGTCTCTGTCTATGTAGTCCACCAAGCCTCCTGGACCCTGGTAGTCGTTTCCAGCATAAACAAGGAACTTTTTCCGAGTGTTCTCATTAATCAGGGGGCTGACCTGGAAACAAGAAGCCAACGCTCATCAGAATATGGAAGAAACAGCGGGGTCACTCATTATGAACTCTGCAAATCAATTTGTAGCCCATGAATTATTCATAAGGGAGGAATATAAATATGTTGATGGTGTTTTGTAACCCATTCTCTATGGTCATTTGTAATTTCAGTATCCAACAATCATGATTTGGATGCATCTTTCACAAATCCTGGAAATAACTTCAATCGTTAGTGAAATGTAGTTCTATTCTGCTTGAGCTGTGAACCATTTTTGCTGTAGTTCATCATTTCATACTTGTGTGCATAAACTCCAATTCATCTGCATTTCTTTGTTTAATACTTTAATTATTCTGCTCAACTGCACGTTTGCATTGACTGTAATCGAATGTCTCCCATGAGACAAAGTCTTGGCATATTTTACTGCTATACTTATCTTGCTAGAAAAACTGATAAACTCTCAAATCAAATATTATCCGGACTCATTTAACATCTTACCTCTCCATCAGTCTGGTTTCAGAAAACAACATAGCACAATGACTGCTTCACTGAAGGTTCTTAATGACGTTGTTGAAGCAGTGGATGCTACAGATTATTGTGCTGCAGTTTTCTTAGACCTGTCTAAAATTTTTGACATGGTGGACCATAACATCTTGTGTCATAAGCTCTCAGAAATCGGTTTCTCAGATCACACCATTGGTTGGTTTTCTAACTCCCGTATTTTCCGGCGTATAAGTCGCAGTTTTTTTTCCCCTAATTTGCATGTCCCGCGACTTACACGGCAAAGCGACATATTTATGGATTTTTTCCCCATATTTTTAGACCAATTTTTGGCTGAGATATGACCGTTTCAATTCATTT
>JARVGQ010000474.1:14115565-14126149 GCA_031762355.1 Hypsolebias martinsi | reverse complement strand
CTAGGATCAGATTATCTTTGTAGAGATGTAGTAGAGTGCTGTATGGATGTGTGTGTGTGTGTGTGCGTGTGTGTGTGTATGTTCATATATAGTTTTGTTACCAGCATTGCTCCATGTACAGTGTTAGATAAAATTATTAAATGAATGTTTGCAAGAAGCAGCCACAAAACTTGTTTATTTGTTACAGAACAGAAGCTTTAATTTGAGCATTTCCTCCCCCCACATACATTACCAGATGTGTAAAATGTACAAAAAGACGCGATTTAAATGTAAAAGATGTACGTATGCAGATTACTGAAGACAAGCTATTTAGAAAAGTTTTGACAGAATTCTTCACATCATTCACTAATAGATTTATTTAAAGATAGATATACAGAGAGATTTCCAATACAGCTGCTTGCAGTAAAGAATGTTCATCCAAAAATTTTTACTTGAAGAAACAGGGAGGCTCTAGTTGTTTGTCTCCTTTTCGATCAAGAGGTCCCTGATAATTTGATATTAGGCAGCAGATGACCCACAGCTGATTGACTGAATCTCCTGATTGACTGGTACTCCTTCACCCTTCACATAGCCCTCTCTGCTAAAATCCTCAGATGAGCCTGGGTCTTGTGGGTGTCCTCCTTGCTGAGTTGCTGCTGAGAAAGATGGACACAAGAAAGCAAAACTACATTATGAATCATCACAACATGGAAATGGTTTGGCATATACCTTTTAATGCAGTTTTTAAAATGCTATTCTAAACAACAGTGTTGGAAGATGTCAGAGATTTACTTTAATAGATAAAGTAAACATTTTAAAGTTACAAATAGCTGTACTAGTTTGACACATTTTTGATGTGCGGTTAAAGTAAGAAATGCAGAAAACAATGATGCATTGTATTTATTGAATCCCACATAAAAATGAATAATGAAATGAATGTCAAGTCATTTTTTCATTTTTGATTCTCAATGAAAAAAACAATTGGACAAATGGTACACTGACCATCAAAGTACAGTGGGTCAATGTAAACACAAATTTTTATGTTCATTCTCCATAATCAATTTTGAAAAATAAACAAAATGCCAACATTTCTAGAGAGCAGTATAACATAGTATAAGCAGTGGTTAATTTGGGCTGGATCGTGCCGGAAGATCCGGGAACTCTCTCATTTTGACTGCTTGGATCCGGCAACTCTTTTATCAGATCCACAAACTCCACCCCTAAAAGTCCAAAGTCATCGCACATTTTTATTTTGAGTATTTATTAAAAATACAACGAGAGGAGACGTTGCCCATTCTGTTCAGATGTTGTGCAAAAAAGTGATTCTCTGCCAAAAACTGATCGGGTGGTGCACAACATTTCAGACACTGGGTTAGGACACTGGACAGTAAGCTGAATTCACACACAGGTTTGTTAATTGTTGTTGCTCTCTAAAATAGCATTGTCAGTTCAACCTGCATTTATACAGGTTGTTAGTTGCATTGAGCCTCGAGGACTCATTTACAAGACAGACCTGTTTTTAATCAATTTAATCAAGTTTACAGATGTTTAACAACCTGTTAAAATACACCAAAATGCAGGAAATGGCATCTCGGTTATTCAAAATTTTCTGGGGGAGGATGGAAACCCTCCCCTGCTGTTTGTGTTCCGGCATCAGTTGGTTTACAAATCAAGCCCTGAGCATAAGTACACAGTACAGCTTCAGTTTGGTCTTTATGTTGAACTGCTGGGAGTCCAAAAAGTGCCACAACTTCCAGTTGAAGTAGATGGATGCTCGTCCTGAGCCTGGTTCTGCTGGAGGTTTCTTCCTGTTTAAAGGGAGTTTTTCCTTTCCACTGTCGCCTATGTGCTTGTTCAGGATGGGAGACTATGACAAAGTGAAAATTCATCACAATCTGCTGTCGTCCTTTGATAGATAACTTTTACTAATTGGGTTTTATTATGTATGTGAATGTTTCTGTACAGTGCCCTGAGACCACTTCTGTTGTGACTTGGTGATATTTAATGAACTGAATTGATCTGAGTTAAAGGTGTCTGCCTTTTTCACCTTTTCATTTTCACATGATGAAGCAGCCAGCTTTAATGTCGAGACAGAAAAAGGAGATAGAAAATAATCCTTATTTGGGAGTTTGAGTTCTCTGTTATAACTACAGTTTGTAATAGAGGGGCAGCATACGTATGCGACAGCCTTGTTTTTCTACATTAAAAATAACAATCAATCGAATTCATAAGCGAAACACTAACTTCGAGTTTAGGGTTGTGTTTCTCTACTGGTTTATTCTAAATCCAAGCATAATTAATGCACATCAAACTTTAATTCAGCCTTGTAAAACATTTCTTACAAGATCTTTTTAATTGGCTTTTTTTTTTTTGAACTGGCACACATATCCACAATGGATTACCAGCCTTCTTTCTCTATTTATACTCTCCTAGGTTGAGCTCAGATATCACCATGCAGAATATTGCAGATGATGTGCACATGCATGCGGTATCATCATTTAGCTTTGATCCTCTGTGCCAACAAAAAGCAGCAGAGTGTGGGGGAGAATATTCAGTGTTGTGTTATAGCTTAAACTACAGAACATTTGCCCCATCAGGCATCAGAAGTGATGCTGGGAAGAAACTATCTACCCCTCCTTTTTTGTTTGTTCCACCACATGTTGCCAAAGGTGGTTTTGTGTCATTCAGTGACACGCAATTAAACTGACAGCTCAGACAACAAAAGTGTTCGTCACTGGCGGGGGACGCCTTAACCGCCTCAAATGAGATCCATTTAGACCAGTCAAAGTGGGAGATTATAGCGGCAAGAGAAGACAGTAACATGCCACTCTGATTTATATGTCTAACTCGATGTCATCCGAGCAGTAAGCAGCGGTGGTTGTTATCACACAAAGCAGCATTCAAATAAAACCCCAGCCATGTCACCATGTCACTTTGTTCCATGAAGAATAGCAGTAATTACTGAGCTTTTCCAAAGATCCTGCAGTGCAGCGACCGGTTCTTCATGATTATATTGTCAACCTGTGAAATTACACTCTGTAAAGACTTTCTATGTAAAATAGCAGCAATATACTGACAACTGGCATGGTGTTGCTGTTATTTAACATTGCTGATATGAATGGTCAAAGGTGCACACTGTAAGTGTGTTTTGTTTTCATTGCCTTTTTTCTATTATTTTACCAAAAAAAAAACAATAATAAAAATTAAAAAGAAATCCTCCTCCACCTCCACTTTCTGCCAAAAAAGAGATCAAAATAAATCACAAAGTAAGATGGGTTTTGAATGTAATTCCTGGACTTTAATGTAATTCCATTTAATTTGCTTATCATTCATGTAGAGGATGGAGAACGCCATAGGAACTCTTTTAAATATGATTTTAGGATGCCTTGATAGTACAAAAACATTTGTAAGATTATTTTTTATTGACTTTTCATCAGCTTTTAACTGTATTCAGACCCACATTTAGCAGATAAATTACAATGTCTGCATGGTGTCGACTCTGGCCTCATATGGTGGCATGTGGACTTTTTAACTTTTTGGTCTCTGTGGGTGAGGGTCAACAGTGTTCTCTCTGTCCTTCTCCTTTACTGGTAAACCTCAGGGCTGTGTTGTTTTGCCCCTTTTATTCATTTCATATACAAACAATTGTCGCAGCCTGTTCCCACAGGGTCACATTTAAAAGTTTGCTGATGACTCTGTCATCCTGTCCCTTCTCAGCAGTGATGACCCAGGCCCCGGACCTGTGGTTGGGGACTTCACTGAATGGTACGAGTCTTCCGTTTTAAAATTAAATGTTTCTAAGACAAAGGAGAAGGTCATTGATTAAAAAAAAAGTCTTTATTTGCAGTTCCTGTGGTCATTCACGGTGAAGCTGTTGAGGTGGTGCAACAATATAAATATCTGGGAATTGTTCTTGATGACAAACTGACCTTTGACCCCCATGTGAATTCACTTTGTATGAAGACTCACCAGAGAATGTATTTTTAGCAGAAGCTCTGTGGTTTTAATGTTATTTTGACTTTTATGAAAATTTTTTATTGAGTCTCTTTTAATTTTCAACTTCATCTTCACCCACTCCCTTCCCGAGGATATCTGTGGACCCGTATCAGAGCTGAGCTGGCTGATAGACATTGCACCATCTCTTATCAGGACTATGAGGATTGTCTGGCAGTGTCCACAAACAAACTCACCACCTTTGTCAACCTTCCTCATGCCTATATGTATCATAATGTCATCAGTATGTTACAGTTTCTGTGATGAGGTTTGTTTTGCAACTTTCCCACTGTGTCCCATCTAGGACACAGTGTGAGATACAATTTTTTATACCTTCCCCTGTGTTTCTCTTTTCCTATCTAAATGAAAAAAGCTGTGCCTCCCACGAGGCCGCGGCCTCAGACACCTCTGTCACCCCATGTCTGTTTGTTTATAGTTTATTCGGACGGGCTGTACTGAAATGTAATTCTGTTGTGCTTCGGTGCAATGACAATTAAGCGGATTCTGATCTATTAGTTTGGATTGTCAACATGCAAAATCAGGTACAAACTCTTTGGGATTATCAGAATCTGCAGCTAAACTGCTGGCATAGCGCTACAGAACCTCACTGACCTACACAAGAAGAAGTCAGTGAACAAGGTCAGGGTCATTCTGGCAGATCTTGAGCATCCACTCCATGATGAGTTCAGGTTGCTTCCATCTGGATGCAGGTATCTGCTGCCCAGATGTAGGACAAACAGACTGAAAAACTCATTTATCCCTGTAGTGATCATGCTTCTCAATGAACACTGATGACTTCTGTACTGTATATTAACGTCTCAATGTCTTGTGGATGTATGTTTTTGTGTATCTACTTGACTGTGAAATAAATTGCCCCTCGGGATAATAAATATTCTTGAACTTGAACTTAGACTAAGTTATTTTGTATAAATACACTTCAATGGAACGTCTAATTGAAAAAAAAAATCTTGTTAGTTTTAGGAGCAGGGTCTAGTCTCAGCTACAATATTAATCAACTGGCAAGGTGTCATGGAGTTGAATTCTGCACGATTAAGCTTGGGCTCATCCTTCTCTTCCTTTGTCCTTATTATCCCACTTTTTTCATCATCTATCCTGTCCTCATACTTTCATCCTTATACCTGCCTGTTCTCATTACTCATTCCTTTTATCCCACTTCTAATTATAGTCCATCTCTTCTCAACCTCCCCATCCAATCCCCTTTCACCCACTCCAGTAAAGTATTTTATTTCCCCCCCCCCCCCCCCCCCTTCTTTCTGCTGCTTCCTTCTGCAGGGACCACCACAGTGAGTGGACTCACATGAAACTATTGGCAACTGTTTCATCCTGGATGCCCTTCCTGATAACACCTGGGACCAAACTCACAGCCTCAGGATTACAAAAACACAGCACACTGACCATTGAGCTACTGCAGCCCCTGATTTCAGGATGCAACATATTTACACTAAAAGTGCAACACTTATCTATCAATACCAAGACAGTGATTGTGATCAACAAAATTATTATTCTTTGCTATAAAGGCGTTTTAAATAAGATGGGAAAAAAAGAAGATGAACTATCAACATAATGAAACAAACAGCGACCCATTTCAGAGGAATATACATTATTGAGCTAAACCATGGATAGATTTCACCCACAACACCTCAGCAGCTCGTTTCAGTTTACAGCAAAAACAGATGCTGTTAAGAAGTTGGCTCATGACCTCTCTACTAAATCAATTAAGTCTGTGTGTGTGAGCGAGGTGGGTGGGGGAGTAGTGGTATTGGGGTGTACTTGGATGGAAAGCATGGTTTTATGGTGATTGGTTACAACTTGACTTGTTAAGTGATTCCACTTTTACATTAAGTGTGAGGGTTAAATATTTAACAGTAATCTGTAAGTCTAAAATAAATGTATATTGTTTATATAATATTGGGTCTTTGATATGTTTTTTTTCTAATAAAAATGTGCTGATTAAATTTGTTACATTTGTTGAGAAATTCTGAGGAAGTTCCATTTTTTGTTGTTCTTGCTTTAATCTGAATAAAGTTAAATAAAAAAAAATGAATAAAGGGATTGATTCAAGTGTTCCTCAAGCATGTTAGCCAACAAGCACAGCATCCTCTAAGCTTACAACCCTCAGTCGTGATTAAATTCACAGGAACAGCCAACAAGTCAGGGGAATTTATTAGCTTAGTGTTGAATCATTTATCAAACATCGTTTTATGTGTGCTATCAGTGTACTTATGTCCACATCTGAAGCCTCTCATGCAGATAGAACATCTTTAATCACAAGTAAACATCTTAATGATTTACCATGCAGGATGTGTAATTTGGCACAAAGCCATTTGCTTCTTAGAGGACAACATCAGTGACAGAGCTGCAGAGAAAGACTCAAAGAGCAAAGTGGGGAGAAAAGGATCCAGTTACACAGTAAAGTCCATTCATGGAAAATGAGTTCATACACTTTATCGTGTGGCATAATAATAATAATAATAATAATAATAATAATAATAATAAATACAGTAATTGTCTATCTGTCGAAGCTTGTACCTGAGGAGCAACTTATTTTTATAGTTCATCTGTAATGTGGCACAAAGGTCTGTGCAGTGGCCTGAGCCTCTAATGCACAAAACACAAGAGAAAGGTCTTAAAAATACTTTTTTTAACTGTCAGTCCAAAACTCCTCAAAGAGATGCTTGAAATTTGGTCCTCGCTGCATAGTTATGTTATTTTTAGGACTATTTGAAAGCTGTATTACTAGTTTAACTTTCAGTGATTACTACTTTATGCACTTTCTGTATTTACTGAACAAACGCACCAAGAAAGTATAATCTCCAGCAATGAATGTTGGTTATGCATTAACACAAATGTGTGTGTGTGTGTACACGTCCACACCAAAGGATGAGGACCGATTCTGCCAATGTTATGGAGAGACACACAGATGTTCCTCCCTGCATCATAGTGAGGGGAGACCATAGAGTCTGACTTTAGATCAGCGTTGGGAGTAATTTGGGGGACACAGATGGCTCATGTAAACATCTAATCTAATCTAATTTCTAATATAATCCTATATCTAATCTAACTTTCATCTAAAAAAATTCTAGAGAAAATAATTGCTGGTCAGTTATGTGATCATCTACAAAGAAATTATCTGTTTGAAGAGTCATGGTTTAGAGCTCATAGCACTGAAACACCTCTAGTGAAAACTAGTAACGATGTTCTCATGGCCTCTGACAATGGACTTGTGTCTATACTGGTCCTGTTAGACCTCTGTGCTGCATTTGATTCAGGTGATCATAATACTCCATTACAGAGACTTGAATGTGATGCTGGGATTAAAGGAACGGCTCTGAACTGGTTTAAATGATATTTATTTGACAGATTCCTATTTGTAAATGTAAATAATGAATCTTTTTCATACACCAAAGTTAGTCGTGGGGTTTCCTCAGGGTTCAGTGCTTGGACCAATACTCTTTACTTTATATATGTTTCCATTAGGTAATGTTATTAAACAGCATGGGATACATTTTCTATGTTGTGCTGATGATACACAGTTATATTTATCCATGAAACCCAATGAATCCAATTAGCTAATTAGGCTACTAATATCTTAAAGACAAAAACCTGGATGACCCTAAATGTTCTGCTTTTGAATACAGAGAAGACTGAGGTTTTAGTTTTCGGACCTGAGCATCTTAGGAATGAATTTTTCAGTCTTTTGCCCTCCTTAGATGGCATTAATCTGGCCTCCAGCTGTAATGTTGGTGTTATGTTTGATCAGGACAAGTCTTTTATCACCCACATTAAAAACATTACTAACCGTCTTCTTTCACCTGCAAAATGTTGCTAAAATTAGAGACGTCCTATCTAAAAATGATGTAGAAAAACTGGTCCATGCATTTGTCACATCTAGACTGGACTATTGCAATGGTTTGTTATTTGAGTGTCCAAATATTTCTTTAAAATGTCTTCAACTGATCCAAAATGCTGCTGCCAAATTCTTAACTGGAGTTAGTAGGAGAGATCATATTTCTCCAGTTTTAATTTCTCTCCATTGGCTCCCTGTCAAGTCCAAAAAATAATTAAAAATCTTCCTCCTAACCTACAAAGCTCTCAACAACCTAGCTCCATCTTATATTACAGATCTTGTTGTCCCATATTTTCCCAACAGAGCACTTCTCTCTCAGACTGCAGGGTTACTTGTGGTTCCTGGAGTTTCCAAAAGCAGAATGGGAGGAAGATCTTTCAATTATCAGGCTCCTCTCTTGTGGAACAAACTTCCAGTTTCTGTCCATAAGGCTGACAAATTGTCCAGTTTTAAGACTGGGGTTAAACCTTTCCTTTATGATAAATCCTATAGTTAGGGTTGGCTTGTTATGCTGCCATAGGCTTAAACTACTGGAGGACAAATTGACTTCATTTATTAAAATGAATTGTTACAATCAAATAGTTTTCATTTAGTATTATTTCTATCTTAACATATAATTATTGGCCTGCCATTGTGCATCTGTTCCTCCTTCTTGTTCCTCTCAAACCCAGCCGGTCAATGCAAATGGCTGCTTGTCCTGAGCCTTGTACTGCTAAATATTTCTTCCTCATGAGGGAGTTTTTCCTTTCCACTGGCACCTTCATGCTTGCTCAAGATGAGTCTGTGATGAAGTTAAATGCAAAGCAGTCTGCTTCTCAGATAGTTAATATTATTAACTTACATTTATATAAATGTTTCTGTTCAGTGCCCTGAGATGACTTCTGTTGTGACTTGGTACCATATATAAACTGACTTGGATTGAATTGAATTTCATGTTAGCGTCTTAGACCAACATAGCACAATAAATGTAAAATGTACTGAGTCATGGCCATTTTACTTTTGACTAGTATTGATTAGCTGTGATAGACCATGTTGACTAGGACTGACTTTAAATGTTAATCTTTTATGGGTATGTAAGCAAAGATTACTTTCTAACTTTTTCATTAATGCATTTGATTATGAGATATTGTGCTAACAGTCAAACAGGGTTGACTCAAACAATTGATGCATTTTATGTTGTAACATGAATTTATATAGTTTCATATATAGTTATATAGTTTGTAAAGTTTCGTTCCACCTCATGCACCACATGTGATGTGAATGACAATAAAGACACCTTGACCTGGACCTTGACCTTTATATTGAGAATCCTAACCTTTACTGACATCTGTTTGGTATTAAATGTGACCTACATTCAAGAGACCAAGTTTTAATCTTTAGGTAGTTGACTTTTTACTTAAGTTCCTACAAACTGGATCAAATAGTTAGTTCTGATTTTAGAATATATCAACTGAGGTATGAAAAAAAAATCAAATATTTTTTCAAGCTTATAATCTGGAAATGTAATTGCTTCATTTGCAACAACATTTTAACAACCTTTTTTTTAATTCTCATTTTAATATCTTCCCTCATCACCAAAAAGATAAAATAAATTCCTCAACTATTATTCTTAGAGTGCCATCAACACATTTGTTACCAAACAAGATAAATGGTAAACCATTATGTGATTCATGAAATCACTTCTGAACTGAATATCGGAGCCATTTTGATTTCATTTTTCAATCAGTGACCTTGAGCTTTTCTGTTCATAAAGTCTGCAGGAAAATTGTTGTTAGCCAATGTATGTGGTGTAGAGTGTTCCCATGTCAACCAGGAGAAGATTTGCAGTGAGCTGCGGGAAGCAATGACTTCTCTCTTCAGGGTGGCTGGTTGTTGAGGTCTGAGTTTTCTCTTGTGAAAAGGATCAAAGCAATCATAGTCGGCCCTCTTAAGAAAGATAGATGTACAAATGTGAAGAATCAAATCTGCTTCAAAAAGGGAGCACCACTGGGAACCCAAGAGATGAGAGGGCAGTGAGTGAATAGGAAACCAGTGTGAAATCGCCCTTGTTGTTGCTGTATTAAAAAAAAAGAGAATGTAGTAGACTCCTGCTGAGTTTTCATGCCAGGTGTTGGAGTGGTGCAAAACAGGCTTGGGTGTATGTCGGAAAAGATTCAGAGCAACGTAAGACACTATGGTGCAATGAATCTTTGAAATAGTCAAATACATTTCCACATAAGGCTTAGGTATGCTGCCAAAGGGTTAAACTTTCTTGTTTTCAAACCAAATTTTGAAACAGTATGAAACAAATCATCTAAATATTGTCTCATAATGTATCAATGATATTACTTCCAATTAAAAGTTAGCGTTGTAAGTGTGTTTACCGCTTCTGCCCTAAAATATTCCAGTAATGCATCTGAAATGTAAAACAAAAGCCATGTTTAAACATGTTTTTCTGTTGTTTCTGTCATCGGACAGCACATCAAGTCCAAAATAATAACTAGAATGAAGCTTCTTATATGAACACATTGACTAGCAGTCACTGCTTTCTGCAAATGCAAGCCAGTCTAAATGTATGATGTCATCAAGTGAAATAGTATGACATATTAGTTGTTTTACAGCCTTTTGCCACATTCCCATTGGAAATGAATGGCAAATGGAGCTTACTTATATAGCGCTTTCCAGCCCGCTATGAGGGGCCCTAAAGCGCTTCACAGTACCAGCCATCCACCCATTCATACACACATTCATACACCGGTAGCGGT
>JARVGQ010000474.1:14017390-14028119 GCA_031762355.1 Hypsolebias martinsi | reverse complement strand
ATATAAAAATTAAAATGTATTCCTAGGCCTTCTCTGAAGGCGTTAAAGACCCTGAGGGTTCCCCACTGACAAATGCCAAAGCTAATTTTAGGTCAGTATCTATAAAACTGTTGGGTTTGAGCGAATCTTGTGGTTGCTAACTTTTATTAGCTGTGGTGGCCAACTTGAATCAAGTTGACTCTAAAAGTTATTCACCTGGGAACATAAATCCACTAATATAACAAACATATAGCATTGTCTCGAGCAGTTATTTCTAAATGACCTCCTGTAATATGTTAGCACTCAGTATGTGTTGAGGTCTACCATCAACAACAAACGCACCAAATTTTTATTTAGTACTGTATTTGTAAAATTAACTGAAATGTTGCCGTTTGTGCTTTTAAATTTGATTATCTGTGGCAGTCGTCTTCACCCGATGATTTAATCAGTCATGGATATACATTCATAATTGTTTTTAATTCAATCTGTCTAGTGAGTCATAAGATATTTTGTTAACAAACACACACTCACAGGTCCTGACACTTACATAATTGCCTTCTTTTGATGGAAGCGGGCAATAAATATTTAAACTCCACAACACCTGTCCCAGTCATCAGTCTGCCACCCCAGCGCTAACTGTATTTCCATCCTTTCCACGTGCACGTTGCTCACTGATCGTCTTTAGGACAATCTGCATTATTCAGCAGGGCTGGGATGATCACTGCCAGTTTATTGAAACTTAAATAAATTGACAGCAGAGCAACACGCTGCCAACAACTGGAGCCTCTGGATGAGTGATGACAAATTGAAGCGTCGCTTGCTCTCACGCCAGCTGGTCTCTGTCACACAGAATGACACACGGTGTCAATATTGGACCAGGCAGTGATTAAAAGGTGAGACAACAGTCCAAGAGCCAAACACCGATACCCCCCCCGCTGCTGAACTTCATCTGTATGGGCAGAGTAAACACAAAGAAACTGCAAAGAAAGATAAGCTCCTCTCTGGGATGGTTGTCAACAGTTCTGACTTCTCTCCAGAGTTCTTGTGATGTGTTGATTGCAGCGTGGACAAGCAGAGCTATTTTAGCTTCAAATGACCAGAGCTGACAGCCTGAAACACCCAACCCATCCACTGCTCCAGCTTTTAGCTCATTATAAATATTAATTATTTTAATCTTTGCTGGCAGCCCAATTTTGGATCAAATTCATCTCCTCATGACTAAGCTGACAGAATGTCTCCCTGGGGTAAAATAGTCTTACAGAATAAGTTTAGGACCTGATTGGCTAAGAGCCAGAAGCATCCACACACACTTTTAGCTGCAAATATTGTGCATCATCCGCCATCGTTATCTGATCCGTCCCAGATTCATACATCTGATGCAGACAAAACCATCAAGATTAGCAGTTTGCATTTTTGTGTCAGATTACAGAGCTGAAAGGAAAAAAGTCATGTAAATATCCCTTAGTGTTCTTGAACGGATGACTAGTGTCACTCCTGTTTTGTGCTCATCTACTGCAGTTTGACTTATTTTGGCTGTAATTGCATTTTATCGTGGGCATGTGATAAATGAAAAACATATATTCCTTGATCTTCGTTTAAATCATTTTGTTTAAGTGATCTGTCAGTGCTCAGATTATGATATGTGAACGACTCTCAGCTACTGCTATGCCAAATTGTAGGTCAATATTTGTAAAGATGAGTAAGATATATCCATTTTTGTCTAAGGTTGATTAACTGTGGTGGTCCTTTTGCAATGGGTTGCCTCCAAATGTTAATCCCATGTAGAGATGCAGCCAATAAATTAAATCTAAATGTGTCATTAAAATCTGCTAACAATTCTGCTTACAGACAACCACACATACAAGCATACAGACAGTGAGTGATAAATATTCCACACTCTTTGTTTCTGGAGGAGATTGTGATGGGAATATGTCACCTTCTGCAAACACCATATACCTGTAAATATTCTGTCTTTCTTTTTCCAGAAAGATGGTATTTACTGTGGTCATGACACTGATAAAAGCAAAAGGTGGTGCTGCCCCTGTGTTCTTCTGATGAGGTGTGGAGCAGGTCTGTCTGTCTGCCGGCAGCAATCAGAGCAGCCTCGCGGAGCCCTCAGCGTGTTTCCAGCCCGCTCATTACTACGGGCAGCCGAGCATCACTCATGTGTGACTTACCTTCGGCTCGCGTGGTGAACGGCGGGTCTCCGGGTCGCTTTGTCGAGAACTGACCCCCCAGAGAGGTCATTAGAAAGCAGAGGCTGAAGAAGCCGACCCCAGCTACAAAGATCCTGCGGAAAAGAAGGGAAGGGGATGGTGGTTACGAAAGAGCAAATTACAAGAAACACAAGAGAAAATGACAAAATGTGGAAAGAGGTTGCCATTTCACACTGGGTCAAGGTCAACAGAGGTCATGTCAAGCTCTAAATAATTGTTTTTTTCCTACTTGCCCTCGGTGAAGGCGGATGCTTCTCCTGCTCCATCCCTGCTCTGCTCTTTGTCCTGTGAACCTTTTTCAGAGCCTCTTTTTGCATACCTGCCAAATTGTAAACTGATCTGGTCAGCTGGTCTCTCCACACAATTGATCAAATGTTTTTCAGTAAGAAGACAGGGTGAAGGAGAGCCCTCCTGCGTGTACATGATTGGATTTAGGATAACAAGATTCTGCTTTTTGGGATTGGTGGTTACCTGGCCAATTGACAAATTTGGAAAACGTCTGCAGCTGTTCTGACCACCGTTAAGCTGCCTGGCGTGAAGGAATGTGCCGTGCTGTCAACACTCAGACTCAAATGATGTGCAAGCCGAGCTTTAAGCTGGACACGACTCTTGCAGAGAATCACAGGCTACTTGTGCCTCCTGAAACTCACTGGTGGAAAAGGAATAGATCTTGGAGTAGTTGTCAGCTCGACTCAGTGTATGTATGTAATCACAATTTGGCTGTTTGGCGTCACCATGACTTGTACTAATGAGAATGTAAAGGCAGATGGAAATGAAAAGAGCTTGGCCTGACCCAAAACAAATGTTGAAATCTGGATCTGGCTCCCCCCGCGTTGGCCTTGGAAGGTTGAGTATCTCAATTTTTCCTGGATGCTATGTGAACAAGACACTCTTCTCCCCAACACCCCAGGACATGGACCTGTGTCAGAGCTCAACCGAGCCAGCTGATAAACATTGCACCACTTCTTATCAGGACTGGGGTGGAGGGGAGGGCTCACAGACTACTTCCTCTCAAATTCACGCCTTCACTGGCCTACCTCATCCCCCCTGTGCAACAACCTAGGTAGATGCAAAGGTGCCAATGGCTGCATCGCTCACTGGGCGGCCTGTGCTGGGACGCCCATCTACTGCACACAGGTCTTATGTCTGTATGTTGCTTTTTTTTTTGCTGTTTTTTTTTATTTTTTATGTTTTGCAACTCTTACACTGTGTCCCATTTAGGACACAGTGCGACATATGATTTTTTTTATACCTCCCCTCCCCTCGTGATTCTCTTTTTCTTATCTAAATGAAAAGGGCAGCGCCTCCCGAAGGCCGCGGCCTCAGACACTTCCGTCTTCCCATGTCTTTTCATTTATGTTTTCTCAGACGGGCTGTGCTGGAATGTAATTTTGTTGTGCTTTGGTGCAATGACAATAAAGCTGATTCTGATTCTTATTCTGATAAGCCCTCTAGGAGGTGAAGCATTGGGGGAGGACAAATTTCTCCAAGTTCACCCTTTTCCAATCAAGCCACTCGCTGGACTGTTTCATTTCACATGAACCATTACAGGGGTGGGTTTCTCTGCATCATGCTGAGCTTGGTGGGCGAACACCTAAAAATAAAAGCATTCAAGGTGAGCGGTTGTGTTTTGGATAGAGAAGCAAATGGCCTGCAAATATTTCTCCTGTGCTTTGGACTGATTTTCCTCAGACTGACTCATCTGAGCGCTCGGGCAGTCGTGCTGAGAAAATGTTGGGAAACAATCCATCTTTTATGGAGCGGAGCTGCAGGAAAGACTGTCACCCTTTGGTAACGGATCTGATTCCTTTATCATTTCTTTTCAAGGCAGAGAGGCAGCAGTCACTCAGCTGGAGCCTGAGAATGATGGGGCCATATCCTATACATGTATCTGTGATGAAGGTAAAGCACTAGCTGTCGGTGCTGAAATCCTTATGCTCATTGCACTTTACAGGATAGTTCAAGCTCGCAGAAGAGGAAAGGTTGTGAATACTTATCATCTTTACTGTTGTGCAACCCTAATTCCTAATTCCAAAACAAATTGGGAAAAATGCAAATAAAAACAATGTTAAATGATTTGCAATCCTGATAAACCCTTATTTTATTCACAACATGAAATGTTAATGATTAAAATATACAACAATTAGGAAAAACTGTGAGAATTTTGAATATGATAGGAGAAAAATGTCTTAAAAAGACAGGATGCGGACATGTTTTGGTCTATAACATGAAGATAATGGGGAGTGTTGTCCTATTCCTGTCTGATGGAGGACTCAAATTGTTCAACAGTCCTGAGTCTTTTTTAATAAATGTTATTATTTTATGACACTCAAGGTCATTTCAGGTTATCAGAGGTCTGAACTTCAGGCAGACCAGTTCAGCATCCAGTCTCTTCTATCACAAAGCCACACTGAAAATCCTGAATTTGTTCCACTACCTATAGACATGGTTTTTAGCTGCCTGATGAACCTTTGCCCATCTTTACTTCAGAGATATTCAACCTCATTAAAACACTCTTTTAATACCCGGTCCTCTTATTCATCTGTTGCCAACTAACCTAATTAGTAGCAAAATGCTCCCCCAGAACTCTATCGTCTTTGAACCACTTATTTTTCTTATCTTTTGTTGCACATAACCCACCCTTTTTTTTTCAACATGGCTTCAAGTTTTCCTAAAAATGGTACAAATTCTAGTTTTAACATGTGATATGTTCTGTGCTTATTTACATTTTACACGTCTTGACATTTTTAGTTGTAGTTGTACTGTAGCTCTTTCAGCGACTTCAGTTCAGGGGAAAAAAAGGTTTAATTCTAAATATAATTACAAAATAATAGCCCAAGTGGAGCCAAGACAAAAGTGGATTGATAATCTTAAAGCAATTCCATATTGATAACTTCACAACGGTTCATAGAAACTGTATTTTATACCCCCCACCCAAAAAAAAAAAAAAAGTTAGGTTATCAGGACGTATTCTTCTTGGTTGAAACATTTTGTCATTCATCCAAAAGACTTCATCAGTCTGAGGCCATGCCACAATCTCAGTCCTATAAATAGCACCTTCTCAAAGTGGATAAACCAGTTTGCTGGGGACATCCAGAACCAGCATTCCACATGTAAAAGGAGGAGCATCAGTCTAACAATAGATCGCCAGTAACCGAACAATCAAACACAAATGGTAAAATCATGTCATGACATGACATAACATGATAATAATCATGACATGATTTAAGCGTTTTTGCTGTTATCTACCTGGATGATTGAGCTTACAAACCTTTTTCTAACAATCGACCGTTGGTGTCCTGGTGGCTGCTTTTTACCCTGCTGACCATTTCTCACAGTTATTCCAGCAGGGGCATGCTGGCATGTAAATAACTATGTAATGTGAAACTGCTGGTGATGTGAAGGTTTATAAATAGAACAAGATATGCACACATCAACATTCAACATGGGAGCAGATGTCCAACCACAGCGCTCAAAACGTCACATGTCTAAATTAACTAACCAAAAACGAAGTCCTATATAACAAGCCCCTTTTTGAAACCCTTTACGATTTACATGAACTGCTATAAACTTGTTTTGAGGTTGAAGTGGTTTTACAACAACAGCAAAACACTGGTTTTGGTCTCACTCTGACTAGCCATTTGCTCATCCGTTCTGTCAGAATGCATGAATCCTAAAACGCTTGCACCCACTGGGAGACCAGCTTGGCTGCCAACATCCATGTCAGACAAGTCAGTATTAGCACGCTTGTTTATTTCTTAGCAACTGTTTCACACCAGTTGTTGGCCCAAAGATAATCAGAGCGTAGATAACATATTACTGTATTTCATGAAATATATTGGTAATGTTGCAAACTCTGATGTCGTTTGTCTGATAGTCTTCACGTCTTAGTTGTAGTTTATGTTATAAATGTGGTGCTCTTGGTGTTCAAAGTCTTTCCCAGACTTCAGAGACTCCAAGTGGGCTGTTCATCCAAAAGGCCTTGTGTCTGCTTTATAAATGCATATCACCACTGAACAAATATATGCCATTCATCCACCCACCATCCATCCATTCAAGCCATTCATCCAACCACAGGACCGCACAGAGGCAAACGAGACATCCATTCAAACTCACTCACACCTAGAGACAATTTAGAGTTACCAATCAGCCTAACAAGCATGTTTTTGGTCTGTGGGAAGAAACCGGAATATCTGAGAAAACACAGGCAGAAGTGGCAGCTCTACTAACTGCCCCAACGTGCCGCCCACAATCACATCATTTGTTCCAATAAAAACTGCCATCCCAAAAAGCTGACCATCATATGACGATCTTAAGTACCTCTGCTACCAGTTGTGTCTAAATAATAGCATGAATTACAAACTAGGAGTAAGTGGCAAACAAAATAATAATAAAACATCATTTGTTACTTGCTGAGCTGAACGCATCTCAGGTTGACCTGTCACCTTAGTCTTGAAGGTGCACACTTTTTTTTTATTTATTCATTTTACATTCAATATAACAATAACATTAAAATATGCAGTATGAAAAGAAAAAGAGAAAGAAAAAAAGAACATAAAATGAAAAGTGGCAGAAAGAAGAAAAAAATCTTATTTTATCTGTCCCTTTAAAAAAAAAAAAAAACAGAGCAAAATCACCCCTAACAATGTTTTTCCAAATAATCAAATACAAGATCAACTTCATCACATATCTAAAAAAAAATATCTAATACAATGGATATTTAAACTAAAGATTTTAGTATTTTGTTGACAACTTGGACTTGATCATTTTTTTAAAACACAAGCATTGATTTAGCATATTTAACACTTCATGTTAAGTCATTCAAAAAGCCATCCACAACAGGTAAGATATTTATGATTAATGACCTGCTAAAGAATCTCACCTCAAATCATCTGAATGAATGCTTTAAACTCCACAAAATGTGGGATTCCAATAGATGTATCTAACCTAAATCAGGTGCAAAAACACAGAAAACCTGATCAACGCTGCACATGGAAAAAAGTTTGGCCCATTTTGTTGAACGCTTTTAATGACACGTCTGTTTACTTGGCTCTGTGTTCGTGCTGGAGCTGAGTAAGCAAACACTAATTGTGGCTCGGCTTGCTCCCTGATGTGCCAATGAATTCCAAACAGACAGAACTTATTGCAGAATTTTGTTCTGCGCCAAGACAATAATAATAATAATAATAATAATAATAATAATAATCAACTCTGCCTTCGAATACGCTGTAGTGACATGAAGGTTACAATTTAATTTTATTTTATTTCTCTGATTGGATCAAGCCACACTGACATGGTTATCCTATCACAAAACATGAACCTGAAGAAACAGGGTCTTGAAAGAAAGTTTGGTGCCATGATGCTGATGCTGCGCGCTCACCTGAACGGTTTGAAAGTGACAGGGCATCTCCTCGCCATCATGGAAAGCTCCCCGGCGGCTGCAGTCATTTTCCAGGCGCAAACAGAGCGTCAGGTCCGGCTGACATCTCGCTGCTCTGGCGCGTCAGATCGCGTGCACGGCATGAGATGTGGCTCGCTGAAGAGGGACGGATCCGAACGCGCAACTTCAGCTGCGGCTGGATGCCGCTGCTGCTGCGGGGACAGCTGCGGGTCCCGGAGCGTGCGTCCTGTCCGGTCAGAAGTTCTGAATGAAGCTCGTGCACGAGGCTGCAGCGGTGCCGGTGTAGCCTGCTGAGTTCACTGACCCTCGGAGCTCCGGGACTTTCCTCTCATTAGGATGAGACAGCGGCTCGTTTACACAGAGCGCCATCTAATGACCCATTCACGCTGGTTTGGTTCCATGTGGACGCAAACGCACCACGGCCAAAACGGATTACAACTCTTTTCGGGAATGCATGTCGCCCGCAGTGTTTTATGCCATTTCTATTTTAAATATAAAATCATGTTATGTTGGAGCATTTGATGCAGTTTTGATTAAACATTGAAAGCAGCGTGGTGCAGTTCTCATGATTGTTTTGGGAATGACTCTCAGCGACTACCAGGACAAAAACCAGCTAAAAATCAGTAGCTTGCATTTATAGTTTTTTTTTTTTTTTTTTTTTACTGTTGATTAACTGGGGCGGCCATCTTGAGCTGGATTTATTACAAAAGTTAATCACTTACTTGCAGAACATTCAACCACTTTCATGGGAATTTCACTCACATTCATTCAGGGCTTCAGGAAATAGTTTGCTAACAGACAAACAGAGCAGGTAGTCCTCGGGTTACGACGGTCTCGTCTTAAGACGTTTCGTAGTTATGACGGCATCTCCCTTATTCACGTTACGCGGTTACGTTCGGTTTTACGTCAGTTTTTACGTCGGTTTTATGTTAAACGCCGTGACGTGGCGGCACAGCAGCGGAATAATACAGTTACGCGGTGCAGCGGCGGAGGAATACGTACTGTACGGAGGAGGACGGCATCGTTAGCATCCCGGTAGGCCATCAGCTCTTCATTAGCCCTTCATTATGGCTCCCAAAACGCAAGGAGGACTCTTCTGATGGCAATGCATCAAGGAAAAGGAAGGCCATCACCATGGACTTACGTCAAAAGTCGGTTTACGCGCTTGGTAAAACAGGTAGGCTACGTCACATTTATTTACGTACGTTCCGACTTACGTCAAATTTGGTTTACGGCGCTGCGTGAGAACGGATCTCCGTCGTAAGTCGAGGACTACCGCTAACAGACAAACAGAGCGGACTCCAACAGTCAGTGTTGAAGTTTTAAATCAAAGATCTTCTGTAATCAGTTAGTGCTTTGTGGATGTGTTTGCATGACTCTCAGCTACTACCACATGCAGTTTTATCTCCCTAGTTGTAACATTTTCTGTGTCAAAGCCATTTACTCATCTGTGGTGGCCATCTTGGATTGGCTTGTTCCTAAAAGGTTATTAACTGCTGACACACATCAATTGTTCTGTTAAAATTTGTCTATGCATGGCAATATTTTGCTAACACAGCAGACAAATGAACACACAGACACGTGCAAAAACATTATCACCCTTTTGCTATCGGTGGCAGGTGAAAATAATAATATCACTTGTCAGGCCTGATGTTAAGAGTTTAGTATGAAAGGTAATTTTTTTTACATGTTTTTCAGAGTAAAGGTTGGTACAGCATTTGTTATTGATTATCTCAAGTGAGACATTTTATATGATGCACATGTGCCAAGTAGCAACAAGTTTTTTTATTTATTTTATTTTATACACTTTCCTCAATAAATTTGCATACGTTTTTAGGTTATGCCTTGTTATTTTCATGCCAACCAAAATAATCTTCCTTGGTTTTAATTTGAAATGAAAGGTTTTGGTTGTTAGTTTTGCATGAGTCACTGGGCAGGAACTTTATATGAAAATCAAATAGTAAGAAGTATATGTTTGTTTGTGTTTGTCCATATTAATGCCCAAATCCAAGTCTCACATGAAGAAATGTATTATCTAGACACACAAAACATTTTAATCTTCACTGAATCACAATTAAATGTAGAACTAGTACATTTAAAGCTTTAGGAGTGAGATATGTTGAGGTCATTCTAACATTAACCTCCAGAGCGCTAGCTCTATAGAACAAATGGATGAGAATGGATGGATGGATGGATGGATGGATGGATGGATGGATGGATGGATGGATGGATGGATGGATGGATGGATGGATGGAAATGTTACAGGATTGTCAAATTTAGTCTATTTTTTAAACCTCATTTGTTTCTAGGTTGTTTTGGGGAAAAACACACAAATATCTTAAACACCATTTATGTTATTTTCTTCTCATGTTGTTTTCATCCTTCAGTAAATTACAAGCAGGCCATGTTTGGCCAAAGGGTCACCAGTTGCTGGTCCTTGCAGCAGAAGCATTTCATCCTGTGGTTTTGTGAACAGGATAACAGAGGTAGATTTGCTTGCAGGTGCTGCGTCCTCCTGTGCGTCCCCACAAAAGAACGCAACAGGAGAGTTCTTTCAATGAGTAAAGCTCTGAAAGGTGTTGAGTAAAAGAGAGAATGACTAAAACATACTTCCTGTGAAGAACAAGAGGCCATGGTGAGAGGCTCTTGGCTAATGTGCCTCTAATGGACGCTGAGCATTGAAGCAGGAGACATTGAATTCTACACGTCTAAAAATAAAGGAGAACATGGCTGGGGAACAAATATATATACTATATATGTATATGTATATGTATATATCTATGGTGATGGCTGAATGATTAAATATTTGCAATTGTCTTATATAATTCTACACAAAAAAGAAACAGATAAAAGAAATTATAACTTTAACAATCAAAAGGCTAGAAAATAACACAAAAACTTGACATGAAGGTATTTTAATCCAACATTTTATTACAATTTAATTCAGTTTAAAATATGTTTCTCATATACTTGCTTCAGACAGAGATCAGTGGCAGCAGCGACACTTAGTGGACAATAAAGGCAACACAAGCGAAAAGGAAAAAAATAAATGCACTGCTAGTTTTAACTTTGTATTTTGATTCCAATTGTTAGGTTTGAAACGGTTTGATCAGTTCTGACGTCTTCCCAAACA